>SJXQ01008275.1:0-66075 GCA_006408695.1 Aepyceros melampus | reverse complement strand
TATATATTATATAATATATATAAATAATATTAATATATATTAAATATATTATATATATTATATAATAAATGTACAACTCATTGAGTCCTATCAACAATTCTATGAGGCAGGTACCATGAATATGCCCATTTTGTAAAATTTAAAACGTAAAACTGAGGCTTAGAAAGATTAAATAACTTGTCTAAGGTCATAAGGTCACATATTCTAAAATTCATGCTCTCTTAACTTCTTTCTGTCCTGGATTGAACCCATTCAATCTAGGAGAGATAACTCTCCAGACTGAGTGTATTAGTTCCTTACTTGATCTCAAAGCAGCAGTGTTGCGTGCATACATTTTTATGTGGTTTCAACAGTGAGAAAAAGAATGGTGAACCAAGCTCTTCACCACACAAGATAAGTCTACAACATTAATAATTCACTCTTCCACAGCTGATGAAAATTAAGCATAGCACATTTTACTTTACAAATTACAAAAGTCTCTAAAGTATATGTGCTTGTGAAAAACATATTGAACAGTCCATTCAGTTAATGCACAAACAGTAATTACAATATTAAAAATTTTAAAACATACCTATGTACAAAGTTGGGGCTTCCCAGGTGGTACTAGTGATAAACAGCCAGCCTGCCAAGGCAGGAGACAAGAGATGCAGGTTTGATCCCTGGATCAGGAAGATCCCCTGGAAACGGGAATGGAAACCCACTCCAAGATTCTTGCCTGGAGAATCCCATGGACAGAGGAGCCTGGCAGGCTACAGTCCACAGAGTCTCAAAGAATTGGATACAACTGAAGTGACTTAGTATGCACCCATGTACAAAGTTAGTTGTTCCATCAGTAGAGTCAATGATCCATGTAGGATTGTCAGTTAAGACACCTTTTTTCCCCAGCTGCCACACATTACTCACCAATGAAACTGTGAGATATATCAGTTCATTTCAGTCACTCAGTCATGTCCAGCTCTTTGCCACCCCATGGACTGCAGCACGCCAGGCTTCCCTGTCCAACACCAACTCTCGGAACTTGCTCAAACTCATGTCCATCGAGTTGGTGATGCCATCCAACCATCTCATCTTCTGTTGTCCCCTTCTCCTCCTGCCTTGAATCTTTCCCAGCATCAGGGTCTTTTCCAGTGAGTCAGTTCTTCGCATCAGGTGGCCAAAGTATTGGAGTTTCAGCTTCAGCATCAGTCCTTCCAGTGAATATTCAGGACTGATTTCCTTTAGGATTGACTGGTTGGATCTCCTTGCAGTCCAGCGGACTCTCAGGAGTCTCTCCAACACCACAGATGCTTTTCCTTTATGGAAGAGGTAAGCATTTTTTCAACTTTATGATCAGTGTATGTTTGTGTTAGTGCTCAGTCATGTCTGACTCTTTGCAACCACATGGACTGTAGCCTGCTAGGCTCCTCTGTCCGTGGGATTTTCCAGGCAAGAATGCTGGGGGGATTGTCATTTCCTCCTCCAGGGCATCTTACCAACCCAGTAATTGAAGTTGGGTCTCCTGCATTCGCAGGCAGATTCTTTACCATTTGAGTCACCAGGGAACCCAGTAGCAGTCACCAAATCAACTGGAGAGCTTTTAATCATAGCATTTGTTTCATTTCTTAGAGCTTCATGAACCACCTCTCCAGCTTGACTTGCTAGGGTTACTGCATAACCAATGCATTCATGCCAAGGATCAGCCATCTCTTCTTGCAGGAGGACATGAGGCTGGGACCCCCCAGCAGGATCCAATGCTGGGCTCTTCCAGAGGGAGAACTAATTTCAACTTTAAAAAGCGCTATTTTAATGCTATTACTGGAAATGCTTAAATTGCCAGTTACATTAATTTCTACTGGACAGAGCTATTCTATAGGCATATGTCATGCCCATAAATGAAGTCAGATTCAGTTGCAGGCTTAGGAATCATAGTGACCTTTGCCGCCACAAGTCTAATGAGTCGAGTTTGCTAGTTGTTACCTAGTAGAACTTGTTTATTAACAAGGTTGCATGTGATAGAACCTAGTAGGGGCAGAAGTTCTATCCTGGCCTTTGCTTTTACTTGGATAAGAGAACATGGTGGAAGATTCAGCCCTTCTTTCCATATAAATCAGGCCAGTTTTTTTTAAAGACTAATCTCCTTCCCCACATCTTCCAGGGTGCTGTTTCTTGCACAGCTCTTTGCTTCCCAGAGTCCTGAGTGGCACCTGTTCTGACGCCAGCCCTTAAGTTTCTGTGCTATATCATGCAGAAGGCACTTGGTCCCATACCACGCCAGCTGTGGGTGCCATATGGAAGAGCCGTACCATATACATTGTACAGAGTGTTTCTGAAGCCAGAAGGAATGTTGAAGAATGTGCAACTGATGTAGCTGTTATCTTTTCCTTCCCTTTGAAAATTTTAATCATTGACATATCTTTAGTCTATAAACAGAATCATGTAGGGAGATAATTCTAAGTTAAAACCAGGTCTGTACTTTTGTTTTTTATGGGCATGGGGCTGTATATAGATGTGTGAAGATATAGGTTGACCATTTAGATACAGATGTGTTTGACTTTCCCATAAAATATGTGTATATAAATGAATGGAGATGGTATGTGCCGAGCAGGATGTTTTTGTATTTGAAGCAAAGATCTCCTCTTTCTATAATAGTTGGAAAGAAAGTTCTGTCTCTGCTTCTGCCTGGTTTAGGTGCAGAGTTCTCCTAAATGGCTGCCGCGGATTGATGGAGAAGGCCATTGTTTTGACTGAGGCCAGCCTTGCCGATGTGCCTTTAATCACTCAAAGAGCAGGGATCAGTGGCCCCATGTAGGGATGGTACCAACTGAAGCCAGGCTTCAGGCTGTATTTGCCTTTGGAGTAACTGCTTTTCTTCTTTTCCTTCCACCTCTTCTAGGCAGAACAGGGCTGCTTGCTGATCTCTTGCCCAGTTTTGCTGTGGAGATTATGCCAGGTATTCAGTCATTTAACTCTGTATTTGCTTAATTTGCTATCCCTCCATCTGTCTTGCTTCTGCATTAGTTACTAATTGCTCCTTTAACTTATTTGCACATTTGTCTATATATGTCTGTGGTATTTTCCAGGATGAACTAAGCCCATTGGAAGAGCCTTCAAATTGTATTTCTTCTGTTACTAGGCCCTAAAAGAATAATGGTAGTTAACAGGCTGAGACAGGGCCCAGTCCTTCTGCATCAGTTGCGCAGGCCCTGTGACAGCTGGGTGCAACCAGCTGCTGTCAGTGTCTTTAATGGAGTTGCTATTTATCTGCATTCTTTGTTCCCTAAGTTTCATGTTTGAAAGTGAAAGTGGAAGTCGCTCAGTCATGTCCAGCTCTTTGCGACCCCATGGACTATACAGTTCATGGAATTCTCGAGGCCAGAATACTGGAGTGGGTAGCCTTTCCCTTCTCCAGGGGATTTTCCCAACCCAGGGATCGAACCCAGGTCTCCCGCACTGCAGGCGGATTCTTTACCAGCTGAGCCACAAAAGTGAATTCGCTCAGTTGTGTCGACTCTTTGTGACCCCATGAACTGTAGCCCACCAGGCTCCTCAATCCATGGGATTTTCCAGGCAAGAGTACAGGAGTGGGTTGCCATTTCCTTCTCCAGGGGATCTTCCTGACCCAGGGATCAAACCCGGGTCTCCTGCATTCCAGGCAGATGCTTTAACCTGTGAGCCACCAGGGAAGCCCACAAAGGAAGCCCAAGAATACTGGCATGGGTAGCCTATCCCTTCTCCAGCAGATCTTCTCAAGCCAGGAATCAAACTGGGATCTGCACTGCAGACAGATTCTTTACCAGCTGAGCTATCAGGGAAGCCCAAGTTTAATGTTTACCCATTCATTATTGTATAACCATGTTACTTGGAATTGCCTTTTATAACTTTATCAAAACATTTTTTCAAACCTTATAAATGCTATGTACCCCTCCTACATTGAAAAGTACACATTTACAGGTCTATATTGCTTTGTATACAATCTATATTGCTTTCGGAGAAGGCAATGGCACCCCACTCCAGTACTCTTGCTTGAAAAATCCCATGGATGGAGGAGCCTGGTAGGCTACAGTCCATGGGATTGTGAAGAGTTGGACACAACTGAGCGACTTCACTTTCACTTTTCACTTTCATGCATTGGAGAAGGAAATGGCAACCCACTCCAGTGTTCTTGCCTGGAGAATCCCAGGGATGGGGGAGCCTGGTGGGCTACCGTCTATGGGGTTGCACAGAGTTGGACGCGACTGAAGCGACTTAGCAGCAGCAGGAGCAGCAGCAGCATATTGCTTTGTATACAATAACAAAACAATTACAAAGCAATTTAGGACTTTTTGACCTCCTAAAGCCCTGGGGTCCATGGACCCTGTCAAGGACACCTGCACCAGATGCACACCTCTGTCTTTATGTAGCTTCCGTTGAACATATCAGCTAGCCAAACCAGCAATAGTTTGATGCTGCACTATAGTCCATCATGGAAGGAGCTCAGAGAGAAACAAGAATGAACTATGAGAGAGGACATATCCAAACACAGAAAGTGAAAAGGGTGAGATTCAGTTTTGCTTTGGAGGGCTTCTGCCAAAGGGTTAAGAGCTAATAACTGAGAGCAACAGAAAGATAGAAGTTAATCCTGGTGATTGTTTTAGACTTGATTCAAATTCTAAGAAATATCCAGAGTCCTCACAGTTGAGCTTCACTCTTCTGTGTAATCTCCAGATCCTCCCCCATTAGCTGGTTAACCCAGATACAGACATTCTTCTTACTGATGTTGATCTCAAGATCACAAATAGACATTTCTTTGTGATCTGCCTTATCCAGAGTTCAATTTGTACTCATTTTTTCATCACAAAAAACCCCACAGTGTTATACTGGCTTGCTTCAAATTAGATGTTGCAAATTAATTAAAGAAAAAAAAGTTAAATCTTCAACAACAAAAAACAACAAACAAACAAACTAGATGTTGCATCCCCAAGTCTCAAGGAAAAGTTATTGTATTTCTCATACCTGGTCCTGGCCCTCCGAATTTCCCCCCCTCCCCCTTCTGACTCCAAGAATCCTTTCATGGCTAACATTTTTTGTTTCTCCAATGCAACCTGCCAGTCTTTAATCCTTGCCTGTCTGACCCAAGTTGTAGCGACCACAGCACACAGCTCTTCTAGTCCTCAGGGCCCATATCTATCTCAGGTCACATTGTGTTACTATGTTAGTGCAAAGGCAATGCCAAAGCCTTCAGCTATCTACGGTCCTCAGCAAGAAGCTCTTCCAGAACATTCTGGCCTTCTCACTTCCGCCCTGAAGAGAGGGTGACCTAGTTAATTTGAGTGTGTTTCTGTTGGGTAAGTGAAGAGGGACACTTAGGAAATCTAAGTTGTGTGTTTTCTCTGAGAAAATTATGTTCTAAGCAAAGGTCAAATAACTTTATGATTATCACAAAACCCTTTATTTAACCAAAATATCGTATTCTCAAGCTCCAAATGAATGTCCTATTTTGTTGAAGAAATATTTAATAACTAAAATTCAAACAAAATAATGTATACTTGAAGTTGGTTGCAAGGGGATTTTGGTAGATGGTTTTCAATCAAAATGAATCGCTTTAATCTTTTGCTTTGAAAGGAAATCATGGCTCATTCCAGTCCATCCCAGGCCCCCAGCAGGACATTAGGTCTTATAGCCAAGTCCCAAAAGCATGACATCAAGGCACTCAAGGGCCACAGTCATTTTTATCTAAGCCAAATGGAATTTGTTTCCTTTCTCTTTATCTGTTGGATAGGCAAATGAATTAAATTCCTGTTCACTCTCTGGCAGAGCTGTGAAAATAGCTGATGTTAACAAACATGGTCAGATATACACATTAGCCTTGCCACTCATCACAGCCTGAATCGCTTTAGTCCGTGGCTGTGCTGGCTATGTAGCGTGGTCAGCCTGCCTGTGATCAAACCATTCTTAGGGGACAGGGACAGCGTTTCTCTATCAGAGACTATGTCTCTAGTTTTTTCTAGGAAATAGTTTTAATCTCAGCTCTGATGCTGAGCACAGGAAAGGTGTCAAGAGGCGGTCAGCAAGGAGAGCAGATGGCTAGAGAAGGGACCTGGACCGCCTACAGGTGTTCTAATTTAGACCACACAGACACGGAGAACTTTTCTCAGGACTTACACTATTAAGGGATAAGATTAACTTGACTACAAAAGATAAGTATTCATGGAAAGCACCACTTTATAGCTCAGCAAGCAAAGTCCCCTGTCCCCAGCCAGCAATTTCTCTGCTCTTGTCCCCCACCTCTTCTGACACCACAGTCAATAAGGTAAGCCTTTTCCCTGGAAAGGGGCCCTGAAACTGCTCCCAGCGTTTCGTGTTGGACTTTATGTGTGCTCAGTATGACCCGGGTAACCGTCCCTGCCCTCCGCGCCCCAGCCCTGGGACGGTCTGCACCTCTCAGCCTCAGAGCCCCTCCTGTGTCTGGAGGCTCAGCGCCCTGCTACAAGGTGCCTTCTTCCCCAGGCCGCTCGCACTCTTCCTCTCACGGGCGACCCCAGCAGGGGGCCGCCGCCAGTGTGGGTTTCTCTGTGCCTCCTTCCAGAGTGGGGTTTGTTGGTCTGGTGATCCTGGGAGTCTTCCTTTTCTTCGTCTTGGTGGGGATCTGCTGGTGCCAGTGCTGCCCGCACAGCTGTTGCTGCTACATCCGCTGCCCGTGTTGCCCAGACTCCTGCTGCTGCCCTCAGGCCTGTGAGTAACGTGACGCATGGGGGGACACAGATGGACCAAAAGAAACGCCACCTTCCCGTCAGACAGTGGTGTGCCCGGAGCGCCTTGTCCGCCACCTTTCCTTCCACCCCAGGACGGATCATTTGCCCTGTGCTGGGAGCCCCTGACTTCCTGAGATGACCATGCCTGTTTGCCTTCTCACACACAGGCGCCTCTCCATGCTTTTGATCCACACTTACCGCCCCTGCATTTGGAATTCCCCTTAACACTATTGATGAAAGGAAGGGCGGGTTCAGGATGGTGAGGTTGTGGGGTAAGGCTTTTGCCCTCTCCTTGGGCATGCAAACTAGAGACCACTTTCTCTGGCCATGCCTCTCACATGCAGAGAACTCTTCTTTTTACCAGCAGCATATTCAAAGTACAACCTTTGGGTCCCCTCTAGCCGCAGATGAGTTTTATTTACTCCTATGACAAAATGGTCCACAAAAGAACTAGTCCTCATTTGGGGATTCACAATTTTACCTCTGTAGCCAAGCCCATATAGGCATTAAGTTTGGCACCTCTGCCATAAACGTCTTGAAGGAGAGAGACACAGTATGTATCTTTAGCATCCTTAGGAACACAGCGGTTTCTGTGAGGTGTCAGGTTATTTGCTCTGCTTTTGAACTCAAAGAGCAGGGCCATGTGTCAGCGCATTGCTGGCTTTGCCTCTCTAGAAGAGGTTAGGATCCTCTTGGAAGCAACCCTGGGCAGTCCCAGTGCTAGGCCTCCTGCAGAGGGCTGAGGCAGCCTACAGACTGCCTCAGGGTGGTTACGAGTGGGCTGCTCCTGTCACAGGGGAGGCTGCTGTGACAGCTCCCAGCACCACTGAAGTACTCGGTTGCCAGGTACTACTAAACACTGAATCCCTTATGTCACTGCTGGAGGAGTCCAAGAGAGTGGGGGAGAGTGTTTCCAATGAATCAAGTCAGGCCCAGTAGAACACACACACACACACACACACACACACACACACGCAAGCCCGCACCCACACATACATCCAGGAGCTCCCTTAAGTGCATCTTCAGGGATTTTTGCTGTGAGGGTTGTGAAGGGTGGAACGATGTAATCTCTCTTGCTCTTTATCTCCCTCCACAGTGTATGAAGCAGGGAAAGCAGCAAAGGCCGGGTACCCTCCCTCTGTCTCCGGTGTCCCTGGCCCTTACTCCATCCCCTCTGTCCCCTTGGGAGGAGCCCCCTCATCTGGCGTGCTGATGGACAAGCCGCATCCACCTCCCCTGGCGCCGAGTGACTCCACTGGAGGAAGCCACAGCGGTAAATGCAGTTCCAGACTATCCTGCCCCATGCTCCTGTCGGCCTTCCACTCTGATTCCTTGCTGATGAGAACCATCAGCTCAGTAAATGCAGTTCCAGACTGTCCTGCCCTGCGCTCCTGTCGGGCTTCCACTCTGATTCCTTGCTGATGAGAACCATCAGCCAGTAAATGCAGTTCCAGACTGTCCTGCCCTGCGCTCCTGTCGGGCTTCCACTCTGATTCCTTGCTGATGAGAACCATCAGCCCCGTGACGCTTCTGTGGACATGATTATCTCCATTCTGGAAATGGGATCCTGACAGCTGTATCAGATATCTCCTGAAATGCATGTCAAGCTTGCCAAGGGCTGCAGGACATAGCTGCCCCTTGCTTTCTTCCTGGGCCCCACAATAACCAAAATCATAAGAAAAAGAGGCAAGGTACCCCCTGAATGTTGATCATTCAGTTAATAAATGGTTATCTCTTGCATACCTAGTGCTCAGGACTTTACCGGGTACTCTGAGGAACACCCAGAAGTGTAGGACATGACATGCTTTGTCTAACCAGCAGCATGGCCCAGCCAGGGAAACAGAATGGGCCTTTACTAGACAATTAGATGCTAAAGTGTATGTATGGGAGTTCAAAGACGAAAGAGCTGGAACGCTTACAAAGTCTTCAGGGAGGAGGTGAGATTAGAGCTGGGCTTAGAGGAGTGAGATGGATTAGGAAAGCAGAGACACTCACAGGCCAGCCTGGTGGAAACCCAGAGCTAAAAGAACAGTGTGTGTGTGTGACAGTGTCCAGCTCGTTGGTTTGACTGGAAGACCATGGAAGAATATGGTGGAGCCAGATTAGGCAGGGCCTTGGAATCCCTCCAGAAGAGCCTGGGTTGGTGCCATAGGAAATGAGAAACCCTGTAGCCAGGCTCCTGAGTGGCGAGGTGACATGCTGACAAAGCTGGCCATGAGTAGGACAGAGGAGAACCAGAGACCTTGAGCCGAGGTGTGATTGATATGTTTCAGGTGGGACATTACGATGCAGACAAAGGGAGTTGAGTGGTAAATCTGAGAGGTGCTTTGAAAGAGCAAGCAATTAGATGTTAGAAATCTTTAGGATGAGCCCAAAGTTGTCTAGTGTATATCCTAGACAGAGAAGAAGTAACTGGTAAGGAGAGTTTATTTGGAAGGTGATTAGCACCACTGAGGGCATGATAAATTTGTCGTTATAAGCAGGGGTAGAAGAGTATATGGGCGTTAAAATGTAGCTTTCCCAGAGGCATCTGAAGAGGACTATACAGGGTAGTAAAGGTTAGAACTGTGTACAGAATATATTTAGGAGGTGACTTTTAAATCCCTAGTTGTAAATGAGCCACGAGGGTTGGTGAAACAGACGTTTCTCCCCTGGAGGGCTCTGGACAGACTTCAGTGGGAAGCGGGGGCGAGTGTCTAGTTCGTTTAGTGACCTGCCAGTGCTCCACCATGGAAGGGGTGGATATCCTCAGCGAGTAATTGGTACTTGTGTTTTTTCTCTCTCAGAAACTATTAGTAGAATTCTGACGTATGAGATTGGGAATGAGTCACAGACTGAGAAGTAAAAGTTAATAATCAAGGACACACGGGGTATTAGAGAAATAAAGACAATACAGTCCATTTTCCAAAGGATGGAGAGGACAGAAGAGGCATTAATAGGACTCGTTGCTGCCTTTTTCTCCCAATCTTCTTTCTCTTTCCTTCCCACCAGGACCCTTCCCTCTTAGTGTTTATTGAGTAGATTCTCTTAATAAAATAACTATTATTTATAGGATGGCAAATACTTCTGTCCTGTTTTCAACTTTTTTCCAGTTCCTGCTTGTTGCAGTTCAATCATTTTGACTCCATCCTGCCATGCTAACCACCTGTAGTTAGAAGTGGCTTAAAAAATAGGAAAAAAAAAAAAAAAAGATTTGACATAGTGAGAAATTCCAAGGTAAGGTGGTTCTGGGGTTGGTTAATGGAAGAGTTCAAGTGGCATCACTGAAGGACCTGCTTCTTTCCATCTTCTGTTCAGCGACCTGAGAGCATCATCTGCTCTCCTGGACGAGCTCCCCTCCAGATCTCATAGTCTCAGATACTGCATGCATTCAGAGATGGAAAGATATGCTTCTTCCTTGTGCTCCTTTTCCCAAGAGGAAGGAAAGCTTTTCCATAAATCTCCTTCCCTTCCAGCAGACTTCTACATGTCATTTTATAGGCAAGAATTATTCCTGTCTCCATTCCTAAACCAGATTTGACTTGGACCCGCCAAGACTCATCTCTTAGGCCAAAACACCTATTCACCTCAGAAATGAACAGTCAGAATTCTGTTAGCCAGGAAAAAGGGCAGGATGCACAACACAGCTTTGGCTGCAGCCAGTCTGGCTCATGTTATCTGGCTTGCTGAGTCAGGAGTGAATTCTTCATGATCCCTACCAGGCACATTTCTGTACTCATGGTCCCGTGGCCAGAATCACTAATGGCATTTAGCTGTTTCTCCTTTAAGAAAGGTGGCTTAAGCCGCTGTTCCATGCAGACTGTTTTTCAAAGAATGTTAGAAGTGTTAAGAAATGCTGATTTATAAAGATGTAAATGCAGCCTATTTTATATTTTTCTGCTACTTCAATTCCAGGGTACTCATGTAGCAACGGTAATTTTTCAGATTAATTTGTACACAGCACTCTTTGAATGTTCTGTGTAGTTGGAAAAGCATCTTTGATGAGCTATATATAGTATAGCCAGTTAGTTTCCAAATGGGGGAGAGAGAAAAGGAATCCTGCCTCCTTCTCCCATTCTTCATAGCAGCTATTTATTACCTCTTTACAAAAAAAAAAAAAAAAGGACTGTCTCCTCCTGCCCTGCTCTGGATCCATTGCTTTGTCAAGGTTCTCTTTTTATTGAATCTCCAAATCCCACCCATTCCCACCTCGTGTGTCTGGCCTTTCCTTCTTGAGTGACTTCTTCCTATCAGCATTCAATACATGCTCAGATCTCTCGCAGTAAAATACAACAATTTGCAAAAACCCTTAGTCCTCTAATGCTGCTTCCCTGTGCACTTTCCCCTCTTCACAGATAAACTCCTTGATAGAGTTTTGAATATTCAATGTCTCCATTTCCTCTCCCCAGCTAACCTCTTGTCTCGCTGTCACTTTCACCACTCCAAAGACCAGCTCTTGCCAAGAATGCCTTATCGCGAAATCTAATGGATGCTTCTCAAAGCTCGCCCCCCTTGACTTCTCAACAGCATCTGCCACTCCTGATGACACATTCATATTCTTTGCCCTCCTCAGCACTGTACTTTGTAGCTTTGCCTAGCCATTTCACTATATGCTGGCTGTTCTTCCTCTGCACATCCCCCAGATGTTGGTGTTTCTGTTTTGTCCAAGGTCCTCTCCCTGGGAAATCTTACCTTGTCCATGGCCTCAGTCATCATCTGTATGCTGATGACTGCCAGTCTTTATGTCCATCCTCTCTCCTGTTCCTCGCACATATCCAACTGCCTTCTGGATATTAATACCTGAATGTCTTTCAAGCATTTCCAATTCAACCTCTATCTAGGAAATGGAATTCATCTGCTGTTTCTCAACCTCAGACCAACTCCAGCATTTCTTATTTCAGCAGATGGCACTGCTACCCACCTAGCAGCCCAAACCAGACGCAGGGACTTGATCCTTATCCCTTCCTCTTCTCACTTCTCTCATCCAATTGGTCACCAAGTCCTTCAGATAGGATCTCAAAATAACTTTGAATTGGTCCATCTCTCCTCAACTATCCTGGTCATTGCTGCCATCATCTCCCACCTTAATTAATGCAGTTATCTCTTCCCTTGCTTGAATCCATTTTATTTTCATATGTACCTGGTCTCTACTCCTTCTTAACAAAAGAACTGAATAGGCAAGTAGGGTTTTGAAATGTCATTTTTCAAACTAATAAGGATATATGCCTACTGTATGTATACAGAGAATATGCAAATTTTAAGCATCACTCCTCCCACAACTGAGCTGCTGCCACCCTGGGGGTGGAATCTGGCAGCTGTTCCATTATCCATAAACAGCCTTCCTTAGCTTATTAAGATAGGACAAGAAGAACAAGGCTATATAGCCATGGATATCTGCCTTAGACACTTTTGCAAGTTCTACAAATTGGATTTGGTGTTAAAGGGGAAATTAGCTGAAAAATAGTTGAGTCTTAATTGGATCAGATTCATCAGCTCTAATCTTTTAACAATAAGAATTTTTAAAATTTGGCATCAAAATGTATATCCTAATATTTCCTCTCCAGTAAAAATCAAAGTTGGTGAGGCTCGTAAATTAGAGGAGATGAAGTATGAAAACCACACCAACCAAAGGACTTGGACCAGACTGAAATTCAAAAGAGAAATAAATCTTCCATTGACCCTGAACTGAAACACCAGGAAAAAAGTCATTTTCCAAAAAATGCTGGCCTTTGATCAATAAAGATATTGTAGGATATTTGTTATTAAATATTATAGGATATTTCTTTTTAAAATATCACCACACCTCAGAGAGTTCTCTGATCTAAATTACAGATAAAAATCAGCCCGACACCATTCTGTTTTCAAATCAAGAAAAATTTAACGAATGCCTACAATTTTTTTCTCAAGGAGTTTACAATCCAGCAGAATGGTTTTGGGGGGCTTGTGAATGGAAATAAAATGAGTAAAAAAAATAGAAAGGAGCATGTGATAAGCTGATCTCTGATGTCAGCTCAGAGAAGGCAAATTCTCATCTGCTTGGAGGGATCAAGAAAGGTTTTCTGATGTTTTCTATGCTCCTGAGCATATATGTGACACAGAGTCAGTTCCTACCACAATGAGAGAATTAGTTACAGTGTACTGCCTAATCTAATTTACAGTTTTTGATTAAAAAAAAAAATCTTTTCAAGGGAGAAGCACATAGCTTTTTAACTGCTGAAACCAAACGGATGATGCCTCTGAAGTCTGTCAGGGCTCCACTCTGTCCTTTTTGACAAAGGGGACAGATTTAGATTTCTGAAATTATGAGCTGGTGTGACTGAGAATAAAAGCTGAAAGTACTGGGGCTGGCCAAAAGGTGTGTTCGGGTTTTCCATAAGATTTTATAGGAAAACCCAAACAAACTTTTTGGCCAACCCAATATGTAGTATAGTAATGTCTCGTTATAATGCCAGTACTGAACGGCAAAGCTGACATCTTCATCTGAGACTGTAAATAATTACTATAACTTTTCAGAGGCACGATAACCTATGCATACATGGTCAACCTGTGTTATAATTAGCGTAAATTGTTCTAACGACACAGAAAGCAATCTAAGCTCCAATCCAAGTTGCAGGTTAGGGAGATTTCCAACTGTTACTTGGGGTGGCGGCCTTCTCTTACCACCAGGGGACAGCTGGTACATTGTTCCATGTAGCAATACTCTTCCCCCTTTATCTAAGTATTACTGAATGTCTGCCATAACAGCACTTCACATATTAAGAACACCTAGATAAAGACACAGCTGCAGGGAGAGTAGACCCCTTCTTTAAGGCCTGTAAACATGCTCCTTTTCTTAACTGAAAATATTGTTGTTTACAGTCCCTAAGTTGTGTCTGACTCTTTTGCAATTCTATGGACTGTAGCCCGCCAGGCTCATTTGTCCATGGGGTTCTCCAAGCAAGTATACTGAAGTGGGTGGCCATGTCCTTCTCCAGGGGATCTTCCCAGACCAGGGATCAAATTTGCATCTCCTACATGGCAGGTAGATTCTTTACCTCTGAGCCACCAGGGAAGCAGACTAAAAATATAATCATTAATAAAAGTAACAAAACTTGCCTAAACCTTGCTGTTCCCTCATGCTACCATTCAAGTCTTCCCCTTCCTGTTCAAAATTCTCCAACAAACCCACCACATGTCTCTTCTGCCTTACTTTGTAATTCCCTGTAATTCAGTCTCTATTCCTGATTTTCATTTCATTCATTCATTCATAGAAACTCACATATTTGGAGTGTCTGCAATGTGCTAGGCTCTATGCTAGGTGCTCAGGAATCATAGATTCACAGAACTTGTCCTTGATCTCAGGAAGTTTACCATCTAGAGAGAGAGATTCTACTGTAAATAATCTTTCTTAAAAAAGCATGAACCTCACACCCATCCCCAGGCTGGCACCATTTCAGCTCAAACATACTATGTTTGTTTGAGGAATATACTCTGTGTAGAGCCCCATCCTGGGCGTTATACTGAGCTAGAATGATAAGCATTCTTTTCCCTCAAGAATCTTCTGGAAGATTAGACATTTATACATGTCATTTGAAACAAATAGGAATATATTAAGGGACATATGATGAAAGTTCAAAGTAAATGATTTGTAAGTTGGGGGTTGGATAGAGAGAGAAAAGAGAAAACTTTTCTAGCTAGAGAAAAAGAAAGTCTTTTGGGTGAGATGTTGTTGGCGCCGCTCCTAATAATTACAAAGAACTCAGAGTGCTCCACTGAGTTGGTCTTTGTTGTCTTCTTTCTTTTTTTCCTTTTTTGGTTTATGTATTTGTCTTCTCTGCCTTATAAGATTATTTAAAAGGTGAAAATTATTAGTTGTATTTTGTAGACATGAAAACTGAATCCTGGATAGGTCGCCACTTACTTGAGGTCCTTGTGGCCTACAGGGTGCCCAGTTCCCCACTTCCCAGCCTTGGGTTTTATTCGTCAGACACAAATGCCTCAGAACAGACTTAGCAGTTCCGTGGGATAATTGCATTTTAATTGAACTGTCTGTGGTACCTGTAAACGCCTCTGCAGAGATGGAAGGGTGCGGAGGCTGATAAATAAAACCATTTCTGCTAATAATTGCTTCTGCATAAGGATTAAGGACCTAACCTCTGGGAGAAGGTGTCACTAAAAAGCATGTGCTGAGATTCATTAATTTTTTAAAGTAGTTCCACCATTGAGGCTGAATGTGCACTGCCCATCCTGTGCTTATATAGAAACCAGGGCACCTGCAAAAGGATGTGTGGGCGTCTTCCCAGTTTTCAGCACCAGGGCTCTGATTAGAGGTGGTGAAAGATGATATTTTAATCTTCCACATACATGCTTGTGTAGGGGGCTATGTCCAGAGCAGGCGAACATAATCAGAAAGCAGAGCACAGAACTTTCTCCAGACACATGCAGTGGTGTGGTTTCCTTATGGTATTTTCCCTGCTCTGGGAGTGGAGAGTGTTGGGGCTGGGTCATCTGCTTCCATCCCCATTGTACGGTCCTGACTGGCTGCATGGTGGGATGGTGCCTCGGATGCCCAAGGTCCACCTCTGGGTTCTTCCTTTTTATCTTCTTTCATCTCTCTCTGCTGCTTCTGGCCCCAGACTGCAGACAGACAAGAGGCCCAGTATGGTTGGGCTTCCTTCAGACTACATTCCAGCCCCAGCACTGCCACTTATTGCTGAGCAACTTATAAAACTTCTCTGAACCAAAGTTTCCTGTCCGTGAAGTGCGGCTGCTACCGGCTGACTCCTTATGCAGTTGCAAGGACTCAGAGTCCATGGAAAGCATGTAACGCAGTGCCTATCACGTCCCAGTGCCCGCAAGTGTTGTCTGTCACCCCTGCTGTTCTGTCCCCATCCCAGTCCTTCCTCTTTCTTGTTTTCTCTTTGTCTTATCTGTGAATATTAGATCTGCCTGTGTCTGATCACTCTTGGAGCTGGTATTGGATTAGATTGATGCTTAAGTGATACCGGGCTTCAGCAGCCTTTGTCTCTGACAACGTGAGTGATGAGAATGTAGAGGATGGTATTATCTCTCATGCTTTATTTTGTTTTGTTTTTATTAATCCCTGAAAATAGCACCTGCCTGTAACCACACTGCAGCAGGTTGACTTAATCATGTCTAAAATATCGTCTTCCCTTTCCTAAGGGGAAAATGCTGAAGAAGTAATAATGGAACCATAATTAGTAATCCATGTATTTTGCATTTTATTTTGTTCTACTGTGTGTAAAGCCTGCAATCTAATATTAGCTCTTAGGCATCGCCTAGTTATAGAATTTTTGTACAATCTCCCAGGCAGCTGTGTCAAGGTCTCTGACCTTTGGGTATCTGTTTTAAAGCTACATGTGCTTCCCCCAAGAGAAGGTATGATCCTCAAGACTGTAGAGTGATCTGTATCCCTAGTCTAGAAAGTGGTCTTTTTTAGTGTGAGTATACTCCCCCAAACTTTGAGAAGATGATCTTTAAGTGCAGCTATAAGAGGTCAGAAGTAGGAAGGAGAGGTTACTGGAACAGAATTTTTTTGTTGATGTGCCAGTCCTCCATTCTAATGGAACCATCTGATAAAGGGTATGGTTCCATATATAGAAATATAAGTTACTATTTCTGGGTGATTTCAAAAAGAGTTGTTCTATCTGGGACTCATGTTTTCTACTGGTAAGTTACATGGAACTCACCTTTTCCTGATTTTTTTTCAGCTTACTATCTTGTTTGTTTCTCAACAGTTCGCAAAGGTTACCGGATCCAAGCTGATAAAGAGAGAGACTCCATGAAGGTCTTATACTATGTCGAGAAGGAGCTGGCTCAGTTTGATCCAGCCAGAAGGATGAGAAGCAGATGTGAGCATCTGTTAGTTTTATGTGATCTGTGCATCATGCTAAAAGGGATTTGGGGGTGGCCACACATGGGGAGCCCTTAGCTTTCATGGTCAGAACTAGTACCACCCTTAAGAAAGTAGCTTTGCGTACACAGAGGAAAGAAAAAAGGGGTTCTCGTATGAAGAATAGGGTGATAACAGGGAACTATATCCAATATCCTGTGATAAAACTATAATAGGATTTAAAAAAAAAAAAAGAATAGAGCAATCATGTGCCATCCTGGCTTCTGTGGCCTTTCTCATTGGGCAGTCAGTATTGCTGGGCTGTGCAGTGGGGTTGGCACCATTTTATTAAAATAGCGTTTCCCTACTACTCCCTTTAAAATCTATTCAAAATAATGGCTTACAATGTGGAAGCTTCAATGTCAGTTTTTTCCAACATGAAAGGCCCTAGCCTCGAATGACAGTCCAGCTGCCAACTTGCCATATCAATGAAAGTAAAAGTATAAGTCTGCCAAATGAACCTCATAAAAAAGATGCCTGCATTCCTTTCAGATACCCAGTGGCAGAGACTGAGGGGCAAGCAAAAAGTCAAGAGAATGTTTTAATTATTGAGTCTGTAGGCAGCAGGGCCCCAACCCTTAACTCACCCACAGACCTTGGAGACTTTGCCGCTGACATAGCTGATTCTTGATTTGGACTCCAGATTACTATCTATCATGAAAAGCAACACAGGGCAGGTCTGACGTGGATGGGCTAATTAATCAGAGGTGCTGGCAGGCGTGGGAGTGTGGTCACTACATTTCTCTCTTTGAACCCTCCTTGCCTTGGAACCAACTCCAGACTCAGTGGCATTGTTGGGAAAACAGTCCCAGACTAGAGGAACTTGATTCAGATGAAGGACAACATATTCCTCCCAGTTTGCAATTCTAATTTCATCCTGTCTGAGTTGCATCCATTGCTGCCTCCTCCCACCACACTGGCTATAAAAAGACCATCTCCAGATTGGAATGTCAGGAATGCAGATGTCACTGCACTTGACAAGCTGGTTGTAACAGTGTTGTCATGGATCCCTGTGAGGGGACAGACATAGGGATAGTCAGAGTTCAAGGAGAAAGAGCCCATGGGGGAAATCTGTGAATTCACAGCTCAGAGAAAAAACAGAGGTTAAAAATAAAGGGTAGATCCCGGTTTAGGTGATGTCTCCCGTCTGCCTGGATTAAAGTGGTCTCCGAAGGCCTGGCTGGCGAAAAGGTAATGACCAAGGAATCTTGGTCCAAGGGGTGGTCTGGGCCAACAGATGAAGAAACAGAAGCCCAGAAGGTTGAAGTGACAGTTTCGGGACTACAACCCAGGCCTGCGGATTGCTGTCCTGTGCTTTTCTGCTAAACTAGAAACTTTGGAGCCAACTGTGGATGGTGCCATGGCTGCAGTAGCAGTTTATATTCAAAGATCACGTCTTCTAACTCCTAGGACTTGAGGATGTTGGAGCTGGAAGAGACTGAGATTGTTGAGTCTACCTCCCTCATTTTATGGAGGAGGAAAGGGAGGCGAGGGGAAAGTCACTGCCGGTGCCAGAGTTGGAACCCAGAGCTCCTGGAACCTGCAGGTTCACACTGCAATAACTACACAGAGATGAAGCAGAAATCTAAGGTCTCTTTACTCTGAGAGGATCTATCCCTGAAGCGCAAAGTAAACCCTGGGATGGATCATGGCCATGGGATAGTCTTGAAGATCTCATCATAAAATGAGCCACACCTAGTTTCAGGTGTGGCAAAGGAGTAATAGATTCTGTGAGAAATGGGAGTTTCAGGGTCAGGCCTATGAATTTCCCAGAATGTGTGATCCTCATTCACCTGCTCCTTGTAAGTAGGGGGTTGCTCTGGGGATATTTTAGTCGAATCAGCAAACCACAGCTCCCAGGGCACATATGTTCCACCTCCTATTTTTGAAGTGAATTTTCTTGGAACACAGCCATGCCAATCTACTTTTCTTATCCATGATTCCTTTCATATTGCAATAGCAGAGTTGAATAGTTGTGATACTAAGACCTGCAAAGCCTACAGTGTTTACTATCTGGCCCTTTACAGGAAAAGTTTGCCTCTCCTGCCCTAGAGTTCCATTGTTAGGTGTCTCTGAAGTGGGGGATGCTGATGTTCATGTTCCCTGTGGCAGAATTTTCAGAACAGCGTACAGCCTGGACTATCCATCATATGAATGGAGAAACATCTCTCCCTCGCTATCTGAAGAGATGAAAAATGTCCATTATTCCCTGAAGTTTAAGGCAAGTTCTGAGCAATAATGTAATTTTTCAATAAACACTCTTGGTGCATTTTAAAGTTCTCTTCTGTATGGTTCCCAGAAGACTGGAATTCACTGGCATCGTGAGAAAAGGAAGAATCTAGGTTTTATTAATCAATAGGATCTGAGTTGTTTCCCTTTAAAATAGGCAGGCACTAGACCATTCTCCTTACGAGGAAGAAAAGACTTAGATTATAATTAAAAACCAGCCGATCACATGACCAAACGGAATGGCATTCCTGGTCAGCCCTGTGTCCTGGTGAAACAGGACAAGGAGGTTGTGTTTATGCTGCGCAGGGAGGCCCTCCCTTCCCTTCAGGGGTGGGAACCAGCAAAATTCCTCTGCTCCTCTGAGGACTGTTAGGGATAGGGAGGACATAAGGTAGACGGGAACTTGAGATACACACTTATGCTTCCCACATCTGATCTTAGTTTACCTCTCATTCGGCAGCTAGGCCCTACACCTTATAGTTGTTGATTTTGATAATACTTTGAAGTTCAAATGATTTTTAGAAAACAATGGATTTTCAATGGATTCAGTTACATTACAAATAGATTTGCTAGATTTATTTTTTAAGTAATGTGAAATTAAATCCATTTCAAAGTTTTATAAATAAATAGTTTCTTTTTTTTTTTTTCCTTTCTTTCCAGATTGTGATTCTGGTCCTTATTCACAAGTGCTTTTGGGAAAAGCTACTTAAGGCCACCCTAAAAAATGAGAAAGCTGTGACCATCCCCTCCCTTTTTACATTTTTTGGGCTGGGACCAGAGCATAAGTGGAGGTCCATAGACCATAAGTGCAGCCTAAGCTTCCCCTTTTATTCCTACACTTCTAAACAGCTATCCTGGCCATCCATAGCCACATATTCCTGGAACAGTCTGGGGAGTGAAGAGGTCTATTCAAGCCACAGAAATGGACTTGGTACTGTTCAGGGAAAATATTCCAGGTTCCTGGATGAACATCCAGAAGCAGGGTGTGCACACTCTCTTCGTCCTATGGCCTCCTTGCTCTGTGGGAGGGGCACAGCAGCAGCTGGGATGGGGTGCATGTGAAGCACGGCATGGGACTGGCTCTGAAGGCTCCATCTTGGGACTCAGATAACAGCAGGGAAGATACTGTGATCTGTGGCTTTTCTCTCTTTTTGCCCCCTTTGCCTCATGCCTGGGATCATCATGGCTCATCACTGATTTACACAAGAAGAAGCAAAACATTTGAGCAAGGATGATGATATACTAGGAGGAGACCAGCTGCAGAGAGCCAAAGTTCTGGAAAGCCTGCCTTAGGTGGAACAATAACAATTGTTTTCCTATCCTAAGAAGAGCATGTGGGAAGCCGCCTTTCTGTAGGCAACTAGGCTTCCAACGGAAGCCAGTTCCTGCTGAGCTAAGAACATAAGTACCATTAGTTCAGGTCTACAACCCATCCTGCAGGACTGAGACCCTAGGATGGGACTTTCCCAAAGATTCCAGTCTTAGCCCCTAACCAAGTTCCTGTTCTGTCCTACAGGTAGAAAGCTCTGTCATGCCTAGTTTTTGTCCTTGCAGATAACAACACCATCTCGGAACTCAGCTCTCTGCATGAGGAGGACAGCGGTTTCCGCCAGTCTTACCATCAGATGCGGAACAAGCAGTTCCCTGTGTCTGGGGACTTGGAGAGCAATCCTGACTACTGGTCAGGTGTCATGGGAGGCAGCAGTGGGGCCAGCCGGGGGCCCTCGGCCATGGAGTATAACAAAGAGGATCGGGAGAGCTTCAGGCACAGGTGAGGATAACTGTGGCAAGGCAGCTCTGCTGCTGGGCATGAGGAGGCAAAAGCTGGGAGGCAGGATGGGTCTGAGGCTGCAGGGATCCGAGAACGGCTCTGTCTGCCCTTCTAGGTTATCTTGCCTCATCTCTCTGTGGCTACTGAACACCCCTTTCCCACATGTATTAAGCAAGGGAACGCTTGGGTCACTCTGTGCAGAAGTAATCAGTCAAGGCTTTTTGAAGAGGGTTCTCTAGACCCCTTAATGAACCCTATTGACATTTCTCGGTTCTCAATATTTTATCTTGCAGCCTCTAAAAGACCCCACCCATCAGCTCTCTCATTTTTGATCATCTGTTCTGTGAAAGGTCAAATGCCAATTATGTTATACTGTTGGATTTGATTCTCATAATTTTAAAAGGCAGGTACTATTAATGTCCTCCCAGTTTTAGTTGGGGAAACTGAAACTTAAAAAATTCTAAGGAACTTACACAGGGTCATGTGGCCAGTGAATGTGAAGGGACAAGATGTGTGTTTGGTTTGGTATGGCCAGTGCCCGCGGATAGCACCTTCCGCACTCACCTATCCTTTATATTGAAGGACAGTAGATATTGCTCTTCTCTCAAAGAACCAACTGCGGGGTCCCTCTGGCCTGCTGCCCCACGAGGTGGCTTGCCCTCCGCTCTGAGGAAGGAAAAGGCCTCTCTGTTGATCACCAAATATTACAGGGCTCCGTGGGCCACAGCTGTTTGGACAGCAGGCCGCATCGCCCATGCCGGCTTTGAGGGTGTGAGAAGCGTGTCAGGAGGCTGTCAAGCAGAGGGCATATCATAATGGCCAAAAGAAGGCCCCACGTGTGCTTCAGCACCGTGTAGATCACAAAGCCGTTTTATTCACACCACCCCTTAATGCTTAACGCTAACTCACCCGATGGACGGACGCCTTGACTCGGCTGTGATTCTGAGGCCTGAGAGGTGCCTGGGGTGATGCATCCAGCCAGGAGCACAGCCGTGTCGGGCCGCGCAGTCTCCTGAGCGAGGCCCCAGCCACTTTGGGGTCCTTAGATCCCAGCTCAGGCTCCCTGCCTCGCTGCCAGGTCTTGGGTACCCGGGCCTTTCAAGGACTGACCAGCGCCTCCTCTGCCCGCAGCCAGCAGCGCTCCAAATCGGAGATGCTGTCCCGGAAGAACTTCGCCGCTGGGGTGCCGGCCGTCTCCATGGACGAGCTCACGGCCTTTGCAGACTCCTACGGCGCGCGGTCCCGCAGGGCGGACGGCAGCAAACAGGAGCTCCGAGGCGGGAGCCGCTTCGAGCGCTCGAGGCGCGGGCGCACGGCGGCCTCTACCAGGACGGCTCGCTGGAGGAGTACTACGGGCCGCGGAGCCGCAGCCGGGAGCCCCTGACCGACGCGGACCGCGGCTGGTCCTACAGCCCCGCGCGCCGGCGGCCGCCGGACGACGCGCACTTGCCGCGCCTGGTGAGCCGCACGCCGGGCACCGCGCCCAAGTACGACCACTCGCTCCGCGGCTCCGGGCTGGAGCGGCAGGTGCGGCCGGAGGGCGCCAGCCGCGGCGGCAGCCTCGAGACGCCGTCGAAGCGGAGCTCCCAGCTCGGCCCTCGCAGCGCCTCCTACTACGCCTGGTCGCCGCCGGGCACCTACGAGGCGGGCGCGCCTCCGGACGACGAGGAGGACACGCCCGACGACACGCTGCCTCCCTACAGCGAGCTCGAGCTCAGCCGGGGCCCGTCCTACCGCGGCCGCGACCTGCCCTACCACAGCAACTCGGAGAAGAGGAGGAAGAAGGAGACACCCGCGAAGAAGACGGTGAGGCCCAGGCGGCCTCCCCGGGGGCCGCGGGGCTGGGGAGGACGGGGAACAGAGCAGGAGGGCCCTGCCCTAGATGCTCAGACGCCCGGTGGGGCCCGGGTGGAGAGAGCAGGCCCTCCTGCTTGGGGAATCAGGATGTTAGGCTGGTTTGTCCCCCACCTCCTTCTACCCAGGCAGGACCAGGTGAAGTAACTGGGCTTGGAGCCCGGAGCGTTGAAAAAAAGCAGAAGTAGCAGATATGCAGGTGTAGCAGATTAGCGTTAGTGGCCAGCTTTAAGAAGCATTTAGCATCAGGGATTCTAGGGGTTCATTCCCACCACAGGCCTTTAGGTGGGTTTCTGAGGTCTGCAGACGATCTGTGCTCTGTGCATGCTTATGTGTGCATTCCTCCCTATCCTCTGCTCCCTTTAGGATGAGGGTTTGTTCAGTTCAGTTCAGTCTCTCAGTCGTGTCCGACTCTTTGCGACCCCGTGAATCGCAGCACGCCAGGCCTCCCTGTCCATCACCAACTCTCGGAGTTCACTCAGACTCACGTCCATCGAGTCAGTGATACCATCCAGCCATCTCATCCTCTGTCATCCCCTTCTCCTCCTGCCCCCAATTTCTCCCAGCATCAGAGTCCTTTCCAATGACTCAACTCTGCATGAGGCGGCCAAAGTACTGGAGTTTCAGCTTTAGCATCATTCCCTCCAAAGAAATCCCAGGGCTGATCTCCTTGCAGTCCAAGGGACTCCCAAGAGTCTTCAACACCACAGCTCAAAAGCATCAATTCTTTGGCACTCAGCTTTCTTCACAGTTCAACTCTCACATCCATACATGACCACTGGAAAAACCATAGCCTTGACTAGATGGACCTTTGTTGGTAAAGTAATGTCTCTGCTTTTGAATATGCTATCTAAGTTGGTCATAACTTTTCTTCCAAGGAGTAAGCGTCTTTTAATTTCATGGCTGCAGTCACCACCCGCAGTGATCTTGGAGCCCCCAAAAATAAAGTCTGACACTGTTTCCCCATCTACTTCCCATGAAGTGATGGGACAAGATGCCATCATCTTTGTTTTCTGAATGTTGAGCTTTAAGTCAACTTTTTCACTCTCCACTTTCACTTTCATCAAGAAGCTTTTTAGTTCCTCTTCGCTTTCTGCCATAAGGGTGGTGTTATCTGCATATCTGAGGTACTGATATTTCTCCCGGCATTCTTGATTCCAGCTTGTGCGTCTTCCAGCCCAATGTTTCTCATGATGTACTCTGC
Source organism: Aepyceros melampus (assembly GCA_006408695.1). Taxonomy (NCBI): domain Eukaryota; kingdom Metazoa; phylum Chordata; class Mammalia; order Artiodactyla; family Bovidae; genus Aepyceros; species Aepyceros melampus. The sequence goes on along the minus strand of SJXQ01008275.1, from coordinate 42,436 downwards.
ATATAAGTTAAATAAGCAGGGTGACAATATACAGCCTTGACGTACTCCTTTTCCTATTTGGAACCCCCTGCTCCCTTTTGTGAGGGTTTGTAACTTGCATCAAATGCTGGAAGAATCCACATTCCAGAGAAGGTCAGTAGCTGTTGGTATTTATGAAGGACAACTCCTTTTTTTCCTTTGACGTTTTATTGAGTGTAAACTGTACTATGCCTGTATATGTGAAGGAAATCTTTCTGTCCCTGCCCAACTCATTTGTCTCTTGTGTAAGTGGCCTTATTTAGACTTTATTGTTTTCCCTCTAAATGCCAAGAACAGCCCAGTGAATCCTGCAGCCCCCTAATGTGAGCTCTGAACCTCAGAGATTGTTGGGGGACAAATCGCAGATCACTGTGGGTTTCCAGGGTGCCTCTGTGCTCCAGAAGCCCTCTCCAAGCCTGAGTGCTACTGCCCCCTCCTCAGTTACCCTGCCTCTCTCGTGGTTTTGTTTTTCTCATGGTTCTAAGCAGCACATTTGCTTTAGTGTATAATATGGGGAGAGAACATGAACATAAAAAGGTTCTGGCATGATTTTTAACCCCTCCAAAACAAAACCTGCAATGACCCAAGTGTTATGAGTAGAGGGGACTTTCAGGTGAGTCAGATTTACGGTACACCATCCACACCAACTGTTGTGGACTGTAAACATTTCAGTTATCCCTGAAGGGGGGAGAGGTTTTTCTGTGGTCATGGAGCTAAGTTCTGTGGCATGTGTGTTGGCTTCAGCACCAATTGAGGCTTAAGGGCAGTAGTCACAAGCTTAATGAAATGTCCTACAAGTCAGAGTGTGAGGCTCTGAACAAGTGTGGATTCTTCCCAGGGAGCCATTTGTTGTGTTTCTTTAATCAGGCTTTTTCTCTTCTTTCCCCAGAGTGACTTTCCAACCAGGATGTCCCTTGTGGTCTGATGTTTGTTTTCAAGACAACTCTCCGAATGACTAGGAACTGGCAACAGAACATGGGAACAAGACACAAATCCAAGGGCCAGCAGGCCCGGGACCTTCTTGGGCCACTGCCTTGGAAGATTTGCTGATCTTTGCTTTGGCAAGGGATGAGGGCAGCCTTTAAGGGAGGCTGATTGCAAACCTCAGTGCCCATCTAACTAGTTTGAGAAACTTATCAAGAAAACTACAGGTGAACACATTCCCACACATGGAGTTTCTCACCCACAGAGTTCATCCTGCCCTGTCTCCTTCCTTAGCCAAACCAGGATTCCTTTTCCATTTCTGAAAAAGAGTGAGCTCTAGACTGCTAATCTCCAGATAATGCCTATGCTACAGTCTGCTTCTCCTGTGCTGTGCTTAGAAACAGAACCGATTACTACTATTAGAAGGCCTTCACCCACAGCGGAAGATAGCTTTGGGCAAAATACACCTTTTAGCCCCGTCACTTCCCGGTCACTCGTCAGTGACTGTTGTTACACTGAAATCAGGCCTGTGGTGAGCTCAGTGACCATGACCTGCCGGACAATCACAGAAATGACTTCCATTTGCCATTCCTAATGACAGTTCTTGGCTGGAACAAAACAAGAGCTGTCAAAGTGGTATTTCTTTTTCCATTCTGAGAACACGAACTGCTTTTTCTCTTTTGTCGTAGCGATGTGAGTCTTGGACATCAAGGGCTCTTCTCGTCCTCCCCTTTCCGGGGCTGTCCACAGGTCGGTGCCACACACAGAGCCCCGCGTCCCTCTGCACGGGGGGCTGATTAGGTTGTCATCAGGTGCCTTGTGTGTTTAAAATACACAGATGGAAGAGAAGAGGGGGAAAAAAAAGAGGAGAAGAGAATAATGCAAAAGAAAGAAAAATGAGAAAGAATCTGAGAAGAGAAGGATGTCTGGTCTCCTATGTGTTGAACATGGGCCATCTCCTCCACAGGCTCTGCTGGCTCTTCTGTGTGTTTTATACTTCATTTACCATGAGTTGTTCCTGCCCATCCCAGTTTCACCATTCCAGGACACCTGAATGTGGAGCAGGCATCCCTGGTCCTTCTCGTCCTCCCCTTTCTGGGACTGTCCACAGGTCAGTGCCACACACAGAGCCCCGTGTCCCTCTGCACCGAGGGCTGATTAGGTTGTCATCAGGTGCCTTGTGTGTTTAAAATACACAGATGAAAGAGAAGAGGGGAAAAAAAAGAGGAGAAGAGAATAATGCAAAAGAAAGAAAAATGAGAAAGAATCTGAGAAGAGAAGGATGTCTGGTCTCCTATGTGTTGAACATGGGCCATCTCCTCCACAGGCTCTGCTGGCTCTTCTGTGTGTTTTATACTTCATTTACCATGAGTTGTTCCTGCCCATCCCAGTTTCACCATTCCAGGACACCTGAGTGTGGAGCAGGCATCCCTGGGCCTCACCAGGCTGCCACGCTAGATGCTCTTGGGAGATGAAGGATATTGCTTTCTCAGGAGGGAGCACTTTCTACTCCGTGTGTGCATGCTAAGTCACTTCAGTCGTGTCTGACTCCTTGCGACCCCACAGACTGTAGCCCACCAGGCTCCTCTGTCCATGGGATTCTCTAGGCCAGAATACTGGAGTGGGTTGCCATGCCCGCCTCCAGGGGATCTTCCCAACCCAGGGATCAAACCTGCGTCTCTTACGTCTCCTGCATTGGCAGGTGGGTTCTTTACCACTAGCACCACCTGGGAAGCCCTTTTCTACTCCCACCCCTGCCTAAAGGATAGATTTTGCTTAAATCTCAAATCTAGGACTCTCTGGACTTCATAATTTGTATAGATTGGTAAAAAAAAAAAAAGGCTACAAACTCTTCCCTTCTCATCAGAGGTGCCATCTACTTCTCAACCCCTGAATTTGGGACTGGCCATGTGATTTGATTTAGCCAGTGGCCTAATAACAGATATGATAGAAGCAGAAACTTGACAGATTCTTGTGCATGAGGAAATTTGTCCTCTCTTGCTCCTTTTGGGAGCCTTGATCACCACCAGGTAAATTAGCCTGGCTGGCCGCTGCATGATGAAAGGGCCCAGTTACCCCCATCACTCTAACTGGCAGCCTATTAACTCTCAGCTGATTGCAAACATGAGTGATCCCAGCCAAAACCAAAAGAATTGCCTAGCTGAGCCCAGCCCAAATTGCTGATTTCTACCCAAGGCATGAGAAGCTGGTCCACTCTTTAAATGTTCATTTTTCTTCAAGGAAAAAGCTTTTTTTTTTTTTTTTTTTCTTGTCTGAATATTTAACTCCCAAAACCCTGACTCTGTCTAATCTTAGGTGAGTGCTGGTCTCTACTTTCTTTGACAGACTTTTGTCAAAGCTTTTCACCCCACACTCTTATGGTGGGATACTTGGTTAGGTCCAATCACTGGCAGACAATGTTGCTTGGTCTCTGTATCCCTCTCCTTCAGCAGGCTCCATCCTCTGTCTGTGGATCCATGGACAACTGCTGAAGAAAGCTTCTTCCTCGGCATCTCTTTGGTCTTCTCTGGAACCACCTGACTGGGGCTAGGCCCTTTTCTCAGAGTACCACTGCACTGATGTTCATTTAATTCATGGCATTTCCAAACCAGTTCTATGTGTGTAATGAAATCAGTGGCTGGGTGAGGGTCAGAAGGATGAGTTGATATCATTGCTGGGGGTAGAACTGGCCTGCCAAAGGACTTCATAATGGCCTTGGCCTGTATGAGTTGAACCAGGAGGACAGTTCAGTCCACTGCTGGCACTTCCAAGGGCTGGAAGACACAAGCCATAACCCTGGTGCTGAGTTTTTAGACTTGCTAGTGTCCTTGTCGTCTGAAAGCCTAGGTCTCATCTGTCTGTTTGGGCCCCATTTCCACTGGAAAAGATGATTAAAACACCAATTCTTAGTCACCAGCTTTGGATTTTAAATTGCTCAGGCAATTTTGGAGAATCTTGGGTAGCTGAAGCAGTTATTCTTTCTTTATACTGAGCACTGTGTCAGGCTATTCACCACCAAAGAGCCCCATAGCACCAGCTGCGAGACCAAAAATACTGCTTTCATTAGCCGGGGGCATGTATAATTTTGGTGAAGGGAGCCATGGGAAGGAATTATTAAAATTGGAAACCTGAAGGCAACAAAACTACCGACAGACAATAAAAAATACCAGGATGATAACAGACTACTGACCACTCAGCAGCCCACTCAGTGACTACTCAGACCTCCAGGTTTCTGGTCAAGAGAGAAAACCGTCATTTCTGGGTATGTGGACAGGAGATAAGCCTGACTGGACAAGTAAAGGCAAAGCTGGCCGTCCTCAGCACCCTGGCTTTTCTTAGCACATCCTTCTGCTTCTTTGCCCCTGACTAGTCCTGTGTAGAAAGTGCTTACCCATGTTAGCTTCCTTCCTTTGTTTTACTGGGGGTAAAAGATTAGGCTTGTGTAAGACAAGATCTCTGTCCACGCATGCGTGCATGCTCAGTCACTCAGTCAGGTCCAACTCTTTGCAACCTTATGGATTGTAGCCCGCCAAGCTCCTCTGCCCTTGCGATTTCCCAGGAAAGAATACTGAAGTGGGTCACCATTTCCTCCTCCAGGGGATCTTCCTGACCCAGGGACTGAGCCTCATCTCCTGCTTTGGCAGATGGATTCTTTACCCCTGAGCCACCCGGAAAGCCCTCATTTTTCTTCAAGGAAAAAGCTTTTTTTTTTTTTTTTCTTGTCTGAATATTTAACTCCCAAAACCCTGACTCTGTCTAATCTTAGGTGAGTGCTGGTCTCTACTTTCTTTGACAGACTTTTGTCAAAGCTTTTCACCCCACACTCTTATGGTGGGATACTTGGTTAGGTCCAATCACTGGCAGACAATGTTGCTTGGTCTCTGTATCCCTCTCCTTCAGCAGGCTCCATCCTCTGTCTGTGGATCCATGGACAACTGCTGAAGAAAGCTTCTTCCTCGGCATCTCTTTGGTCTTCTCTGGAACCACCTGACTGGGGCTAGGCCCTTTTCTCAGAGTACCACTGCACTGATGTTCATTTAATTCATGGCATTTCCAAACCAGTTCTATGTGTGTAATGAAATCAGTGGCTGGGTGAGGGTCAGAAGGATGAGTTGATATCATTGCTGGGGGTAGAACTGGCCTGCCAAAGGACTTCATAATGGCCTTGGCCTGTATGAGTTGAACCAGGAGGACAGTTCAGTCCACTGCTGGCACTTCCAAGGGCTGGAAGACACAAGCCATAACCCTGGTGCTGAGTTTTTAGACTTGCTAGTGTCCTTGTCGTCTGAAAGCCTAGGTCTCATCTGTCTGTTTGGGCCCCATTTCCACTGGAAAAGATGATTAAAACACCAATTCTTAGTCACCAGCTTTGGATTTTAAATTGCTCAGGCAATTTTGGAGAATCTTGGGTAGCTGAAGCAGTTATTCTTTCTTTATACTGAGCACTGTGTCAGGCTATTCACCACCAAAGAGCCCCATAGCACCAGCTGCAGAGACCAAAAATACTGCTTTCATTAGCCGGGGGCATGTATAATTTTGGTGAAGGGAGCCATGGGAAGGAATTATTAAAATTGGAAACCTGAAGGCAACAAAACTCCCGATAGACAATAAAAAATACCAGGATGATAACAGACTACTGACCACTCAGCAGCCCACTCAGTGACTACTCAGACCTCCAGGTTTCTGGTCAAGAGAGAAAACCTCATTTCTGGGTACATGGACAGGAGATAAGCCCGACCGGACAAGTAAAGGCAAAGCTGGCCGTCCTCAGCACCCTGGCTTTTCTTAGCACATCCTTCTGCTTCTTTGCCCCTGACTAGTCCTGTGTAGAAAGTGCTTACCCATGTTAGCTTCCTTCCTTTGTTTTACTGGGGGTAAAAGATTAGGCTTGTGTAAGACAAGATCTCTGTCCACGCATGCGTGCATGCTCAGTCACTCAGTCAGGTCCAGCTCTTTGCAACCTTATGGATTGTAGCCCGCCAAGCTCCTCTGCCCTTGCGATTTCCCAGGAAAGAATACTGAAGTGGGTCACCATTTCCTCCTCCAGGGGATCTTCCTGACCCAGGGACTGAGCCTCATCTCCTGCTTTGGCAGATGGATTCTTTACCCCTGAGCCACCCGGAAAGCCCATTCTGTCCATGGGGACCCTGCAGCTGAATAGAGGAAACAAGAAATGCCCAAGAAAGAATTGGGAGATTGTATACATATAATATGAAATACTGCTGTGGATAAATTACAACAAACCCAGATAATTAAAGTTTTTTTATTTAAATGGGTATATTTTGATATCTAAGTGTTGTGTGTATTTGTCCGTCCATCCTGTTTAAAGACATGCTCAGTGATCTGAAAAGCCAGTATTAAAAAATCTGAGCTGAAAGAGGTGCGTTAGAATGGGGAGGGGTGAGAGGCAGAGGGCTGAGTAGGAGGATGCAGGAGCGTGTTTGCCTGTGAGTCACAGCTGAGTCAGGGACGTGTTGGGTGAGGGCGCAGGGAGGCAGGTGGCAGGTAGATGAACTTCTCTAGGCCATGCAGACTCACGAGGAAGCTGGGAGCCTCTGCCATGGACCTGGTGCTCATGGGGTTCTCTCCATCTGCTCCTCCAGGGGTTCAGTTCTGCAGCCATGGAGTGTTGCTGCCCACCTTCACTCACACAGGGACCATCTTGCAGAGATGATGGTTCTCCCATCTCCCTTTCCACACCAGGCCGACTGTGCAACTGGGCATGGAAATGGCTGTCACTCTAGCCTAAGGAACACCTAGACCCAGCCACATCTGTAAATACTTCTAAATAGTCTGCAAGACTTCTACAGGTAATCCAGTCAGACCTCAGGCAGCCTTTGAGAGAGGCTGAGGTCACTGCGTTGTAACCCACCCCCTCTTTTCTTTATAGATGGAGAAATAAACCACTGCTGCCATTAGTGAAATCAAAAACCTAACTGAGTCTTTTCTTTTGGATTAGCATTGTCCCAAATTGTCTAGCAGTGTAAGTTACCTGATTGCTGTTAAAAATGTACTGTTGGGCCCTGCCCAGAAGATCGATAGGATGGGTCTGGAGCTAGGATTTGTACTTTTAACATGTATTTCAGGAGAGTCCTGTGATCACATGTATTTGGAAAATCTTACACTAGATCATGCCTCATCATGTGCCCCAAACACTTAGTCCTGAGGGTTCCTTGGGCTTCGAATATTTTTCTTCAGATGTCCTGGTGAGGTCGCTCATACTCCCTTGGGCCTAAAAGTGGTGAAGCCCCCAGCAGCCTCACTAGGATGATGGTGACTGGCTTACCAAGGTCCAGGGGTAGGAGAACTGTGCAAGGCAGAGGGAAAGAATGGCTAGGAGCCCACCCTAGGAGGCTGCTCCCAAGGCTTCCAGTCCTGGAATAGAGATCCTGTTGTGACGATTTCAGATCTGACCAGAATTGCAGGTAATTTTCTCATTCCCCTGATGTCATTTTGAGCAAAACTTAGATCATGAATAGAAATAAACAAGACCTTTGGGGGAATGGCAAAAATAAATCATTTTTTGAAACATTCAAATCACAGCCTGACTGGTCAACACCTACTTCCTCCTTAAGACCCAAATTGAATGAGCAAAACTAATAAAAATCTATGTTACATATCCTTCCAATATCAGATTTAAATGCTGCCACAATCTTACAGGATTTTCAAATTTATAGAATGTAGAGATCCAAATTCACCAAAATGGGGGCCTGGTACTTAAAAAAAGTGCCTAGATTTTTCCTGCCGGATCCTTCCTCCTTTTCACCCTGGAAACTGTTTAATGAAGCTCCGAGTAAGGGACTTTTAATGTGAGGATGGAGCAAGGCTAGTGTGAGCTGCTTTAAGAGGGTGATAAGAATAAAGTCTGTATTATTTTTATGGTGTATTACTGTTTACATAACACTTTCACATGCATTATCTCATTTGATTCTCTCACAGTGACCTCTATGATAAAGGCAGGGTGGATGTGCTGATCCCATCAAACAAAAGGTAAAACTGAAAATGACAAAGGCTAAGTGATGTGCCTATCGTCAAATGACTTTTTAAATCATAGAGCCAGGCCTTCTGACTCTCTCTCAAGGGTTCTTTCCAATTCCTACAATACTTGCGGGGCTGGAATCAGCCCAACATCTGGGAGAAGAGTCTTGGCGGTGATGCTCACTCATGACATCCTTGGAATGAACCTGTGGAGATGAGCACTGTAGGGAAGTTCTTCCTCTTGCCAAGCATCAGTCCTCAAATGCTGCTGTGAGAGGAAGTCAGCTCTATTCAAGGAGGCTTTCATTAGCCATGCTGGAGTTGAGAAAAGGTTTTGATAAAAATGTGCTTTAGATTTTAGAATCCTTCCTGAGAACGAATTTCTGAGCCAAATAACAAATTCCTGTAGACTCGGAATTCCGAGGCTTGGGGTGACCTGCTTGGAATGAACAATCTGGCATCTTCACTGCATTTGGTGGTTTTAGATAGAACTGAGAGTGGCCGGATATAGAGGGAGCCATTCGGCAGTTTAGTTAAAAGTTTTATTTCTTGGTGAGGCTGGATACAGGTCCATGTAGTCTGGCCCATTTCTTTGGGGAAGGCTAAAAAAGATACAGATAGCTTGTCTCTTACCTTGGCTTCCAAAAAAGTCACTCTATATTAACAAATGTATTAAGCACTATCCAGTGAGAATTTTCTTTGTGGGAATAAAGGAAAAGGGAACAGAAGGAACCGCAGGCCAAGAAAGGTCGGAAAGCTGCTTCATGGTAGTTGCCTGCCCAGTTGTTTTTGCCTTGTCTGTGGCATCAAAATTGAAATGTTTGTATCACTGTTGCCCATGACTTTGTTTCGGTATCAGACATATAAAGTGAATTTGGTTGTAATGTTTAAATAAAGCATTGTCACCTACATTGGTTATCAAGAACTCATGATTTATCGTAACTATGTTTAATCATGATCTGTCATTAAATGATCTGAATAGAAAAAAAAAATCATACAATCCATGACCTCCTCAGATTTTCTTAACTACTGTAATGGAGAATGAATACTGTGGGACTAGAGGCAAGTACTGACCAAGTGTAGTGTATGTTTTTATAGATTTTAATGAGCTTTCTGTGGCCACTCTCACCACTCTGGACAGACATGAGGAGTAGGACAGATGATGGCACAATGGGAGGGTTCTTAGTTCATTTTCAAAAAAGGTCCAAGCATTTGCTGCTAGATTTGGCATTTGGGGAAGGGAAGAAGGAAACTGTCTTGGGAAGATTAAATTCTGAGGAGATTTGGAAAATTCCACAGCATCATAATTTAGAGAGGGCAACTTAAAACCTTTGTTAGCAAAGTGAAAGTTGAGTGTTAGGCGCTCAGTCAGGTCCAACTCTTTGTGACCCCATGGACTGTAGCCCGCCAGGCTCCTCTGCCCATGGAATTGTCCAGGCAAGAATACTGGAGTGGGTTGCCATTCCCTTTCCCCAAGGGATCTTCCCAAACCAGTGACTGAACCAGGGTCTCCTACATTGTAGGCAGATTTTTTTTTTTTAACCAGCTGAGCCCCTAGGGAAGCCCTTTGTTAACAAAATAAGTGATAATTACCCCCAGAGAACTCTTAATCCCCTCTTCTTGGCCAGGCCCTCTCAAAATAGTTCTAGACCTTACAGTCCTGGTTGAATGAAAATTCTGTCCTTGCTTAAAGCATCTGGACTCAATTTTCTTTTAATAGTTAACTAAAAATGTTTATATGTAGATTTAACTTAAAGATAGACACTAAAACAGTTTAACTCTGATTACCTCCTTTGAACTTTCTGCTGTTCTCCCATTTTTAAATTTCTATCTTACCTTTCAGCTTTAAAATATGGTATTTGACTTATTAAGTGTTTGTTTAGAATTACCTCCATCTTTTCTTTCTCCATTTCAGATCTGCTTTTGAAATCTCCCTTCTTTCTTTTCTTTTTGTATTTATTTGTTTTTAATTTTTACTGGAGTATAGTTGATCTACAATATTGTGTTTGTTGCAGCAAATTGCATCAGTTATACATATACCTACTCTTTTTTTCAAGATTCTTTCCCATATAGGCCATTACAAAGTATTGAGTAGAGTTCCCTGTGCAATACAGTAGGCCCTTACTAGTTACCTATTTTATATACCGGTTCAGTTCAGTCACTAAGTTGTGTCTGACTCTTTGTGACCCCATGAACTGCAGCACGCCAGGCCTCCCTGTCCATCACCAATGAGTCCGTGATGCCATCCAGGCATCTCATCCTTGGTCGTCCCCTTCTCTTCCTGCCCCCAATCCCTCCCAGCATCAAAGTCTTTCCCAATGAGTCAACTCTTTGCATGAGGTGGCCAAAGTACTGGAGTTTCAGCTTTAGCATCATTCCTTCCAAAGAAATCCCAGGGTTGATCTCCTTCAGAATGGACTGGTTGCATCTCCTTGCAGTCCAAGGGACTCTCAAGAGTCTTCTCCAACACCACAGTTCAAAAGCATCATCCAATGAGTCAACTCTTTGCATGAGGTGGCCAAAGTACTGGAGTTTCAGCTTTAGCATCATTCCTTCCAAAGAAATCCCAGGGTTGATCTCCTTCAGAATGGACTGGTTGCATCTCCTTGCAGTCCAAGGGACTCTCAAGAGTCTTCTCCAACACCACAGTTCAAAAGCATCAATTCTTCAGCGCTCAGTAGTATGTTTATGTCAGTCTCCATCTCCCATTTATCCCTCTGCCCCTATATCCCCTGGTAACCATAAATATGTTTTATATATCTGTGACTCTACTTCTATTTTGTAAATAAGTTCACTTATACTCCTTTTTCAGAGAAGGCAATGGCACCCCACTCCAGTACTCTTGCTTGGAAAATCCCATGGATGGGGGAGCCTGGTAGGCTGCAGTCCATGGGGTCTCGAAGAGTTGGACACGACTGAGTGACTTCACTTTCACTTTTCATGCATTGGAGAAGGAAATGGCAACCCACTCCAGTGTTCTTGCCTAGAGAATCCCAGGGACGGCGGAGCCTGGTGGGCTGCCGTCTATGGGGTCACACAGATTCGGACACGACTGAAGTGACTTAGCAGCAGCAGTAGCAGCATACTCCTTTTTAAGATCCCACATATAAGCAATATCATATAATATTTGTCTGTCTTAATTCATTCAGTACGACAGTTTCTAGGCCCATCCATGTTGCTGCAAATAGCATTATTTCCTTCTTTTCTCTGACTGAGTAGTATTCCACTGTATATAGGTACTACATCTTTATCCATTCCTCTGTGGATGGACATTTAATTGCTTCTGTGTCTTGGCTATTGGAAATGGCGCTGCAATGAATATTGGGGTGCATGCATCTTGTTGAATTATGGTTTTCTTCGGGTATGTACCTAGGAGTGGCATTTCTGGGTCATATGGAGTTCCACTTTTATTTTGTTAAGGAGCCTCCATACTGTTCTCCATAGTAGCTGTGACAGTTTACATTCCCAGCGATAGTGTAAGAGTCTTCTCCCTTCTTTCTGAAGAAAGTTTTCTTTAGTAATGGTCTCCTGGTAGGATATTCTGTCAGTTTGTATTTGTTTAAAACAAATCTTTACTTCATTCTTGTTCTTGAAAGATAATTTCACTAAGTATACAAGTTTAAATCAATAGTTATCTTCTCTCAGTGCACTGAAGATAATATTCTACTGCCTTCTGGCTTTTGTTGTTGATTTGAGAAGGCAGTTACCAATCTAATTATCCTTCTTTCATAAATAATCAGTCTTGTCTCTCTGGCTATTTTTAAGATTTTCTTGTTTCTAGTGTTTTTTGCCTAATCAACATGTGACTGGTTGCGGATTTCTTTTTACTTATTCACATTAGAATGCGTTGTGCTTTCTGAATCTGGATTTTTTCATTAATTATGAAAAACTCTCAGGTATTAATATGTCAGCTATTTCTTCTCCCCTTTAAACTCTCTTTTGAGAATTCTGATTGAATGTGTAATAGACCTTTTCATCTGTTCTACATACTTTTAAATCAATCTTTTGTATTTTTCATCTTTATCATTCTGTGCTCTCTTCTGGGTAATTCCTTCAAGTTTATCTTCCATTTCACGATTTTTCTCTTTAGTTTCCTCTAATCTCCTTCCTTTGAGTTTTAATTTTAATTAATAAATTTCTATAAGGTATTCATTTTTAAAAATTCAATTTCGTTCTTTTTCAAATCACGATGGTCACTGGTAATAGTGTTTTGCTCTTACTGCTACACAATTTCCTCTTATTTCTTTGAATATATTAAATGTACTAATTTTATACTTTATCCCCAGTAATTCCAATATCTGCAGTCTTTATGGGTCTGCTCATTCTCACTTGCGGTTTCTTATCTCCTTATATGTTTTGTAGTTTTTGACTGTGAATTCATGTTTGGTAAAATGTCACATTATATTGATGCCGGTCAAGAAAAACATTTCTTGCTCCTTCTCCTTACCTGTCCTGTTCTCTCCATAGTAACTCCACATCTATATACATATACACAGCAGCCCTGGAGGATCCAAAAGGAATAAGTGATTGAGGGAAGAAGGAATGGAAGTGCTAAGTGGGAAAATCTAGACAGTATATGCATTTCTCTCTAATGCAAACTTCTAGAGTAAAGCAATCCTACAACAGGGGAGAGCAAGAAGTCTTAACTTTACACATTGTCCAGTTTGATCATGATAAAAGAATCTTTGAATTACAGAACTAAAACTATTTGGGTGAGTTGAAGGTGAATAGAATGCCATCTATTATTCAAGAATGACCAAAGAAAGTGTGGATCTAGATGTCATTCATGAAGCAAGGAAGGGCTTGACCCATAGGATTAGAATTAGGCAGCTGTGGGGGAAAAAAAATCAACTATTTAATGTTTTAACCCTACTGATTTCCATTTGCTTCATGTAAGAGTCATATTTTTAAAAATCTTTATTAATTAATTAATTTATTTTTGGTTGTGCTGGATCTTCGTTGCTTTGGGGACTTTTCCCTGGTTGTGGTGAGCAGGAGCTGCTCCACGCTTGCGGTGCATGGGCTTCTCATTGCCATGGCTTCTCTTGTTGAACACGGGCTCTGGGGGTGCACAGGCTTCAGTAGTCGTGGCGCATGGTTTCAGCAGCCGTGGCTCCCAGGCTATACAGCACAGGCTCAATAGTTGTGGCACATGGGCCTGGTTGCTCTGTGGCATCTGGGATCTCCCCGGATCAGGGATTAAACCCCTGTCTCCTGCCTTGGCAGGTGGATTCTTTACCAGTGAGCCACCAGGAAAGCCCCCAAAGTCATATTTTTAAATACATTCAATTCAAGAAACAAAGAAGTATGCTGATTTCAGGCTCTGAAAAAAAATCTTGGCAGAGGCATCCTAATACTCATCGTACCATTTAGGTGAGTTATATTTTCTGCTGAATTGGTCTTAAGCATTTCCTGAGTGTTTATCAGTTCAGTTCAATTCAGTTCAGTCGCTTAGTCGTGTCCGACTCTTCGCAACCCCATGAATCAGGCGACCTGAAATGACTCACCAAATATGGCAGGAGGTGTAGAGGCAGCTAGCAAGTTACTCAGAGAAGGGGAGCGAGTTAGCCTGACACGCCATCTAGCGGCACACATCTAAAGGAGCGTCTCAGGTGCTGACTTTTCAGTCATCCTAATACTCATCGTACCATTTAGGTGAGTTATATTTTCTGCTGAATTGGTCTTAAGCATTTCCTGAGTGTTTATCAGTTCAGTTCAATTCAGTTCAGTCGCTTAGTCGTGTCCGACTCTTCGCAACCCCATGAATCAGGCGACCTGAAATGACTCACCAAATATGGCAGGAGGTGTAGAGGCAGCTAGCAAGTTACTCAGAGAAGGGGAGCGAGTTAGCCTGACACGCCATCTAGCGGCACACATCTAAAGGAGCGTCTCAGGTGCTGCTTTTCAGGACTCAAGGTAGAATTGATGCTTCTGAACGGTGGTGCTGGAGAAGACTCTTCAGAGTCCGCTGGACTGCAAGGAGAGTCAACCAGTCAATCCTAAAGGAAATCAGTCCTGAGTATTCATTGGAAGGACTGATGCTGAAGCTGAAGCTCCAATACTTTGGCCACCTGATGCCAAGAGTTGACTCATTGGAAAATTCGACCCTGATGCTGGGAAAGATAGAAGGCGGGAGAAGAAGGGGATGACAGAGGACGACGTGGTTGGATGGCATCACCGACGCGATGGACATGAATTTGAGTAAATTCCGGGGGTTGGTGATGGACAGGGAAGCCTGGTGTGTTGCCGTCCATGGGGTCGCAAACAGTCAGACACGACTGAGCGGCTTAACTGTGCCTCATGTTGTCTAGGAGATGTATTCTTAAAACACGGTGAATGATTCACTTTTAGCAAATCAAACTAAGTGCATTAGGCGTTCTTTATGTAGAAGTGATAAGTCCTTGTTTATGTTTTGCAAGTTTAGATCTTGCCATGTTATATTTTCAGGGCGGACTTCTGTGGCTACAGAGTTATAGTGAAGTCAGTTTACCATTAGCAAGCAAAAATTATATCATTGAACTGTGCAACCAAAGGATCTAAATAGTCTATTCCCTGGCTTTTGGCTAAAAAAAAAAAAAAGTATCAATATTTCTCTCTCTTCTTTGCTTGTTCACTTGCTCTCGCTCTCACTATTTGCTATCTCTAAAAAGCAAGTGGAAAAAAATTCCATAGGCTCTTACATGAAAACATTTTTTATAAAAAGGAATCCTTGCTCTCAAGACATGTTCTCTTGTATTTTGTTTACATATCTTGTGAAGCAGCCTAGCACCAATGTTTTCTTGGCTTGTTTTGGCTTTTCATGAGATGTTCAGTCTCCAGTAGAGCAAAACCAGAGAGAGAGAGATGCCAACTTCTATTTAGCACTGTTCTTATAAAAGCCCTTTGTTCAACTGAATGAATCCATTTATAATGGACATTACTGCACCCCTTCTCCCCCATAACCTCTCTGGTCCAGGCAACTGGATTTTCTTATTCCATCATGCCAGGGAGACAGCCACTGAAGTTCTAGTTGAAGTTACTTTCCTTTTGCAGAAGTATTAGTAAAAAATCTTCTGGTGGAAAATAACAGAAAGCCATCTCAGACTAGCTTAAGGTAAAAAAAGGAAGAGAGGGAGGCTGTTGATCACAAAGACCCTGGGATAGATCACGGGATGGAAGAAGAGCTGTAGGAACTGTGGGTAAATCTGCACTGTGATGTATTCAGATTCTCTCTCCATCTATCACTCACATCTATTTGACTTTTTTATGTCTATATTTTTCCCACTGAGGACAGACTTCTCTACAAGGCAGGAATATATCCAAAAGCAATTCAAGAGTTACAGTTTTTCAGCTCATGTGGCCCCAGAGAGATGAAGGGCCTTCCTCATGGGAATGATCCTGGGGAAAGGCTTGACTCAACCATCTTGAGTCATGTGCCCATGTTTGAGCTCATCCTTGCCGCCAGAGAGATGGCAAGTCCATTTTTGACTAGAAAGTTGAGATTTGGTGATGGACTGGATCATGGGATAAGAATATTTCTCCAAAGGAAAGAAGATGGTGTTATTAACAGAAGTGGGAAAAGGGATGTGGGGCAGACCGGACACCGGAACGACAGGCATCCATTACTGCATTCTGGAAGTTTCCTCTATAGTCACGGAGCCTTGAAAACCCCTCAGGTGGAACGTCCTACGCAGGGCACTAGGGAGGCTGTTTGCAATTCAGTGAAAATCCCGCCAGAGCCTTCCGCATACTGGTGCGTCTCCTTGGTTACCCTCTACTCATTCTAAATTCAGAAACCTGTGTCTGGGTCACTGCCTTACTGAAGACGTTTCCTCTCTGTCCTGAATTAGTCTAATATTCCCTCTTTATTCTCTCCTGCTTCCCCAGTGTTGTCCCCTAATAATTCACCTTCTACTTTGTTGTCAGAAATTCGAGCTAGTTTCAAGAGAAATACTTGATGTTAGGAAAATGCCTTCTTTCCTCTCCCAGTTGCGCAGAGCTGGGGAATTCGAGTCTCTCTGTGCACTTTCTTTTGTGTACCAGCAGGAAAGGAGAACTAACTGGATTACTGAGAATCGCTGAAGCTCACTGCGCCACAATTTATGCATAAAGGTAAGCGTTCATGGACCACACACTCTTTTCTGGTCCCACTTCCTCTTCCACTTCCTGTTCTCAAGATGCCCAGCACCTCTGAGCTTCCCTCCCCCGTGGCGGGGCGGCACATGTGGGCAGCCTCAGCACCAGGCACCTCCACCTCAGAGCATGGCTGCGTTCTCTCACATTTGTCCCTCAGAGCCCTCATTTGACTTCTACTCATTCTGCTGCTGCTACTGCTAAGTCGCTGCAGTTGTGTCCGACTCTGTGCGACCCCATAGACAGCAGCCTACCAGGCTCCCCTGTCCCTGGGATTCTCCAGGCAAGAACACTGGAGTGGGTTGCCACTTCCTTCTCCAATGCATGAAAGTGAAAAGTGAAAGTGAAGTCTCTCAGTCTTGTCCGACTCTTAGCGACCCCAGGGACTGCAGCCCACCAGGCTCCTCCATCCATGGGATTTTCCAGGCAAAAGTACTGGAGTGGGCTGCCATTGCCTTCTCTGTCTACTCATTCTGGGTACAGGTAAACAGGGTTGTGTCTCTCCAAACCTCTAAGGCTGCTAAGATATTTGTTGATATTTGTACAGCTATAGAAAATTTATTGAGTATGTTATCTATACAAACAACTTTTACATTATATAACTTTAAATATATCTTTTCAAAAAATTTATCGTTTCCAAGCCACCAATATCTCACACCCATCTGACCACAGATTTGCACTTTTTTTCCATTCCAGGATTTGATACAGGAATTGAAACAGAATAGTGAACCAAGTGTTAACAGATTTAAAGCAGCAGGTTCTTGAGGGGAAAATCCATTTATTGAGAGATATTGCCTCAAGAAAAGTGAATGCCATGTCCAAGATCTCCCCGTGAGGAGAACTTGAGAGCACCCTAGAGATTCTTCAGATTTAAATAAGTCCACTGAACAAAGGTAGATTTTCACAGTGATTCAAACTCTCCTCACTCAGAGCAGGCCATGGGCATTTTCAGAAGGACACCTCTTCTCCAGGTGTTTGAGGGCTCTTGTGTCTAGTCTCAGTGCTTCAGAAGGAAACATCTTCAAGAGCTGGCAAACAGCTCTTCATCGCAGCAAATGTATCTCTCATTCCAAGAAACATCAACACATGTTTTTCTCTCAAGGAAATTTGAAACCAAAAAAAATTTAAATTCTTGACTTAAGGAGACCTGGGTTTGTTTTATATATATAAAGCTGCCAAATGCTCCTCAGAGTATAAGAAAGAAAAAAGTCTATCCAAAGACTCTCACTGTAGGAACTGTAAGGGATAAAAAGGAGCTGGTCCACTCTGGCTTGCAGTGGAAGGCAGCCTGACAGCAGGCAGTGCTGGGAGGGTAGGGTGCTGGGCACTGGGCTGTGTGCCAGCAACTGGCGGGCACCAGAGCCCCCGGATCCAGGCCAAAAAAATAAACTAGCCAACACAGTTCCTCCAAGAGGGAGAGCCCAAACACACTCACACAAGCCATATTATACCTTGATAATGACCCTCAGTTACAAAAGTCCAGATACGCAAATATTTCCTAATCCAAAAACCCAAATAAATAGTTCAGTTAAAACCAAGATACCTGGCAAGATCGAAGTCTGACTTGGTCACTCCCTGCTTAAAACTTCTCTGGCTCTCCGCAGTCTTCTTGGCATAAGGTCATGTGTCTTAGAAAGCACACAAGCTCTGCGATCCAACC
The DNA here is from genome assembly GCA_006408695.1 of Aepyceros melampus. Lineage (NCBI taxonomy): Eukaryota > Metazoa > Chordata > Mammalia > Artiodactyla > Bovidae > Aepyceros > Aepyceros melampus. Next base: position 24,744 of record SJXQ01008275.1, on the reverse strand, counting down.
TCTTCCTGCCATTGCAGCTTCACTGCCAGTTTCTTCTTAGACTTCTCTTTTTTCTTCTCCTTTGCTGTGCTCTCACATGCAGAATCATTTGTAGGACTCAAATACACTGCATTTCTTTCATCTTTGTAGAGATGCTTTGCATCTTTATTATAGAATGCCTTCTTCCTCTTCCTTGGGCACCTCCTTACACACATTTTAAGATTCATTTTGGTTGTCCATCCTCTAGGAATTCTTGCTCTCATCAGGCTGAGCTAAGAGCCCCAGATCCAAGCGTCTCTGGCAGTGTTCATCCTGTCACTGCAATCAACGTGAATTCAAAATGATTCCTTTTTGTTCCTGTCCACCCACTGAAATGCAAGTTTTTTTTTAAAGTATGCTTTTCCTGTCTCTTTCAAATCATCCTGGTGTGTGGTACACAATAAATTTACCAATGTTAGTTGAACTAAACCAGAGTGAGCTCATGTTATGATGTTCTGAAAGCTCTGAATGCAGAAGGGCTGGAAAGCAGTTACTCTTATGCTGGTTGAATATGCCCAGACCTTTCCATATCCAGGTCACAGCTCAGCCAGGACAGATGATCTCGGTCACCTTGAGGCATTCCTCATACCATATGCTAAAAACAGGTTTGAAAATTTCTGAAAGAGACTGCAAGAAACTAGTAAGCCTAGAGATGTTTGGAGGGCAGGAGATGGGGACTGTGTTCACCTATAAGCCATGGGTGAGAGGCCAAATATTTTGGAGGTAGAAACACCTGATGCTATATATTGGCTGCCAACCTCAGCTTTTCACTCCAATTGAGGATTTATATCCATGGAGGATTTTTCCTGCTATTGTGACTGAGACATGAAAGAAGCAGCCAGTCTCTAGTCCAGATGTTGTGTGTGTCTCTATCAGCACCTAGACCAGTCATTACTATCCCCCAGCTCATGAGAATCACGGAAGATTATAAGCGTGTACCCACGACAGAAACAGCAGGGCTGGACAACTCAGGAGGCCTGGAAGACATCCTGTCCAGATTGCGGGGAAGATGAAGCCTGAGCTGGTAGAGAAATCTACTCAGTCACTGACTGGCTCTGGGTCTGCTCCCTTCCTCTCCACCGTATCCGAGCCTCCGTTTCTTCTAGTTTGAAAGGCAACAAATCAGTGTGTTATGTAGAATATATCAGTGGTGTGAGCACCCCTTAACCTCTTTCTCTTTTGATCTACACCAAATTCTGAACAGCCAGCTCAGTGTCTGCACTTGTGCTATAAAACAAGGTGATGAGTGAGGCATTCCCTGGTGGCTCAGATGGTAAAGAATCTGCCTGCAATGCAGGAGACTCAGGTTCGATTCCTGGGTCAGGAAGATCTTCTGGAGAAAGAAATGGCAACTCCCTCCAGTATTCTTGCCTGGAGAATTCCACGGAAAGAGGAGCCTGGAAGGCTACAGTCCATGGGATTGCAAAGAGTCAGACATGACCGAGAGACTCTGAGCAAAGGCAGAACCCAGAGAACCCTGGCCTGGCCTGGTGGGCTCACGTGGAATGAGCAGAGTGTGGGAGAAAAGACAGTAACAAAATGGTCAAGATGAGCCAGGAGATTCTGGAGAGGGGAGAAAGGGTTATAGGTTATTAAAAGATACTGAATACTGTTCCTAGTGCTATTGTTCATCTGTTTTATATAGAGTAGTGCATACCTGTTAATCCCAGACTCCTAATTTAGCCCTTCACTTCCCTTCTCTTTTGGTGATTATAGTGTTATTTTCTATGTCAGTGACTTTATTTGGATGACACAAATATGCTCTCTGAGACTGATGAGTCCAAGCAACCCTGGGAGAGAGAGAAGAAGATACAAAAGAAAACTTGCTGGTCCTCGGTTTCTGTGTCTTAGAAACCCAGTTTTTTTGGACTGGAAAATGATCATAAAAGATTCTAAAATTGTCTCTCTTTTGTGAGTTAAGCCTCTGATATCTTCAGAAACCAGGCCTTGAATACAAAAAACAAACTGCATGGGCCTAGGGGCAAAAGCAGCATTAGTTCAGGATGAGGGACATAAGGGAAGAGAACCAGCAAGAAAAATGTGGTATCTTAAGTGGCACCTACCGTTGGCTCAGCGGTTAAAGCGTCTGCCTCCAATGTGGGAGACCTGGGTTCGATCCCTGGGTCGGGAAGATCCCCTGGAGAAGGAAATGGCAATCCACTCCAGTATTCTTGCCTGGAGAATCCCATGGACGGAGAAGCCTGGTAGGTTACAGTCCACGGGGTTGCAAAGAGTCGAACACACTGAGCGACATCACCTTCACCTTCACTGTCCAGGGAGACTGATTCTGGGTGGGAAACTCTTTTGCTTTTGAATCTTTGAATAAGAAGCTTTGAATAGGCTGCTGCTGCTAAGTCGTGTCAGTTGTGTCTGACTCTGTGCAACCCCATAAACGGCAGCCCACCAGGCTCCTCTGTCCCTGGGATTCTCCAGGCAAGAATACTGGAGTGGGTTGCCATTTCCTTCTCCAATGCATGAAAGTGAAGTCGCTCAGTTGTGTCCGACTCTTAGCGACCCCATGGACTGCAGCCCACCAGGCTTCTCCGTCCATGGGATTCTCTAGGCAAGAGTACTGGAGTGGAGTGCCATTGCCTTCTCCATTTGAATAAGCAGCGTTGTTCAAAAGCTGCTCACCATTAGCTACGGATAAAGAAGCAGCTGTTTGAAGAAGTTCTTGGTTAACTTTTGTGAGACTCCTGGAGCACCCAATGACTACAAGACTGATGTGGGTCAGGAGAAAGGGAGCAGGGTTTATGCCAAGTCATAGGTGCAGCTGCCAGGAACCTAACAAAGTCAGAGGACGTGAAACACCTGGGCACTTGCCAGTCAGCTTGCATTGCACACACGGAGTCTGAACTCCCACTAGTCCTAGATTGTACACCCCCTCCCCCCGCACCACAAGCCATCAACTCCAACTGCTAAGGATGGAAGGTGGCCAAAGAGATCAGACAAGGCTATGAAGCTTCATTTCTGATTTTCGATCTATTTTAGATGTGTTCCATCTATTTTTTTTTTAATTTTTTTTTTTTTTTTGGTCACATCACACAGCTTGCAGGATCTTCGTTCCCCATCCAGGGTTGAGTCTGGGTCACCACAGTGAAAGCACTGAGTCCTAACCAGTGGACTTCCAGGGAATTCCTTCCACCTATCATTTATACAGTTTCTTTGTAAGATTTCATTGGTGTATTGCCTTTGAAAAATCAGAGTTAACTATTACTACAAAGTACAATAAAGAAGATAGGAAATTAGAAAAGAAGCAATTTTCAACATTCCCTTAGAGATAAACTGGGAGTTTTAACATAGGAGTAAAAATAACTTAGCACTAACCACATCAACCCTAAAACAAAAGTCCTGCCTTTTCACCTGCTTTTTCTGCCTGTGTTGATGGCCTCATCTATCCCAGTTAGGTAAGCTGAGTCCTAGGAGATCATCACAGACCTCTCACTCTTCTGCCCTAGCACGGGGGTGAGGTCCAGGTCCAGAGTCAGACTTCTTGCATTCAAATCCCATCCTTGCTATTTTCTAGCTCTTTGGATTTAGGCAAGTTATGGAGACCAACATCTTCCCTGAGCCAGATACCAGACTTCTGCCTATGCAGTCCATGACTACAGGACTACAGGGGCACTCTCGGCATACTATGGACATCTCGTCCATCAAAACCCTTCCAGCTTTGTCATCTGTGCAGTTAGCTTTGCTCTCCATAAATCACTTTTCACATGGAGGCTTCAAAAATTCTATTCCAGTCATATGGGCCTCCTTTCAGTTTCTTGAACCATCTTATTCTCGACTTTTCTTCATTTTTAATATCTCAGCTTGAATGTCCTTTCTTTGGAGAAGTCTTCCCTGTCAGCCTGTCACCCTAATTCCTTTCATGGAACATAGTATCACCTAATCAACTTGAGTATTTATTGGTTACTTCTTAATGGTGTCTCTTCTCCAATAGGAGAGAATGTAAACTGACATGGAATATAAGGTCCACGAGGACAGGAATCTTATATTTTGTTCATTTATCACTGGAGTCCAACACCTTTCTGGGAATTGTGTCCTGGGCAAATATTTGTTTAAAGAATTAATATAAAAACACTGAATCGTAAGTGAAGTGAAGTGAAACTTGCTCAGTCATGTCCAACTCTTTGCAACCCTATGGACGGTATAGTCCATGGGATTCTCCAGGCCAGAATACTGGAGTGGGTAGCCTTTCCCTTCTCCAGGGGATCTTCCTAACCCAGGGATCGAACCCAGGTTTCCCACATTGCACACAGATTCTTTACCAGCTGAGCTACAAGGATACCTAAGAATACTGGATTGGGTAGCTTATCCCTACTCTAGGGGGATCTTCCCAACCCAGGAATCGAACCAAGGTCTCCTTCATTGCAGGCAGATTCTTTACCAGCTGAGCTATCAGGGAAGCCGAGAACCATAAGGATGATGCTATTTAAAACACACACTTGATGATATTCCCTTTAACTGTCCTATTCTGCCTAGGGATAGAGCACTCAAGTAAAAGAACCAGAAAATATTAACACTATTGTTAATATAGATCTCATTTCATAGATGAGAAACCTGAGGCTTGTCTTTTTTGTAGAAAGCTGTCCAGAGCCCCTCAGCAGTAAAGAATCTACCTGCCAATGCAAGAGACGTGGGTTCAGTCTCTGGGTCAGGAAGATCCTCTGGAGAAGGAAATGGCTACCCACTCCAGTATTCTCGCCTGCAGAATTCCATGGACAGAGGAGCCTGGTGGGCTACAGTCTACGGGATTGCAAAAGAGTTAGACACGACTTAGTGATTAAATAACAATAACAGTCCAGAGCCACACAGCTTGTTAGAGTCAGTTGATTTGTGGATTCCCTCAAAAATATACCTGTATTCTAAACTAGGTCCTGTGAATGTAACTTTATTTGGAAAAAGAATCTCTGTAGACATAATGAAGTTAAGGGTCTCAGGATGAGATTATCCTGAATTATCTGAGTAGGCTCTAAGCCCAACGACAAATGTAAGACACAGGAGAGAAGATGCCGAAAGACAGAAATGAAGTCCATCTGAAGAAGGAAGAGATTGGAGCTGTGCGTCCAAAAGCCAAGGAACACCAAGTCATCAGAAACCAAAGGGTCTTCCTTAGAGCCATAGAGCACAGCCCTGTGGATGGACTGACTTCCAATTTCTGGCCTTCAGAACTAGGAGAGAGTAAACTTCTGTTTTTTTAAGCCTTCAAATTTGTGATAGTGTATTAGTGCAGCCACGGAAAATTAACACAGGGGAGGGGCCTGGCATGGAACTTCCGGCCATACTTCTTAACCAGTGTACTTTCATGAGCACCTAGTTCCCCAGGTGACTATGAGTAATTACAATATAATCAAGTTCCAGATGACAACCCAACCATTAGCCCCCAAGTCTAAAGACACAGATCTCAATCCCAGATAGAACCCCCAAAGCTGAAACCTAAACAGGGAACGTCTGAATTCTGAATCCAGGGAAAGTTGCCTTTTAAACCATGAAGGGAGGGACACTCTGGGCTCTAAAAGTGTCCTGCCACTCAGTTATTGACGGACAGGCCTTGTTTCTCATGGGACCACACTTCTCCCTGACCTCCATTCCAAGAACGGAAGCATCAACATTTTGCTCAGGTCTACCACCAACACACAGCCCATCTCTGCACAACTATGCTGAGCAGAGGTCCCTCTTTCAAGAGTCTTCTCCATACTTGAAGTGGGAGAATGCGCTCAAGCCAAAGGTGGTCAGTTCTTTTCACCAGCTCATTAAACATGCCAACCATCACATTGAGTCTTTACCATGCGGTCAGTGTTTACAGAGGGATTGAAATTCCCCTTGTGTAACAATAGCATTTCATACAATTCCATGTGGTACATCTGAGTAGTGCTTCTCAAACTTTGTTGCTATTCTTCAATCACTAACTCCTGTCCCACTCTTTGCAACCCCATGGACTTCAGCATGCCAGGCTTCCTTGTCCTTCACTATCTCTTGGAGTTTGCTCAAATTTATGTCCATTGAGTTAGTGATGATTTGGCTATCTATCCATCTCATCCTCTGCCGCCTGCTTCTTCTTTTGCCTGCAGTCTTTCCCAGCATCAGAGTCTTTTCCAGTGAGTTGGCTCTTCGCATTAAGTGGCCAAAGTATTGGAGTTTCAGCTTCAGCAGCAGTTCTTTCAATGAATTTCAGGGTTGATTTCCTTTAGGATTGACTGGGTTCATCTCCTTTCAGTGCCAAGGGACTCTCAAGAGCCTCTATTGTGAGTTTAAATGACGTGGGTTTCTTATTAAATATGCAGATTCTAATTCAGTAGGTCTTGCTGGGACCTGGGATTCTGCATTTAATAGGCTACCACGTCACACTAATGCTGTCGGATTTTGAATGGTCCAGAGTAGCAAGAACAGTCCTTGCACTGTGCTTTGACAAGTGTGACAAGTGACCATATTTGGAGCTCCTATAGATTTGCTTGCATTCTACTTTCATAGAGCTTGTCCCAAATAATTCTTCCTCTTTCCCTAGACCACATGTCCATGTTCACAGAAGTGTCAGAGCAAGGGAAAGAGAGCTGTGTAGGAAAAGTCTGTGCATGCTGAGTCACTCAGTCATGTCTGACTCTTTGTGACCCCATTGACTGAAACCTGTCAGGCTCCTCTGTTCATGGAATTTTACAGGCAAGAATACAGGACTGGGTTGCCATTTCCTAATCCAGAGAATATTCCTGACCCAGAATATTCCATGTCTCTTGCGTCTCCTGCACTGGCAGGCAGATTCTTTACCACTGCACCACCTGGGAAAAGTTTATTGATACATAATATGTAAAACACATATCATAAAATGTGAATATATAGTCATATAAAATAATATACATATAAATGAGAGAATATAAAAATGTTTTAAAAATCTAAAAGTTTAAAATCCCCAAATTTAAAGTCCAAAAACAGAGAAATATTTTATTTTCTGAAACCCAGTTTCTTCTTATGGACAGTTTTGTTTAGCATTTGTCTTTATTTGCCCGCACCAGATCTGGTGCGTGGCACACAGGGTCTTCAGTCTTTGTTGTGGTGTGCAAGATCTTCAGGCTGCAGCGTGAGCACTCGTAGTTGTGACATGTGGTCTCATTCCCTGACCAAGGCTCAAACCTGGGCCCCCTGCGTTGGGAGTGTGGAGTCTTAGCCATGGACCACCAGGGGAGTCCCTGTGGACAAATACTTGAGGAGACTGTAAAGAGACTTTTGACTCATCTTGACTGTATCACCCTTGTCAACTCTAAGATGGCTTTATATTAGGTTACCTCCTCAATTACAATTTACACATAGTCACATGATCAGAAAAATTTCGTTTGCAAGTTAAGTGTTCAGATTCCTCAGACTGTAAACAATCATGTCTTTCCATCTTCATGTCCTAAGCACATACTAGGTGCTCAATTATTTGTTGGGAAGAAAAGTGAATGTCTTTGGCATTTAAAAACATGACCTTTTATCATGTTATATTATGCAAAAGTGATAAGACAAACTCTGCCTGCAAAGAATCACACTTGTGCCCTCCCCAGGCAGAAGAAAAGGTAGAAAGGGCAAAGTCATGTAGGCAGATAACAGATAATAATCAGTGAACACTGAGGATTAATTGCACACGTGGTGGGGGAGGGTGTGCTTAGAGCCTTCTGGTTGTCAAGCCTCTCCAGAGCACTGGCTCAAATTTGGGCAGGAAGGCAGTTCCAAGGGCCACTTCAGGTGAGTGGGAAGTAGATGAAGAGAAAGGAGCAACTTGGTGGTGGTGGTGGGGTGGGGGGACGTGTAGAAAAGACAAAGACACAGGAAGACTGTAGAGTGGGGGAGAAGTGAATGGAAGGAACAAGGAGCCTTAGAGGACAATAAAGCAGAAAGATTCCTATTTCCGCCTGTTAGTTGAGCACCATCAAATCTTTGTCCCCAGCCCATACTCTCTCCTGAACCCCAACTGCATTGCTTTCTAGACATATCAACCCTGAGGACAATAGACTCTTCCAAGTTGACAAGCATAACACCAAAGTCACCTTCCTGTGCTCTGACTCAGACCTGCATCTCTTGTTGGGTTTGTTATACCTTATTCTAAAAACTAAAGTCATCCTTGACTTGTTTGCTTTCCCCCTGCCACACAGTCCTGACACTAGCTAGACAAGTTACATTTAACAGGCTAGGTGCACATTCTTCCACAAGACTGTCCTTACTTTAGATGTCAGCTACATGTTCAGGGGTTACTATGTCACATGCTAAAGAAAGCTGAGCACCGAAGAATTGATGTTTTTGAGCTGTGGTGTTGGAGAAGACTCTTGAGAGTCCTTGGACTGAAAAGAGATCAAATCCTAAAGGAAATCAGTCCTGAATATTCATTAGAAGGACTGATGCTAAGCTCCAATACTTTGGCTACCTGATGTGAAGAAGTAACTCATTAAAAAAGACCCTGATGCTGGGAAGATTGAAGGCAGGAGGAGAAGGGGATGACAGAGGATAAGATGGTAGGATGACATCACCGGCTCAATGGACATGAGTTCAAGTAAGCTCCAGGAGTTGGTGATGGGCAGGGAAGCCTGGCGTGCTGCAGTCCATGGGGTCAAAAACAATCAGACACGACTGAACGACTGAACTGAACTGACTGATGTCACATGCACTTCTGCCCAACTGGCTATAAATTGGAGGGTCTCCCATGACCTTTTCAGATTTGATCATTTGCCAGAATGACCCTCAGGAAAGTGCTATGCTTCTGATTACAGTTCATGACAAGAAGATAAAAATCAGGACCAGCACAAAGAAGAACCGCAGGTGAAGGCCCTAACTGTGAAGTTTCTGTATCTTCAGGATGCATCAATAGCCAAAAAACTCACTAAAGTCTCAGTGTCCAGAGTTTTCACTGTATTAGGGTTTCGTTAGAGAGGCACGGTTGCTGGACTCCTTGGCCATGTGACTGAAATAACTCTAATCTCTCTTCCCCTCCCCAAAGTTCAGAGGTCTAGCATATATCACTTGGCTCAAAGCCTCAATCTCCAAACTGCATGACTGGTCCTTCTGGTGTGGCCAGTCCCTGTCTTGAAACTTTCTAGGGGTTCACCATGAGTCACTTTATTAGCATGGCCCCACCATGAATAATAAAGACACTACTGTCACTTGGGAAATTCCAGACTTCAAGATTACCTCTAAGAAACTAAGGACAAAAGCCAAATTCTTCATTGTATAAGAGACCTCCGCTGCCAGTCCATTACTAAGCCATGCCAATCTCCATCCTACATATCTTTTCAATAGAGCTCCCTCATTCCACCCCTACTCTTCTAGGTCTTTGTAGGCCCTTATGTGGACTATAGCCATAGTCTCTAACTGGTCACCTTACTCTCTTACCAAGACATCCTTTGCTCTACTATCAGAATTTTAATTATAAAACCCACTCAGATGTGCAGATGACACCACCCTAATGGCAGAAAGTGAAGAGGAACTAAAGAGCCTCTGGATGAAGGTGAAAGAAGAGAGTGAAAAAGCTAGCTTAAAACTCAACATTCAGAAAATGAAGATCATGGCATCTGGTTCCATTACTTCATGGCAAATAGATACAGTGACAAACTTTATTTTCTTGGGCTCCAAAATCACTGTGGATGGAGACTGCAGCCACGAGATTAAAAGGCCCTTGCTCCTTGAAAGAAAAGCTATGACAAACCTAGAGTTCAGTGTTCGGTGTTAGTCTCTCAGTTGTATCTGACTCTTTGTGACACCATGGGCTGTAGCCCACCAGGTTCCTCCATGGGACTTTCCAGGCAAGAATACTGGAGTGGGTTGCCATTTCCTTCTCCAGAGGATTTTCCCAGCCTAGATAGCATATTAAAAAGCAGAGACTTTGCCAACAAAGGTCCGTACCAGTAGTCATGTATGGATGTGAGAGGTGGACAATAAAGGAGGCTGAGTGCCCAAGAATTTATGCTTTTGAATTCTGGTGCTAGAGAAGACTCTTGAGAGTCCCTTGGAAGATCAAAGCAGTCAATGCTAAAGGAAATCAACCCTGAATAGTCATTGAAAGGACTGATGCTGAAGCTCCAGTACTGACTGCATGATGCAAAGAGCCGACTCATTGGAAAGGACACTGATGGTGGGAAAGATTGAGGGCAAGAGGAGAAAGGGGCAACAGAGGATGAGATGGATGGCATCATCAACTCAATGGACATGAGTCTGAGCAAACTCCAGGAGACAGTGAAGGACAGGGAAGCCTGGAGTGCTTCGGTCCATGGGGTCACAAAGAATTGGATATGACTGAGTGACTGAAGAACAAGCCTAGATTAAATCAAGGTGGTGGCACAGAAGGACGTGTGCTCATCTCTTCCTGTGAGAGTACAGAAATTGCAACTAGCTATTGACAATCATCCATAGAGGGATGCTGGAACCCACCAAAAAGGATACCCCACTTCCAAAGAAAAAGAGAATCCACAACAAGACGGTAGAAGGGGTGAAATTATGATAAAATTAAATCCCACACCTGCCGGGTGGGCAACCCACAAACTGGAGAACAATAATACCTAAGAAGTTCTCCCACTGTTGTGAAGGTTCTGATCCATCTCCAGCTTCCCAGCCTGAAGATCCAGTAAGGGGACTATAAATCTCCAGGGAATCTGACTTTGAAGGTCAGTGGGATTTGATTACAGGAATTCCACAGGACTGGCTGAAACACAGACTCCACTCTTGGAGGGCACAAGCAAAATTGTGTGTGCACCAGGACCCAGAGGATTATCTCCTAGATGAAATAACAAGATAAAACCCCAGAAAAATAAGTAGAGATAGGCAACCTTCTAGAAAAATAATTCAAAATAATGATAGTTCACATGATCCAGGAACTTGGGAAAAGAATGGAAATGATGCAAAAATGTTTAACAAAGACTTAGAAGAACTAAGGAACAAACAAACAGAGATGAACAATACACTAGAAGGAATCAATAGAAGAATAACTTCCAGGATAAGTGACCTGGAAGACAGAATGGTGGAAAATCACTGCCATAAAACAGAATGTAGAAAAAAGAATGAAAAACATGAAGACAGCCTAAGAGTCCTCTGGGACAACATTAAACATATCAGCATTCACTCTGTAGGAGTCTGAGAAGAAGAAGAGAAAGAGAAAGGACCCAAGAAAATATTTGAAGAGATAATAGCTGAAAACTTCCCTGACATGGGAAGAGAAATAGTCTCGGAAGCACAGAGAGTCCCAGGCAGGATCACCCAAGGAGGAACACACTGAGACACATAATAATCAGACTGAGAAAAGTTAAAGACAAGATAAAATATTAAGAGCAACAAGGGAAAAATGATAAATAACATACAAGGGAACTCCCATCAGATTAACAGCTGATTTCTCAACAGAAACTCTACAAACAAGAAGGGGATGGCATGATATATTTAAAGTGATGAAAAGGGAGACACTGCAGCCAAGTTTACTCTACCCAGCAGACTCAGGTTCAGATTCGATGGAGAAATCAAAAGCTTTCCAGCAAGCAAAATTTAAGAGGATTCAGCACTATCAAACCATCTTTACAACAAATGTTAGAAGAACTTTTCTAGGCAGGAAACACAAGAGAAGAAAGAGACCTACAAAGAATAAACCCAAAATAATTAAGAAAAAGGATCATACTTATTAATAATTACCTTAAATGTAAAAGGATTAAATGCATCAACCAAAAGACATAGACTGGCTAGGTGGATAAAAACATGTGCAGGTATACACTTCTAGTTACCACATCACTCTAGTTAACCCCCTAAATTGTGTGTAATTATTTTATAAAGTGAAAGTCGCTCAGTTGTATCTGACTCTTTGAGACCCCATGGACTAAACAGTCCATGGAATTCTCTAGGCCAAAATACTGGAGTGGGTAACCTTTTCCTTCTCCAGGGGATCTTCCCAACCCAGGGATTGAATTCAGGTCTCTATAGTACAGGCGGATTATAATTGCAAGCCATAATGGAAACATGATTAGGCTAACAGTATACTGTAATTATCTTTTATCTTTTGTCTGGCTATTAACTGTGAAAACTTTTAATTTTGTGATTCAGTTCAGTTCAGTTGCTCAGTCATGGCCGACTCTTTGCAACCCCATGGACTGCAGCACGCCAGGCTTTCCTCCCAGAGCTTACTCAAATTCATGTCCATAGAGTCAGTGATTGCCATCCAACCACCTCATCCTCTGTTGTCCTCCTCCTGCCTTTAATCTTTCCCAGCATCAGGGTCTTTTCCAGTGAGTCAGTTCTTCGCATCAGATGGCCAAAGTATTGGAGCTTCAGCTTCAGCATCAGTCCTTCCAATGAATATTCAAGACTGATTCCCTTTAGGATAGACTGGTTGGATCTCCTTGCAGTCCAAGGGACTCTCAAGAGTCTTCTCCAACACCACAGTTCAAAAGCATCAATTCTTCAATGCTCAGCTTTCTTTATAGTCCAACTCTCAGATCCATACATGACTACTGGAAAAACCATGCTTTGACTAGACAGATCTTTGTTGGCAAAGTAACATCTCTGTTTTTTTAATATGCTGCCTAGGTTGGTCAGAGCTTTTCTCCCAAGGAGCAAGCGTCTTTTAATTTCATGGCTGCAGTCACCATCTGCGGTGATTTTGGAGCTCCCCAAAATAAAGTCAGTCACTGTTTCCATTGTTTCGCCTTCTGTTTGCCATGAAGTGATGAGACTGGATGTCATGATCTTAGTTTTCTGAATGCTGAGTTTAATTTTGTGTTATGTAACTAATATTCATTTTAATACCATGGTATCATGATTGGTTAAGAGAAAATAATTGACTTCTATATCACTAAAACAACCATTTAATGGAAAAACCTGTAATCACTTTTAAAAATCCAGATGCACAGTAGAATTATCTTGGAAATTTTTGAAAAATACAAATGCCAAGGTATTGTTTTTTCTGCAAAGTTCCAGAGGTAATTCCAATGAGCAGTCATGTTTAAAAACAACTGGACTATATGATGACCTTTACTTTTATCTACTTTGTTTCATTTTTTTCTATTTCATATTCAATGCTCCCATTTCATTTAGTTTATGTTTTCCAATTTCTCCATCTCTTTTTTTCTGTTGTTCTTTCTCAAGGCTTTATCAAGTGTAGTAGAAAAGCTTTTGTATATGTATGTGTGTGTGTGTGTGTGTATATATACACATATATATACATACATACATACATGCTGCTGCTAAGTCGCTGCAGTCGTGTCCGACTCTGTGCGACCCCATAGACAGCAGCCCACCAGGCTCCCCCGTCCCTGGGATTCTCCAGGCAAGAACACTGGAGCGGGTTGCCATTTCCTTCTCCAGTGCATGAAAGTGAAAAGCGAAAGTGAAGTCACTCAGTCGTGCCTGACTCTTAGCGATGTCCATGGGGTTTTCCAGGCAAGAGTACTGGAGTGGGTTGCCATTGCCTTCTCCATATATATGCATAGTAAGTATAATATATGTATTTTAGAAAACTTCTGAATTTTTGCCTAAAAAATTTATGAATTTTGAGTCTCCTTGTTTGACTTAATATAAATAGAATACTAGATTTGTAATTTATAGTCACTCAAAACTTTGATATAGTTCCATTTATTCTGGCATCTAGTATTACTGATAAAAGTCTAGCAAATTTATTATTTTAGTGATTAAAAAAAATATTTGAATGAGAAACTTCCAGGGCTTCCCTCATAGCTCAGTTGGTAAAGAATCTGCCTGCAATGCATGAGATCCTTGTTTGATTCCTGGGTCAGGAAGATCTGCTGGAGAAGGGATAGGCTACCCACTCCAGTATTCTTGGGCTTCCCTTGTGGCTCAGCTGCTAAAGAATCCACCTTCAATGTGGAGACCTGGGTTTGATGCCTGGGTTGGGAAGGTCCCCTGAAGAAGGGAAAAAGGCCTACCCACTCCAGTATTCTGGCCTGGAGAATTCCATGGACTCTATAGTCCATGGGGCTGCAAAGAGTCAGACATGACTGAGTGACTTTCACTTTTACTTTCACAGTATTATTAACTAAAGTATAGATTTTGTTCAAATTTCAGAAAATTTTATACTAGTGTCCATTCTCTTTTCATTTCTCTTCTGTTACAAATATTTTATAATTTTCCTTGTTATGTCTCCTTAGAAACACTCATTATTTAAAAGTGGACATTTAATTTCCAAATACAAGAGGTTTTTGAAGTATGTTTATATTAATTTCTCATTTTGATATTAATGTCTCATTTAAGTGTTTCTTTCTCTGCAATTGCTCTCTGGATTTTTAGTCTTTTAACCTTCTTGAGGCTTTCAATAGCTCAGTCAAAGATCTCTCTGGCTAAATCAAAGATTTCTGTGGCTAAATCAAAGATCTCACATTGCACTTAAAAATATGTGGGTTATTTCCAAGTATCTTTTGATATTGATTTCTAACATAACTACACAGTGATAAGAGAACAGACTGTGTATACTTCTCTTACATCTCTGGATATGCTTCTGTGTCTCCTGGTTTATAGTCTACGGGAACTTAAATAAATTTGTACCCTTTTGTTGGTGAAAATTGTATAAATTATGTTGAATTGGTTCATAGTGCTTTTCAGGTCTACTATATCCTTCTACTTTTCTGTCTATTCATTCTATTAATTTTTGAGAGTTTGATATTGAAACTCCGACTAAAAACCTTAACTTATCTACTTGAAATAATAATTGTTATAGGGGAACTATATGTAACTTTGTTCTGTATTTTCCAAGTCTCCTGTAAATGTGTCGCCATACTGTCATAATTAAAAAAAATTTTTTTAAATTAAAAAGTAAAACCCCAATCTGATCACATTCATTTCTTGCACAAAATCTCTCAGTGGCTTCCAACTGCCTACAGCAGCACAGTCCAACGAAAATATAATGTGAGCCGAACACATAATTTTAAAGGTTCTAGTAGCCACATTTTTAAAAATGGAAAAGGAAGAAGTTAATTTTAATAGTGTACTGTATTTAACTAACCCATCCAAAATATAATCATTTCAACATGTTATCTATGTATCTTTCTATTTTATACCATTTCCATTTTTAATTTATATTAGTGAAATAAAACAAAAAAATTCTGCCCTTCAGTTGCACTGGACACATTTCATGTACTCAAGAGCCATATGGTTCATGGCTATCCTACTGGACTACTGCAAGGTTAGCTTCCTGCCTATGATATAAAGTCCTCACATGCTGCCTCCTGCCTGCATTTCATTCTGCCTCCTGCCTTCCACCCCTCCTGCCACCAGCTCAGATACTTTCTTCTCTGACCACATGGAAGCACTTCCCTCAGACAGATCAGACTCTTTCCTACTTCACACCTTTACACACACACACTTATCTGTCTGCCTTAAAACCTGTCTCTCTCCTGTGCCAGGAAATGTCACATATGTTTTTGAATATTAAACCCCAACTTCGTCTCCTCTGTGAAGAATTCTCAGAGCCTCCAGGCTGAGTCAGCCATGCTCACTGCTGAGCTTCGATGGTGCTTTAGTACCTCTATTTGAGCAAACCATATTTTCTGCACCAAAGACTGCAACACATGATTTGACCATCAATTGACTGCTAGGTAGACTATTTGAAAATCAATTTTGTGATTATAGTACTTACCATGTTATATGGAAATTGTGTGTGTACATGCCTGGGTAGTTAGCTCTTCAAGGACACAGCTTGCTCCTCTTTACCTCTGTGTGCCCAGTTCTAGTTCAGCGCCTGCTGACTGCTGGCTCCTTCTCCACTTACTAGAGTAAACAAAACAGATCTCTAACCCTGGATACAGCAAATACTCCTGGGAGAGGAACTATACAGACCAGTTAGTTATATATACTGCAGTTCTTCCCCTTAACTTCCACTGCATGTTGCTTAATCAAAGCACTCTTAGAACATTTGTTCCTGTTCAATATGTAATTGATGACAATGAAAATTGTTACCAATTATACAAGAGTTTGTATTTTGACAGACTTCAAAAACTCAAACTATTTAGATGAAATACGAGGACAGAATGAGAGGCATCTTTCAACTAATGGCTGGTCAGGGAAGTTTCCTGAAGTCTCTGAAAATACACCTCATATAGGTACTGCTGGATTCAAGATTAAGTCATTTAATATTTATATATATATATATATATATATACCATGGTATAACTGCTTTTGAAGTTTGAAGGCTTCTTATAAAACTAAATAGTCTGAACATATACTCCAGTAATCACATTCTGTGCTATTTATCTAAAGGAATTTAAAACTTATGTCTCACAAAAATCTGCACCCAGATCTTTGTTGCAATTTTACAGAGAACTGCCAAAACTTGAAGACAACCAGGATGGTCTTCAGTAGGTGAATGGATAAATAAACTGTGGCACATCCATACAATGGAATATTATTCAGCACTAACAAGAAATGAGCTATGAATCTACAAGAAGACACGGAGGGATATTAAAAGCATATTATTAATGAAGGAAGACAATCTGAAAAGGCTACATACTCTGTGATCCCAAACACGTAACATTCTGGAAAAGGCAGAACTATACAGACAGGAAAGAGATCAGTGGGCTGGGGTTGGGGGAGGGAGCACTGAAGGGCAGCACACATAGGATATTTTAGGCAGTGAAATTATTCTGCATGGCACTACAATGATGGATGCATGTCCTTATGTATTTGTCAAAACTCACAGAATATACACCAAGAGTAAACGCGAATGTAAACTAGGGATATTGGGTTACAGGGATGAGTCAATTTAGGTTCTCGTAACAAATGTGCCACTCTAAGGCAGGATGTTGATAGTGGAGGAGGTTATGCATGTATGAGGGCAAGGGGTATATGGGAACCCTTTGTATATTCTGCTCAGTTTTTCTGTGAACCTAAAACTGCTCTAAAAATTAAAGTCTGGGACTTCCCTAGTGGTCCAGTGGTTGGGACTCTGTGCTTCCAATGCAGGGGGCGTGAGTTCAACCCATGGTCCAGGAGCGACGATTTCACATGTCCCATGGCAGGGCCAAAATAATAATAGAAGAAAAGGAAAGAAAAAATAAAGTGTGTTAAACAAACACTGTAAAATGAGGAAAATTCTGTACACGAGCTTCTCTGGTGCTTGAGGAAAAAGCAGTTGCTACACTCCCAAGGCTGAGCAGCCTGTCTGCATCTCACGTTGGGTAAAGTAGGTACTCAGCTTCACTGACCACCCCCACCACATTCAGTCACTTCCTCGTCTCCCCTCTAGACTGCAAGCCCCTTAAGGACAGGAACTGTGTGTGATTCAGCATTGCACCCCCACTGCCTGGTATCTACTAGATGTTTGGTGTATGTACGCTTATTCACTGACTCGGAGCGTGGGCAGCTACAGAGCTGCCCTGAAGCGCACTTGCCTGAAGCCGTAGCTCTGGACGCCTCACAGCACAGCCCTTGGGGAACGCATCCTCTGTAACACTCTGTCCTGAGAAGAGGGGCCAACTGCTTCTGCTGGTATTGAGTTCTGCTTGAGGTGCCACCTGAAAAAGAGAGCTGCTATTTCCGAAAATATCTCAAAAAAGGGAAAGTTAAAGCACCAGGTTGGCCTTCCTCTCTAGATGAGAAATATATTACCCCAGCAAATGAAAAACTGCTAGGATCTGGCTGACCTAGTTTCAGGCCCATCTCTTTCCCTCACTGACTGTGTGAAGGTGGACACGTCTGTGAACCTGGTTCTTTGTAAACAGAATGAGCAAACACTTGGGTTGGACGAGCCCGAAGCTCTCTTTTAACTTTGTGATTTAGTACAGCCCAGTGGCAAATGAAATGCTTTTAGCCTTCATGGCCTATGTCTTCCCTGAAGCAATTTACCAGCTATTCCTGCGGTTTCCATTTGTTAAAAATGGCTTGTAGTGATTTTTACTTCTTGTATAGTGCTCATATTCTCAGCTTGCTCTCACCTGCACCTCACTCTACATTAACAGACGCTTTATACCCTTTTCTGCAGACTGCATCTTCTGTGATTCGCTTGCCTTTTGACTTTTGCCAGTGGAAAGCATTGGCCAAGATCAGGAGGGCAGGAGAAGGGAAAGGCCATGGCTCATCCAAGTGAGCTAAGTCGTTTCAGTCGTGTCTGACAGTTGTGACCCTATGAACTGTAGCGTCCTAGGCTCCTCTGTCCATGGAATTCTCCAGGCAAGAATACTGGAGTGGGTTGCCATGCTCTTCTCCAGGGGGTGTGCCCAAACCAGGCATAGAATCCACATCTCTTGCCTTGCAGGTGGATTCATTACCACTGAGCCACTGGGGAAACCTGAAGACCAGGTATTTCTTCCCTATTTTTTTCTCTGCTGTATTAGTTTTCTAAGGATCTTAAAACAAATTACCACAAACTACATGGCTTAAAACATTGGAAATGTATTCCCCTCTCACAGTTCTGGAGGCCAGATGTCTGAAATCAAGGTATCAGCAGGGTTAATTCTTTCTGAGGCTCTTGTGGAGAACGCCTTTCCTGCATTTCTCCCCACTTCTGGCGGTTTCTGGCAATCCTTGGTGTTCATTTCTTGGCTTGTTGATACATCACTCCAATCTCCACTCCCATTTTCCCAAGGCTCTTTCCTTTGTGTGTTTCTATGTTTCAAGTCTTCCTCTCTAATCTTTAGTAAGGACGTTGGTATCGGTGTCTGCATAAATCCAAAATGATCTTTTCTTGAGATATTTGAAAACATTTGCCAAGACCCTATTTCCAAACAGTCACATTTTAGGTGCCAAGAATTGTTGCTGTTTAGTCACTAAGTCATATTCGACTTTTTAGTAACCCCATGGACTGTAGCCCACCAGCCTCCTCTGTCCATGGGATTTCCCAGGTGAGAATACTGGAGTGAGTTGCCATTTCCTCCTCCAGGGGATCTTCCCAACCCAGGGATCGAACCCCTGTCTCCTGCATTGGCAGGCAGATTCTTTACCACTGAGCCACGAGGGAAAGCCCATCAAGGATTAGACTTGGAAATATTCTTGGGGGTGTCACAGTTTAACCCCCTACATTTTCCCTGATGTTGTGTCCCAGGCAAAAGCAGAGACATGTGGAGGAGAGGTGTTCTGGCTGCCCTTGGTCACACTATTTCCTCTCTGTGTCCATTTCACCCCAGGAGTGGTAACGACTTTACATGATTTGCTAGACTCAGAGACCCTACTTTAAGGGATGGAGTTATTGGATATCCTTCTAGTCCAAAAAAGACTGTGGGGATAAAATTTGTATTCCTGGTAAATAACTGGCAAGAAGTAAAAGTGAAATCGGATAGAAGTCATAAGGATGCAAGTCAAGCAAGAAGGTAAATGGTGAATTTTATGTTTTTCTCTAAAGAAGAACCATCTTGTATTTGGTTCATTTTTTCCAAGCCTTTTTTTTTTTTCAAGTTCATTATTATAGTGTAATGTGAAAACAAGAAGTTATAATCAGTTTAAGTTAAGGACTCACCTAAAATTAATGTCATCTCCAAAAGGACATTTAGGTTCAGTATATTGGAGTTACCACTAGGCCATTCAGGTATGATCTAAATCAAATTTCTTATGATTATACAGTGGAAATGAGAAACAGCTTCAAGGGTTAGATCTGATAGACTGCCTGAAGAACTATGGACAGACGCTTGTAACACTGTACAAGATGTAATGACCAAAAACATCTCAAAGAAAAAGAATGCAAGAAGGCAAATGGTTATCTGAGGAGGCCTTACAAATAGCTGAGAAAAAAAGAGAAGTGAAAGGCAGAGGAGAAAGGGAAAGATGAACCCAACTGAATGAAGAGTGCCAAAAATAGCAAGGAGAGATAAGAAAGCCTTCTCAAATGAACAATGCAAAGAAACAGAGGAAAACAATAGAATGGGAAAGACTAGAGATCTCTTTAAGAAAATTGGAGATACAAAAGGAATACTTGATGAAAAGATAAGCACAATAAAGGACAGAAATGGCAAGGACCTAACAGAAGCAGCAGAGATTAAGAATAGGTGGCAAGACTACACAGAAGATCTGTACAAAAAAGGCCTTAATGACCCAGATAACCACAATGGTGTGGTCACTCACCTAGAGCCAGACATCCTGGAATATGAAGTCAAGTGGGCCTTAGAAAGCATTACGATGAACAAAGCTAGTGGATGTGATGGAATTTCAGCTCAGGTATTTCAAATCCTAAAAGATGATGCTGTGAAAGTGCTGCACTCAATATGCAAGCAAATTTGGAAAACTCCACAGTGGCCTCAGGACTGGAAAAGTTCAGTTTTCATTCCAATCCCAAAGAAAGGCAATGCCAAAGAATGCTCAAACTACCATACAGTTGCACTCACTTCACATGCTAGCAAGATTATGATTAAAATCCTTCCAGCTAGGCTTCAGTAGTACATGAACGAAGAACTTCCAGATGTACAAGCTGGATTAGAAAACACAGAGAAACCAGTGACCAAATTGTCAACATCTGTTTGATCATAGAAAAAGCAAGAGAATTCCAGAAAAACATCTGCTTCATTGATTACCCAAAACCTTTGACTGCGTGGATCACAACAAACTGTGGAAAATTCTTAAAGAGATGGGAATACCAGAGTGCCTTTTCTGCCTCCTGAGAAAACCAGTATGCAGGTCAAGAAGAAACAGTTAGAACAGGACATGGAATACCTGACTGGTTCAAAATTGGGAAAGGAGTACATCAAGACTGTATATTGTCACCCTGTTATTTAACTTCTATGCAGAGTACATCATGAGAAACGCTGGGCTGGAAGAAGCACAAGCTGGAATCAAGGTTTCCAAGAGAAATATCAACAACCTAAGATATGCAGATGCTACCACTCCAATGGCAGAAAGTGAAGAGGCACTAAATAGCCTCTTGATGAAAGAGAGAGTGAAAGAACTGGCTTAAAACCCAACATTTAAAAAACAAAGATCATGGCATCTGGTCCCATCAACTTCATGGCTAATAGATGGGAAAAAAGTAGAAACAGTGGCAGATATTTTCTTGGGCTCCAAAATCACTGCAGATGGTTATTGCAGCCACAAAATTAAAGACGCTTGCTCCTTAGAAGAAAAGCTATGACAAACCTAGACAGTGTATTAAAAAGCAGAATTTAGAAAGATGGTAACGATAACCCTGTATGTGAGACAGCAAAAGAGACACAGATGTATAGAACAGTCTTTTGGACTCTGTGGGAGAGGGTGAGGGTGGGATGATTTGGGAGAATGGCATTGAAACATGTATAATATCATATATGAAATGAATAGCCAGTCCAGGCTCGATGCATGATACTGGATGCTTGGGGCTGGTGCACTGAGAAGACCCAGAGGGATGGTACGGGGAGGGAGGAGGGAGAGGGGTTCAGGTCGGGGAACACGTGTATACCTGTGGCAGATTCATGTTGATGTATGGCAAAACCAATACAATATTGTAAAGTAATTAACCTCCAATTAAAATAAAATAAATTTAGAATAAAAAAATAGAAAAAATAAAAAGCAGAGACATTACTTTGCCAATAAAGGTCCAAATAAGTCAAAGCTATGATTTTTCCAGTATGGATGTGAGAGCTGGACTATAAAGAAGACTGAGCACTGAAGAATTGATGATTTTGAACTGTGATGGTGGAGAAGACTCTTGGGAGTCCCTTGGACAGCAAGGAGAATGAACCTGTCAATCCTAAAGGAAACCAAACCTGAATACTCACTGCAAGGACTGATGCTGAAGCTGAAGCTCCTATACTTTGCACCTGATGTAAAGAACCGACTCATTGGAAAAGACCCTGATGCTGGGAAAGATTGAGGACAAGATGAGAAGGGGATGACAGAGGATGAGATGGTTGGATGGCATCACTGACTCAATGGACATGAGTTTGAGCAAACTCTGGAAGTTAGTGAAGGACAGGGAAGCCTGGCGTGTTGCAGTCCATGGGGTCACAAAGGGTCAGACACAATCTAGCGACTGAATAGCAACAGCAATACTGAAGTCATCTGGGATATTTTTTAAAAAGTATTGCTTTGGTGCCTTCCCTTTAATCTACTAAGTTAGAATCCCTATAAACAGATTCTAAGTATTTTTACACTCAACTTTCAAACCACAAGAAATTAACTTGGGAACATTGCTGGTAGAACAGTCTTGATTTGGGCTCCCCACACAGGACTTTAAGGATAAGTACTTTGTTGGAGAGGTGATCCTCAGGGAGAGGAAGGAAGTCAGTAAGAGTTAACTGTCAGGGCAGTTACCGTTTCCTGCCATTGGCACTCGGTCTGGATGGGAGCTTCTGGGGGACTTTACAGGAATGCCTCATCATCCTGACTGAGATCTGAGAATTCTATTTATCATTACATTCCCTTCCTATCTTTGGTTCAGCTGCTTCCAGGGCATTAAATTCCTAGCATATCCTGTTTGTCCTCCTTGCTGGGCTGAAGACAAGTCCTCAGACAGAATTGTGGATACTTGCAGTAAGCAGCTCTGTCTTGTAGAGCTGAATACTAAGTGGATTAGAGGTGGGGCATTGAATAACATCTGCTAAAGAAATTAACATCATTAAAGAAAAAGATAAAACCAAAAATACAGACTTCATTTCTGTTTATTTGTCAGACTAAGTCAGATTGTGCGTATTATCCGAAGGTCTTCCTTCTATCCCTGCCATGGCAGAACGATGAGCAGAGTGCAACTCTCCCACACGATTGACTATGTTGGCCAAGTGACTTGCTTCTGTCCAGTGGAAACTTAAAATATGTGACGGGAACACAGACTTTAAATGACTGTGTGGTTTGGCCTAATCTCTGTGTTCATGTCATCTACCTTTACATCTGTAAGTACACTTTGGGGAACTGATCCTATAGAAATACAGAAGTATACAAATAAATTATGCAAAATGATAGTCTTATAGAATTGGTTGTAAAGGTAAAAAGAAAAGGAAGACACCTAGGCAGAAGAAAGGGTAAATAAGTCACAGTCTATTCTGTTTTCTGAGTCTGCTTTTGGCCATACAGTTTGGCATATGGAATCTTAGCTCCCAACAAGGGAGCAAACCCATGCCCCCAGCAGTGGAAGCACAGAATCTTAACCACCGGACCACCAGTGAAGTCCCCACGTTACAGTATGTTTTTACTGTGAAATCTTGTTCAGTATGTCTTTACATGGAAAGATGTGAATGGTATATGAAAAAGGGAAAGGAAATCGCAGGACTGTATAAAGTAAAAACCCGAAAAGTAAAACATATCTCTGGGCACTGCAATTGGGAGAAGCAGAGAAAAGGAAACTGCTGCTGATGGTTTTTTAAACGTCATATATAAAGCACATAATATGAAGAAAAATGTAATGAGTGAAAGAATATAAAAGTGAGAGCGCCTTTCTTTCTTTAACACCAGCTCCCATCCCACTGATAACAGTATTTTGCAACTCATTCCAAAAAAATATTTTAATGTATGTATTCACATACTATATGTGTCTATTTATTGGTTCTTATAAAAGTGTCACATATTCTGCTGCTTGTTCTTCTGCTTTTGATGACACAGAACTACCTTGCTCTTTCCATGAAGGCATTCTTATTCTACCATAGTTAATTTAGTTAACTTTTCCCCTTCTTTTGAATGTTAGATGTTTCTAGCCTTTTGGTGTTGAAAGGCAATGTAGCAATAAACATTCTTGAACATACTTTTGCTAAATAATTGCAACTATATGTATTGGGGAAGTTTCTGGCAGAAGGATTACTAGTGAAAGGGGATGGATATTTTTAATTCTGACAGGTATTGTCAGATTATCCTTCAGAAAGAATGCACCAATTACATCTCCATTAATTATTTATGAGACTCCTCATTTTCCCCTTAGGCTTGCAGTACTAGGAGTCATCAAACATTTCTATTTTCCAATCATATCAGTAAAAAAAAAAAATTATTTTGTTGTCATTGTAGTTTCTATTATTTGCATATATTTAATTATGAGTGAAGTTTAATATCTTGTCACTTGTTTAGTGGATGGTCGTGAGCCTTTTTCTATAAACATTAGTTTCTTTTGACCATTTTTCTCCTGGATTAGTCATTCTTTCTCAAACTGACACATATAAACTCTTTGATAATTGAGGAAGTTTGACTTTTTACCATTTGCTTTGTAAATACATTTTTTCAGTTTCCCATTAGTCTTGGTTTATGGCATTTTCCTCCATACAGCTTTTTAAAATGATTATACGATTAAATACTTTAATTTTGTTTCTTAACTGCTTTGGATTTTGTTCTTACTTAAAATGGCCTTGCTTAACACAAATTATAAATTCTTCTAAAACTTTGATTTTTATGTTTAAAACATTGATGCAGCTAGAATTTTAGTGAAGCAAAGAATATTTACTTTAACTCTGTAAATATCTACACTGTTTGAGTTTTCTAAAATGAGCATGTGTTTGGTTCAGTAATTTAAATTCCAGTAAAGGAAAAAAGCAAGAAGATAAGCATGATAGTCCAGAGGATAACGCCTGAGACAGAAAGAGGGCTATTTTAATAGTTTTGGTCAGACACATTCATTTAATACATTGATCATTTGCCAGGCCCAGTGCTAGTCCTGAGGACATAAGGGCCTAGATTGAAGGTTTGACAATGGTAACGGGAAGGAGGGGAAAGATTGATGAAAGTATTTTAGCTCATAGGAGAATCACCATGGCAACGGAGCCTGAATCATCACTATGGAGACACAGTGCTTGAAATTATGACTAGAGGGCTACTGTGACTCTGTTGGTGAGGATTTTGAAAAAGGCAAACAAGTATGTTACAGATGTTTCAAAATAACACTGTTTCATGCTTAGTTGAGGTTACTGC
>SJXQ01008274.1:0-63276 GCA_006408695.1 Aepyceros melampus | reverse complement strand
TCCAAAATCACTGCAGATGGTGACTGCAGCCATGAAATTAAAAGACTCTTACTCCTTGGAAGGAAAGTTATGACCAACCTAGATAGCATATTCAAAAGCAGAGACATTACTTTGCCGACTAAGGTCCATCTAGTCAAGGCTATGGTTTTTCCAATAGTTATGTATGGATGTGAAAGTTGGACTGTATAGAAAGCTGAACACCAAAGAATTGATGCTTTTGAACTGTGGTGTTGGAAAAGACTCTTGAGATTCCCTTGGACTGCAAGGAGATCCAGCCAGTCCATTCTAAAGGAGATCAACCCTGGGATTTCTTTGGAAGGAATGATGCTGAAGCTGAAACTCCAGTACTTTTGCCACCTCATGCCAAGAGTTGACTCATAGGAAAAGACTCTGATGTTGGGAGGGATTAGGGGCAGGAGGAGAAGGGGACGACCGAGGATGAGATGGCTGGATGGCATCACTGACTCCATTGGCGTGGGTCTGGGTGAACTCCGGGTGTTGGTGATGGACAAGGAGGCCTGGCGTGCTGCGATTCATGAGGTCGCAAAGAGTCGAACACAACTGAGTGACTGAACTGAAGTGAACTGATTTT
Organism: Aepyceros melampus; assembly: GCA_006408695.1. Lineage (NCBI taxonomy): Eukaryota > Metazoa > Chordata > Mammalia > Artiodactyla > Bovidae > Aepyceros > Aepyceros melampus. The sequence goes on along the minus strand of SJXQ01008274.1, from coordinate 62,684 downwards.
GATTTGAGCAATCAGGAGTACTGTTAGCTGAGAAAGAACACCTCAAGAAGAAATCGGATTACAAGCAGTCTTGAGGGGAATGAATACTTAGTTTTGGCTATGTTACATTTGATTATTCTTTAAACACAGATGTTCAGTAGGTTACTGGATAAGATGTAGAGCTCTGAGAAGTGGTCAGCACTGAAGACAGTGTGTGGAACATGTAATAGGTATCTGGAACTGAAAACTCTGAGACTGGACAAGGTCTCCTCAGAGGTAGAGTAAGAGAATGGATAGAAATGAGATGATGGAATCAGCTCAGTACTATTCTACCACATGCTTGGAAACAGAGGAAGAGTCAGCTGAGAAAAGAGAATGAAAGTAGGAAATGGGGAGCATCACAAGCAAAACAAACAGAATGAAATTTTAAGAAAAGGAGAAAGGTCCACTGACAGGTGAATAAATGAAGAAGATGTGATACACACATACAATAAAATACTATTTAGCCATGAAAAAACAATGAAACAATGCTATTTGCAGCAACATGGATGGACCTAGAGAATATCATACCAAGTGAAGTAAGCTAGAAAGAGAAAGACCAATACCATATGATATCACTTATATGTGACACAAATGAGCTTATCTATGTAATAGACTCACAGACATAGAGAATAGACTTGCAGTTGCCAAGGGAAAAGCGGTGGGGAGGGATGGATTGGGAGTTTGGAATTAGCAGATGTAAACTACCATATTTAGAATGGATAAACAAAAAGGCCCTACAGTATAGTGCAGAAGACTGTATTCACTATCCTGTGATAAGCCATAATGGAAAACAAAACAAAAAAGCTATATATATGCACAACTGAATCACTTTGCTTTATAGTGGAAATTAACACAACATTGGAAATCAACTCATGCTTCAATTAAACAAGTATTAAGAAAAGAAAGAAAAAAGGGTTAAATCTGTTAAATGCTGTTGAGACTGTTAGGTAAGGACAAATAATAGGACACTGGATCTGTCAATAAGAAGTGGTGATGAGTTGACAGGAAGAGACTGCAGAGTTAGGAGTTCTGAAGCCAAATTGGAATATGACATAAAGAGAGAATGATGGGTGAGAAGATGCAGACTGTGGACATAGAAAACTCATTTGAATCATTCACTTTGAATAGCAGTAGAAAAATAAAAGGACAATGTATCTGGAAGGTGATATAAGATATAGTGAGGACTACTTAAGAGATGAGATACTGAGTTGATTTCTATGCTAACAAGAATGGTCCACGTCCAAAAGGCACAAATTATGATATAAGAGAGAATGGGGGAATTCATAAAAGCAGAAACAAAACTGCTCATTAGAAAATACTCAGAACCATATAAATGTAAGTGATATTTTGCAAAGATGACTCTTAACAATTAGGCTATTAGGGTACAGAAACAAATTCTGACAACTTGTAGTGAATAGCCTGCAACTAGCATTAGCTTTAACCTGTGAAAAGAAAATGACAATTTAATATGGTCAAGATGGATCGCACTCTATTCTTGGCTAACAGTTTGATCTAAACCTTGGGGAGAATTTGTAACAAACTATATGCTTTGCACTGTAGTTTGCATTATTTTTATGCTACTTATAAAGTTGATGTATTTAACCTGGAGTATATGTTCATGGTGGATGTCAATACACATCCTCTACTGCATTTTTAAATGAGCCACAGTAGAAGAATTTTTAAGGAGAGATACATCAAATGGTAGTTACAATATTTCTTCTTTTTTTTGTCATTTGTTTTTTGTTCCTATTTTATCTCGTTTCTGGAGTCCAGAGTACATTTGTTACCCTCATTAGAAGTTTCTCTTCAAATGAGTAGAGTTTCTCAGTTAAAATAAGACCACAATGCAAGCAGAGTCCAGTACACTCTTTGAAGAGCATTTGGAGCATATTCTTACTACTGCCAGAAATGAGACAGAAAATGTGCCTAGATACTTGAGCACTGACACAGGCATCACTTCAGACACTCGCTCCATCTTTCACTCACCTGTCCCCCTTGATTCCACAGTATTTGTCTTCTACACCTAACCTTCTCGTTGCCTCATCCTCTACCACATAGCAACATGAACTTCCCTAGGAAATTAAAAAGGGCTAATCTTGTTGTGAATGAGCAGGAAAAAAACAAAAACAGCAGCATAATAGATGAACAAATTTTATTTTGTCCTCAATGGATCTTGCTCTTGTGCCCTTTTTTTTTTATATTTGGCAAAGATACCATGACTTTTCAATCACCTTGAAATATTAATAAGTATTTTTAAGGATTAAATATTCATATCTAGCTTAATAAAAATTCAAGCCTTATTGAAAACATCAAATTCTGGCAAAGATGTGAAGTAATAGAAACTCTCATATTACTGCTGAGAATACAAAATGGTACACGTTGTAAGATGTTTTGACAGTTTCTTACCACACACATAAAAATGCTCCCCACTGTATAACACGGCAATCATCTTCCTTGGTATTCACTCAAACGAAGTGACATCATGTGTCCACAAAAAAATTCCAATCCACGTTCTTACTGCAGCTTTATTCATAGTTGCCAAGGCCTGGAGGCAGCCAGGATAATTTCTGGTAAATGGACAGATGATTAAACTGTGATACACCCAGACAATAAAATATTATTCAGCAGTAAAAAAGAAATGAGCCATTAAAAGCCATGGAGGAAACTTGAGGACACATTACTAAGTGAAAGAAATCAGTATGAAAGTTTTACCTACTGTATGATTCCAGCTATATGACATTGAGAAAAGCAAAACTATGGAGTCAGTAAGAGCATCAGACCAGGGGTTAGCAGGGAGGGTGAGATGAACTGACAGAGCATAGAGGATTATTAGGACACTAAGATATCCACTATCATGGTGGATACATGTCACTATACATTTGTCAATATTTGATCCCTGGGACAAGAAGATCCCTGGGGCCTTCCCTGGTGGCTCAGTTCAGTTCAGTTGCTCAGTCATGTCCAACTCTTTGTGACCTCACGAACTGCAACACACCAGGCCTCTCTGTCCATCACCAACTCCCAGAGTTCACCCAAACCCATGTCCGAGTTGGTGATGCCATCCAACCATCTCTTCCTCTGTCATCCACTTCTCCTCCTGCCTTCAATCTTTCCCAGCATCAGAGTCTTTTCAAATGAGTCAGCTCTTTGCATCAGGTGGCCAAAGTACTGGAGTTTCAGCTTAAACATTAGTCCTTCCAATGAATATTCAGGACTGATTTCCTTTAGGATGGGCTGGTTGGATCTCCTACAGTCCAAAGGACTCTCAAGAGTCTTGTCCAACAACACAGTTCAAAAGCATCAATTTTTCAGTGCTCAGCTTTCTTCACAGTCCAACTCTCACATCCATACATAACCACTGGAAAAACCATAGCCTTGACTAGATGGACCTCTGTTGGCAAAGTAATATCTCTGCTTTTCAATATGCTGTCTAGGTTGGTCATGGCTTTCCTTCAAGGAGTAAGCATCTTTTAATTTCATGGCTTCAGTCACCATCTGCAGTGATTTTGGAGCCCAGAAAAATAAAGTCTGACACTGGTTCCACTGTTTCCTCATCTATTTGCCATGAAGTGTTGGGACCAGATGCCATGATCTTTGTTTTCTGAATGTTGAGCTTTAAGCCAACTTTTTCACTGTCCTCTTTCACTTTCATCAAGAGGCTCTTTAGTTCTTCTTCACTTTCTGTCATAAAGGGGGTGACATCTGCATATCTGTGGTTATTGATATTTCTCCCAGCAATCTTGATTCCAGCTTGTGCTTCTTCCAGCCTGGAGTTTCTCATGATGTACTCCACATAGAAGTTAAATAAGCAGGGTGACAATATACAGTCTTGACATACTCCTTTTCCTATTTGGAACCAGTCTGTTGTTCCATGTCCAGTTCTAACTGTTGCTTCCTGACCTGCATACAGGTTTCTCAAGAAGCAGGTCAGGTGGTCTGGTATTCCCATCTCTTTCAGAATTTTCCATAATTTATTGTGATCCACACAGTCAAAGGCTTTGGCATAGTCAAGAAAGCAGAAATAGATGTTTTTTTGGAACTCTCTTGCTTTTTCGATGATCCATCAGATGTTGGCAATGCTCAGCGGTAAAGAATCTGCTTTCAGTGCAGGAGACGTAGAGAAGTGCATTTAATCCCTGGGCCAGGAAGATCCCCTAGAGGAGGAGATGGAAACCCACTCCTATATTCTCTCTTGGAGAATCCCATGGACAGAAGAGCCTGGCAGGCTACAGTCCACAGGGTTGCAAACAGTCAGACATAACTGAGTGACTGGCACACATGCAGGAAGACCCCCCTGGAAGAAGAAATGGTAATGCACTCCAGTATTCTTGCCTGATAAATCCCATGGACAGAGAAGCCTGGTGGGCTACAGTCTAGGGAGTTGCAAAGAGCTGGACATGACTGAGCAACTAAAAAACAACAACAAACAATAGAATATGTAACACCAAGAGTGAACCCTTGTGTAAGCTATGGACTCTGAGTGATTATAGTGTGCCAATGTAGGTTCATCAATCATAGCAAGTGTGGCAAGTCATGTTGATAATAGGGGAAATCATGTATATCAAGGGACAAAAGTATATAGGAACTTGCTGTTATCCTCTGCTCAATTTTGCTATGAACCTAAAACTACTCAAAAATATCTATTTAAATATATACATATAAATAAACACCAGAAAATAATTTCAAGGTATTAATCCTGGTTATATGAAAAACATTTTTTATGTAACTGTTGCAATAATAGTTGCAATAAAAACATGCAATAAAATCATATGCATATGTTAGAAATAATAGAGAAAAATTCCATGTATCCCATACCCAGTTTTCCCCAAGGTAATAGGTGGCATAAACAGGACATGGGTATAGGTAGGATAAATACACAAAACTTTTCTATTACCACAAAGATCTCTTGTACACTGTTAAGCATGAGGGACTCTGCTCTTAGATTTGATGGACATTCTTCCCACACTGTTTTTAATATATAGACCAACTGACCTTTTAGAGTTACTCCCACTCTCATCCCTTCTTTAGGCCCTGGCAACTAGTAAGTTCTTTTCTCTATATATAGTTTTTCCATTTCAAGAAAGGCATATAGATGGATTCATAAGTATGTATCCTTATGGGTTAATTATTTCTCTTACTCCTAGCCACACTGTTGTGTGTATCTATCATTTGTTTCTTCTTAACACTGAGTAGTATTCCATGGTATGGATGCTGAAGAACACCTTGGTTGTTTCCAGTTTGGGACTACTAATAAGGCTGCTATAAATATATATTTTTTTTAATCAAGGTTTTAGGGAGCTACAGATTGGTATCTTACAACTCGGGCCTGACGCAGGGCAGGAACCCCACGCTGGGCAGCGTGTGATGTCAATTTCTACTCACTTTCTAGCTTTACTTGCTCTGCCATTTAGTAGCATGGTTCCTGGGTCGGAGGACTTGGAGAGGAGGTGACAGAGGATTTAGGACATATTCTCACAGGCCACGTGTCCCTGCAATCTGGTTTTGTATATTCTGTGTGGCAGATGCTAGATTTCTTCAGTGTCGGGGGAACTCTTGGAGAATCACCTCTTTGAGATCCACATTCCCAGGGGCTGGTGCCTCATAAGTAGTATCCTTTCCAGTTGATTCAAGCCTAGCTAAATTATCTGATACTTGCTGTGGAATATAGGAAATAGCTTTTCCTTCAGGAAATTGGTAATAAAGTTTCACTGCATGTGAAGCCTCCCTCTTTCCTCTGTTAAAGAAAAGAAGCAAGTACAACCAGCCTGACATTTAAAATATGTGTGACAGAAAGATGTCACAAAACAATAACACCATCAAGTCCAGGGACACACGTCAAGTTCTTTAAGTTTGCTAGTCTTCTGATCATCACGCAGACCAACTGGGCAGAAGAATCACTAACTTAGAGAGATAAAGCATTTTAATGACTGCTTCAGAGGAATCATCCTTCAAAGATGTATTCTTTTGCTCTCTTTCTTATTTCATTCACAGGATCATTTGAGGGATGGGCTGGTTTTAGCAGAAATAATTTAGGATAACCAATTTATAATTTAAAAAACAATAAAATACAAGAAACAAAATTAAGTAATTGAATACATTTTATCATACTTTGCACAAACTGTATGGATTTGTTATAAAAACAATTTCCACATACAAAATGATGAACATGACTAATATTTATAAATGTATTTATATGTTTTGATATATTTAGATGGTCAAAGAGTATAGGTGTTTGTACACAAAGAATTGCATTCAATTTTTTTAACTTTTGAATTATTTTGTGATGATAGCACATTTGAAATATAAAATACTAAGAAGCTACTGCCTGTACTTACCACCTTAAAATGTTAGCTATTTTGATCAAACTAGTGTGATTCACAATAACCTGAAATACTATGTGAGATATAAAAATTTAGAAAAAGTTACTGAAATCTCAGTAGATGAGATGCCAAGTGTCTTTATAAGGATAGAGATTTTCTGAATGGAATGAAATATCAAATGCAGTGCAGTACTTTCTTTTCTGAGGACCATCTCACAAGCAATTTTTTTGTGTAAGAAAGTAAACAGAATTTGACCATTGCTTCCAACCATATGTACTAATATTAAGCTGGTTAAAAATGAGAAATAAATTTTTTACCCTATTAAAAGTTATTTTATTAAAAAAAAGTGTCTACTTTTGCAAATGTAAGTACATTTGTTCACATCATAAATAACCTCAACTTGAAGACAGAGTAACAGTTTCCTTTGATATCGTGCTATAATATGATACTTGTCTAATCATCTGTGTTGAAAGTGATCCAGAAAACAGAGGTCATTGAGTTATAATTTTATTGTTATGCTTACTAGAGTTGAAAAATCAGCACTCTATATCGGGCTTGTCCTTTTCTTATAAAGATCTTATACTGACAGAGATGCTCCTTACGTTGTTCACTTGATTTGAAAACCTCTTCATCCTGTCTCTTTTGTTTAATGGCTCAGTGCTTGAAAACAGCAAAAGACTGACAGTCTTGAACTAAGTATGGATGCTGCATACATGCTGTACAAGACTGTTTCACCATAATAGGCAAAAGTATTGAATATATAATGGGCAATCTAGTCCTGAAAGAACAGGACTTTTCTATTTAGCAATTAAATAAACCTATTTACCATTTCAATCATTAAACAAAATTGTATTTCCAGAAATATTTGGGGGAAAACACAGTTAATTCTCTTTGTATTCATAACTACATCTCACAAACTTTTTACAATGGCAATATAAATCAATATATAGTTTTTAAAGGGCTTCCCAGGTCGTATACAGGTAGAGAATCCACCTGTCAACGCTGGAGACATAAGAGTTTATGTTTGATCCCTGGGTCGGGAAGATCCTGTGGAGTAGGGTACAACAACAACCCACTCCTGTATTCTTGCCTAGATGGGGGGCTTGGCGGGCTACAGTACATAGCACCACAGAATCGGACACGACATATTTCAATCACTAAACAAATTTGTATTTCCAGAAATATTTCAGGAAAACAGTAAATTATTTTTGTATTCATAACTGCATCTCACAAACTTTTAACACTGGTAATATAAATCAATATATAGTTTTTTAAAGTCCTAATTAGGGACATAAAAATACATACACATGACTCTAAATTTTTGACACTTACAGTAATGGTAGAAATTTCTGTACTGATTTAAATAATAAATCCAGTAGTGGATGATTTTTATCAAATCACAAACATGTTATCATAAATAAATATTATGTAGTCACATCAGTTCAGTTCAGTTCAGTCGCTCAGTTGTGTCTGACTATTTGCGACCCCATGAATCTCAGCACGCCAGGCCTTCTGGTCGATCACCAACTCCCAGAGTTCACACAGACTCAAGTTCATCGAGTCCGTGATGCCATCCAGCCACCTCATCCTCTGTCATCCCCTTCTCCTCCTGCCCCCAATCCGTCCCAGCATCAGAGTCTTTTCCAATGAGTCAACTCTTCGCATGAGGTGGCCAAAGTACTGGAGTTTCAGCTTTAGCATCATTCCTTCCAAAGAAATCCCAGGGCTGATCTCCTTCAGAATGGACTGGTTGGATCTCCTTGCAGTCCAAGGGATTCTCAAGAGTCTTCTCCAACACCACAGTCCAAAAGCATCAATTCTTTGGTGCTCAGCCTTCTTCACAGTCCAACTCTCACATCCATACATGAGCACAGGAAAAACCATAGCCTTGACTAGATAGACCTTGTTGGCAAAGTAATGCCTCTGCTTTTGAATATACTGCCTAGGTTGGTCATAACTTTCCTTCCAAGGAATAAGCTTCTTTTAATTTCATGGCTGCAATCACCATCTGCAGTGATTCTGCAGCCCCCAAAAATACATCTGACACCATTTCCACTGTTTCCCCATCTATTTCCCAGGAAGTGATGGGACCAGATGCCATGATCTTTGTTTTCTGAATGTTGAGCTTTAAGCCAACTTTTTCACTCTCCTCTTTCATTTTCATCAAGAGGTTCTTTAGTTCTTTTTGCTTTCTGTCATCTGAGTATCTGAGGTTATTGGTATTTCCCCCAGCAATCTTGATTCCAGCTTGTGCTTTATCCAGCATGGCACTGAGCATGATATACTCTGCATATAAGTTAAGTAAGCAGGGTGACAGTACACAGCCTTGATGTACTCCTTTCCCAATTTGGAACCAGTCCCTTGTTCTATGTCCAGTTCTAACTGTTCCTTCTGGACCTGCATACAGATTTCTCCGGAGGCAGGTATTCCCATCTCTTGAAAATCATCCACAGTTTGTTGTAATTCATAGTTAAAGGCTTTAGCAGTCAATGAATCAGAAGTAGATATTTTTTCTGGAATTCTCTTGCTTTTTCTATGATCCCATGGAAGCTGGCAATTTGATCTCCTGTTCCCCTCCCTTTTTGAAGTCCAGCTTGAACATCTGGAATGTCTCAGTTCACTTATTGTTGAAGCCTAGCTTGGAGAATTTTGAGCATCACTTTACAAATTTTGAGCACTCTAATAATTAGCATAAGCTAAGTGACACACCAACCAGTGCCATGACGATTCCCAGGTCAACCATCAAAGACCAAAAAGTAGGTGGTAAACGTTGACAAATTGGACTATGTTAAAATTATAAACTCTGTTCTTCAAAGGATATTCTTAAGATAGCATCCTGACTAGGAAAAATTATTTCCTAAAGCTGAAGGCATACTTATCCTGTGACCCAGAAATTTTACTATTAGTGATATACTCAACTATATCAAACATGAAAGTGCCAAAAGTCATGTATAAGCAAAATAGATAATTTTTGTCTACATTTATTGAGATAATGGTTTATTTCCTTCAAATTTAACATGATATATTATATTAATTAATTTACAAATTTTAAATATACTTGATCCACAAAATAAACCAAATAACACAAAAAGTAGGTGGTGGCCCAATTCTTGGAAAACCCACCCCTTACCCCTCAAAGAATTGGAATAATCCCCCACTCGTTAGCCTATAAAATTACCCAGCCCATAAAAGCTAACCACGCCATATTTCAGAGCCTTTTGCCTTCTGAGGTAGCCTACACACTGCGTTTCTCTTTAAATAAATCCACTTCTTGCCTATCAGTTTGTCTCTCACTGAACTGTTTCTGTGCTAAGACACAAAGAACCTGGGCCTCAGTAAGTCCAGATACCAGATGCATGATTCTAATTAAAATACCATGAGCTCAAGTCCCATCCCGGGTTTTGGCTGGATTCGAGTCCCATTACACAGTTTCAGCATAAGCTTCCTTTCCCTCTGGCTTCTGGCTGAATTTAATCAATGGCAGCAAAAGGTAATAGGAGAGAGAAAGACATCTCTTTCTTCCTCTGTGGCCCTCCTGCCTCAGTTCTGGCTGACTCTTCATAAAACCACAGCCTGTTCTGGGTGGCCGATTCCCATTTACTCCAGTCAAAGCCAGACTCCTTCAAACATGGGGTGACAATGAATATACCAAAGGCTAAAACTTGCATGCCTATTCATTCCTTATTTGTTTCTTTAAACTTGTTAGCATTTCTGTAATGAGGCTTTTAATTAATCTCTTTGCAAATCCAATCTGACTCTACCTTTTGTCCATATCCAGTTCCCTGATTGATAAAGAACTAGAATATATCATCTGATTCCATTTTTGATATCTGACTGCTGACAGCATTTAAGCCTTATTTCTCCTTCTTTTCCTTGAGTTCCACTTCTAGGAAACCTGGTAAGAAGCATGTTCCCTTCTTTTATGCTGGAAGAAATAATCCATGTGAGTCAGCCCCATCCTCTAACCACAGTAAAATCTCCAAGCCAGTCAGTCTCCTTTCCTTAATTTCTCAAGGCGTTTCAGACTTGCTTGAGAGACACACCATGATCTCCAGACAAACCTCAATACTGAAAGCAATAAATATTCATGCCCTCTATGTGGCATCATCAACCTCAACATCTAAAGGGAATTCAGAGCGGGAATCTTCTAGACTCTGCAAGGTAGTCACAACAATTGGTTAAAGCAGGATGACTATATGATGGTCACTCCCACCCACCTGGGGTCTTCAATTTCTTGCTTTGCTAACTGGCTCTGTTGCCTGAAGGCAAGCATGTACTTGTGGCGATGGATTGCTGACTGGCTCAGTCTCCCAGCTGTGCCCCTTGTGTTGCATTGGTGAGTTCTGCTGAGTCTCGGGTATAGAGTGAACTGATCTAAGTCAGAAATTTCTATGTTTGGCATTTAGGGACAGGAGAATAAGATCAGAGCCCTCCCTAAAGTGACTTTGGGTCATGTGTCTTAGGCCAGGCCAATTTCTGTGTCTTAAAATGCATCTGTGAGACTTCCCTACTGGTCCAGTGAAATTAAGATTTCACCTTCCAAAGCAGGAGTTGTAGGCTTGATCCTTGGTCAAGATCCCATATGCTTCATGGCAGAAAAAACAGAGCATAAAAGAGAGAAGCAACACTGTAACAAATTCAATAAAGACTAAAAATGGTCCACATTAAAAAAAATTCTTTAAGAAACAAGGCATCTGTGACTGATACTATGTACACGAAAAAAGCTATATCCTGGGAAACCATGGATTGTGTGTCTCAAACAAACACTGACCTTCGTCTATGTCACACTGAGAAGAATGACTCCCTGTGAGAGAGACAGATCCGTCGAGTGGTCACTTATGAAAGAGAACTCAAAAAAGAGGGAGGAGGGGGACAGAGAAAAGAGGAAAATATAGCAGTAGTTATGGAATGTGCTGAGATGCACACTCCTAAGAGCAGATGGCTCACTAAGATCTGTAAATATCTCTGCTGCTGCTGCTGCTGTTGCTGCAATGCCTCTGTTTCAAGAAAGATGCTGATTCTCTGTTACAGGAAAACTATCCACAAGCATGCCTCCTCTGAACTACAGCCTTGCCTACCTTCCCCATAGTAACACCATCCACTGCCTTAAATACCCCATACTTGGCATGAACACTCTGATCCAATAAGTAATAAAGTAAAATTAAATTAAGCTTTTGGTTCTTCCAAGTTGGTGTGACAAAAATGGAACCCAAGGACCATTCCTCAGATTAAAATAGTCAATATGGCCTAACAAGACTTTCAAGATTGAAAAAGAAATTTCAAGGATCAAATGTTAATATACCAGGTCTAGATAGAAGAGTGATTATCTCTCCACTTAATAATATAATTTGGCCTCTTCTTAAATATGGAAATAATCAGTGTGTGCCTCCCTCATGGTAGATTACTGGAGTCTTACTGTTGTGCTTTTATTTATTAAGGTCTCATATATAATATTACTGGAATTACTGAATTATCCACTCAGTAAATATTCTATTTTGACTTACATGTTTTATTGCATGTCTATTTCAACAGTCTCTCAGTCTCACATTCCTTCACCTTCAAAGGGCACAATAACTCTTAACCCATGGGGTACTCAACAGCTTCTCCACTGCATGCAGTCTTTGCAAGCAAGATCTTATGACCATTCGTTTTCTCTGGGAGCACAGATATTGCATTACATTAATGATACCTTCCTCCAAGGACCTTCATTTGGCACAGATTCAGGACAAACCTACACAGGAGCTCTACAAAAGGAACAGGCCGTTGCCTCATGCATAGTGCAGTGCCCTCCAGCTCGATTAAATCTCTGACACTTACTTAGTGATGTGAAGGCTGCTCCATACTGACAATGCCAAAAAATAGTTGTTGATCAACTAAGGACCCGTGATATTAAAACCAGCCCCCAAGTTTTAGGTCTTTCTGGGTTTTGGAGGCAACATAGTTCTCATTTACACTGTTTTTTGCAAATTGGTTAACCTTGAATGGGACGCCTTCCTACAAATGACTCTAGAATTTATCCAAATTGCAATGTGACAAATCATACCACTAGTGCTCTTCAGAGACTCCTTCACTTCAGAAGCACAACAACTTGATGTCTTATCTCTTGGAGACCCTGGACACCCTCATCTGGTCATAGTTGCCCATAAATTTCTCATGCAAGAAACTTCCTTCACCAGACCCACATTACACCCCAATAGAATAGCAATCGCAGGCCACATAATGAGCTCTTCTGAATAAAAGATATCACAGGTTCAGAGACCTCAATCCCTACATATACACAGTTATCCATTGTACTTTGTGTCATGGAAACAATACCCTACAAGTTCAACATGGTTACTGAAGTCTTCTTGCTACAGATGCAGCCAATCCTGAGCCCTTTGGCCTTTTCTACACATAACAGGAGGTGGCCTCCCTATTCTCAGTTCCCTCAGTTCAGATCAGTTCGGTCACTCAGCTGTGTCTGACTCTTTACAACCCCATGGAATGCAGCACACCAGGGCTGCCTGTCCATCACCAACTCCCAGAGCTTGCCCACACTCATGCCTATAGAGTCAGGCTTCCCTGACAGCTCAGTTGGTAAAGAATCTGCCTGCAATGCAGGAGACCTCAGTTCAAGTCCTGGGTCAGGAAGATCCCCTGGAGAAGGGATAGGCTACCCACTCCAGTGTTCTTGGGCTTCCCCGTGGCTCAGCTGGTAAAGAATCTGCCTGCAATGTGGGAGACCCTGGTTCAATTCCTGGGTTGGGAAGATCCCATGGAGAATGGAAAGGCTACCCACTCCAGTATCCTGGCCTGGAGAACTCCATGGAGGAGTCCATGAGGTTGCAGCAAGTCGGACACAACTGAACGACTTTCACATCACATCTTTGAATAGAGAACTCTGGGAATCCCTTGCATCACTCATACATAAGAGATATTCAAGTAATGCATCTCTACACACTAATAACATAAATCAAGGCCTCATCAGAACATTCTCTGTATGGTTCCCAACATTATTGATAGTGATCAAATCACTCATTTTATGTCTCAGAATACACAATGCTGGAATGAGGCATACAATGTAATGTTTATCTTCCTCACTAGCCTCAGGCTAAAGCCTCAGAGAGCAACATATTGGCATATTTAAATATGTTTGAGGTCAATTAAATAAACATGGCATATTTCAGCCATCGATTAAACATCAGGAGAGAATTTTCATAAAGAATTTGACTCCATTTCTTGGTATCTGACACTGATATCCTTTTGCCTCACTCTTCTTTTCCCCTTTGTTTCCCAGATTTCCTTGGAAGAGTGATTGTGTAGTGGAGTTGTAGCCAACAGAACTAGAGTCAATTAAAGCACACCATTTCCACTAGTGGCCCTTAAAAAAATGCCATATCTGATTTTCCATGATCTTTCCATTTCCTTGATTTGATGCAAATTAACATGCTTACACTGAAAATAAATCTTTGAAGAGAGTAGAGTCATAAAACAGAAAGATCTGGAGTTCATGTGTAATTGCTGAGAGGAGATTCAACATCAACCAGAGATAGTTGGAACCCATAAGAAACTAATCCCTATAGTTTTGATCTACTCAATATTTCAGAGGTTGCTTGTTAGAAGATACCTTTGTTTTTAAAATGTACTGCTAAATTCCATTTCTAGAAAGTAAAAAAAAAAAAGCAACTATAATATACTGCTTTTGCAATAAATATAAAGGAGACAAACTGTGAAGAAATCCAAGGCCTGAGACAAATATCAGGAGTGTTGGTACCTATGCTACAGAGGGAGAGGGATGTGATTAAACAGATACACACAGTTCATTTCGTTTGTACTTAAACTTCACATACTTTGTAGCTGGGCTTCCCAGGTGGCACTAGTGGTAAAGATTCTGCCATTCAATGCAGGAGACATAAGAGATGTGGGTCTGATCCCTGGGTAGATTGTCCAGATCCCCTGGAGGAGAGCATGGCAACCCACTTGGAGAATCTTGCCTGGAGACTCCCAAGGACAGAGGACCTTGCAGGCTATAGTACATAGGGTTGCAAAGAGTCAGACACAACTGAAGCGACTTAGCACACATGCACATATTTTATAGCTACCGTTGACCTTTGAACAGCACGGGTTTAACTGTGCAGTTTACTTATATGTGGATTTTTTCAATAGTATATACTACAGTACCATTCCATCTGGGTTGGTTGAATGCACAGATGTGGAACCACAGATATAGAGGAACACTGTATATATTATACAAAAGGCTGACTGTAAGTTCTGTGTGGATTTTCAACTGTGCAGAGGGTCTGCATTCCTAATCCCAGCACTGTTCAAGGGTCAACTATACTCTTTTATTGGTACGCTACAGTTCACAGTATGCATTTTTAATGAATTGTCTTTGGCAGCGATGTGTGATATATATGAAAGAAAATACTTGGAAAATTAAAACAAACAGTATTAAGAACTTGATATTCAGGATATAATCTAAATGGAAAAGCACTGTAGTATAGTGGGAAGAATAGATTCTGAAGGCAGACTATTTCACCTCTGGAGATACTGCTACAGGTCATATATTGAGTGACATAAAAGGCTGATGGCACTCAGTGAGACCTAAAGTGGTGCAGGATTCCACAACACATAGTGGCTTTGGCACTTGGACCACAAAGCATAAGATACCTGATCATAAAGGGTGTCTGTGGAAAAGGAAGTTGCTATGCACAGTTATGGCAGTGCCAAATGGGAGAACAATGTGGATGTTTAGGATCATGGACCATGCTATTTCCAGTAAAGAATTATACATTTTTAAAGAACACCTCCTGGTGTGCTATGGGCGCCTGATAGAGATGCAATATCAGAAGATAAAACCTCAAGAAACCATGCACTCAAAACTGTTACGAGATGGTTTGAGCAAAAATAACCCAAGGGTGGATTGTGTGAATGCTATGGTACTTAGCAAAATCCATACATCTCCCTCAGTCTCCAGCTCCTGGGGGCAGAACTGGCATCTATGTTTGAGACTGGGCCCCAGAGCATGCACAGAACAACCTCAGTTCATTTCAGTCGCTCAGTCATGTCCGACTCTTTGCGACCCCATGAATCGCAGCACGCCAGGTGTCCCTGTCCATCACCAACTCCCGAAGTTTCACTCAGACTCACGCCCATCGAGTCAGTGATGCCATCCAGCCACCTCATCCTCTGTCATCCCCTTCTCCTCCTGCCCCCAATCCCTCCCAGCATCAGAGTCTTTTCCAATGAGTCAACTCTTCACATGAGGTGGCCAAAGTACTGGAGTTTCAGCTTCAGCATCATTCCTTCCAAAGAAATCCCAGGGCCGATCTCCTTCAGAATGGACTGGTTGATCTCCTTGCAGTCCAAGGGACTCTCAAGAGTCTTCGCCAACACCATAGTTCAAAAGCATCAATTCTTCGGCGTTCAGCCTTCTTCACAGTCCAACTCTCACATCCATACATGACCACTGGAAAAACCACAGCCTTGACTGGACGGACCTTAGTCGGCAAAGTAATGTCTCTGCTTTTCAATATGCTATCTAGGTTGGCCATAACTTTTCTTCCAAGGAGTAAGAGTCTTTTAATTTCATGGCTGCAGTCACCATCTGCAGTGATTTTGGAGCCCCAAAAAATAAAGTCTGACACTCGTTCCACTGTTTACCCATCTATTTCCCATGAAGTGATGGGACCAGATGCCATGATCTTCGTTTTCTGAATGTTGAGCTTGAAGCCAACTTTTTCACTCTCTTCTTTCACTTTCATCAAGAGGCTTTTCAGCTCCTCTTCACTTTCTGCCATAGGGTGGTGTCATCTGCATATCTGAGGTTATTGATATTTCTCCCAGCAATCTTGATTCCAGCTTGTGTTTCTTCCAGTCCAGCATTTCTCATGATGTGCTCTGCATAGAAGTTAAATAAGCAGGGTGACAATATACAGCCTTGATGTACTCCTTTTCTTATTTGGAACCAGTCTGTTGTTCCATGTCCAGTTCTAACTGTTGCTTCCTGACCTGCATACAGATTTCTCAAGAGGCAGGTCAGGTGGTCTGGTATTCCCATCTCTTTCAGAATTTTCCACAGTTTATTGTGATCCACACAGTCCAAGGCTTTGGCATAGTCAATAAAGCAGAAATAGATGTTTTTCTGGAACTCTCTTGCTTTTTCCGTGATCCAGCGGATGTTGGCAATTTGATCTCTGGTTCCTCTGCCTTTTCTAAAACCAGCTTACCTGGGAAGTTCAATCAACTTACAGTCTTCCAAAACTCTCTCTGTGGTGTTTTCAACAGATACATTTGAATATGAACCATATTGGCATGTTGTATCTAAGATTCAAAAGTGAATATTTAAACAGGGAGCTTCTCTATATGTCCAAATTAATAAATATTTATTAAGTGAGACTAATCTAAGAGGACTATTAACTCCTTCAGTTTCTTGGAACTCATCTTGTGTCCAGCACGACACTGTGGAATGGAATATGTAAGATGGAATGGGCCCTCGTCTCAGCAACTTTCACTTGTAGGAGAGAATCTCTTTAATTTTCCAGGAAGGGAGATTAGATAAATGAAAAATAACTGTATTGAAATCTGATGTGAATAAAGTGACAACTAATAGGCAAACTTACATGAACAAATTGAAAATGAAATGGCAACCCACTCCAGTGTTCTTGCATGGAGAATTCCAGGGATGGCGGAGCCTGGTGGGCTGCCATCTATGGGGTCGCACAGAGTTGGGCACGACTGAAGTGACTTAGCAGCAGCAGCAGCTATACAATCAGAAAGGAAGTGGGACAAATTGCTGAAATATTAGTCCAAACCAAGTCTAATAATTGAATTAAATTAGGTTCTAGACTCATATTCTGGCAAACTGTGAAGTGTCTGTGCTACTACTATTCTGCCACTCTTTTTCACCACTTAATACCTTTCTCTTTTTCCCTTGTTTCAACTTTGCAATCTCAGAAACATACTTTTATACAAGATACCCAGTAAATTTATAGCAGCACAGACAACAAGCAGAATATTATTAGAAAATTTCTGAGGTCATTAGCACAAAAATGCAATTATACACTTTTACTGTTCAGTAGAAGGTCAAGCACAGCATGTGGATTTCTTTTATTACCAGCAGTCAGTAGAAGGGGAAGGGATGCTAATTTATTTGAGAGAATCTGCTTCAGACTGTTATCCTAGAATGTGCTGTTTTAATTAAAATCACTAGTATTAATTACTGTAAAAGTAGAGTCAGTTTCAAAAAAAATTCTAAAATTGAAAAACTTTAAAAAAAAATTTTAATTTCTCTGGGTCAATGTATGTAATTATCACTAATGATTCATCTAACAAGAAATAATGCCAGGAGGTAAGAACTAGATGGGGAAACAGTGGAAATGGTGTCAGATTCTTTTGGGGAGGCTCCAAAATCACTGCAGATGGTGACTGCAGCCATGAAATTAAAAGACACTTACTCCTTGGAAGGAAAGTTATGACCAACCTAGACAGTATATTGAAAAGCAGAGACATTATTTTGCCAGCAAAGGTCCATTTAGTCAAGGCTATGATTTTTCCAGTGGTCATGTATGGATATTGAGAGTTGGACTGTGAAGAAGGCTGAGCGCCGAAGAATTGATGCTTTTGAACTGTGGTGTTGGAGAAGACTCTTGAGAGTCCCTTGGACTGCAAGGAGATCCAACCAGTCCATTCTGAAGGAGGTCAGCCCTGGGTGTACTTTGGAAGAAATGATGCTAAAGCTGAAACTCCAGTACTTTGGCCACCTCATGTGAAGTGTTGACTCATTGGAAAAGACTCTGATGCTGAGAGGAATTGGGGGCAGGAGGAAAAGGGGACAACAGAGGATGAGATGGCTGGATGGCATCACTGACTTGATGGATGCGAGTCTGAGTGAACTCTGGGAGTTGGTGATGGACAGGGAGGCCTGGTGTGCTGCAATTCATGGGTTTGCAAAGAGTCAGACATGACTGAGTGACTGAACTGAACTAACTGAAGAACTAAACAGCGAAGACCTGGAAGACCTAGTGTTTAGTTTTGATTGTGCTCCCGCCTTGCTGTGTAGTTATGGATAAAATGTGTTTTTTTCTCTTAGCATTATTTGTATCATTTGTAAAATCATGTGCATTAATCATCATCATTAAGTTTCCCTTTAGCAGGAGGATTCCATCTCGCAAAATTAGCTCTTTTAGAGCAAGAGGCCCATAAGATGTCTTGGATTCTCTCTGGTTGGATACTGACCAACTGCTCTTGCCTGCATAAAGCTTAGTCATCTCCAGTAATGTAAGTTATTGAGGAAGGAACTAGTAATAATAAGGAATATAATAATAAGGAATATTGTTGGCCAGACACTATGCCAAGTCTCTATTGTGTGATTTCTCACCATAAACCAGGGCAAGGTTGCTTATACTATCCACATTTATAGATGAGAAGAGTGCTCTGGGTCATTCAGTTGGGAAGTAAAGACCAGATTTTAATCCAGTTGTACTTGACTCCTGAGTCTGGGCTATGGAGCTATGGCTTCTGGAGTGAGTTGAATGGTACTCACCTCCAAAAACTATGTTTTACCTCTGGAACCTGTGAATATGGCCTTATTTGGAGAAAGGCCCTTTGTAGATGCAATTAAGCTAATAATTGTGGCATAAAGTCATTCTGGATTTAGGGTAGGTCTTAAACCTTTTTTCCCCCATTTATTCTGGTTTATTGATTCATTGAGGGGCTTCCCTGGTGACTTAGTGGTAAAGAATCTGCCTGCCAATGCAGGAGACTTGGGTTCCATCTTGGGTCAGGAAGATCCCCGGGAGGAGGAATTGGCAACTCACTCCAGTATTCTTGCCTGGAAAATTCCATGGACAGAGGAGCCTGGCAGACTATAGTCCATGGGGTTGAAAAGAGTTAGACATGACTTAGCAACTAAAACAATTGACTCATTAAGAGAAATGTGATGGAGGAAAGAGTAATGGTGGGAGGTGGGGAATTCTCATCAGAATCCTGAGAGCTGGTGGGGAAATACTCTGGACTGCGGGTTGGCTGTTGTCAATTTTTACTGTGAGGCCTTAAAAATTTTATTTATTTATTTATGGGTGTGGTAGGTCTTTGTTGCTGTATGTGCTTTTTTCTAGTTGCAGGAAGCAGGCGCTACTCTCTAGCTGTGGTGCATGGGTTTCTCATTGCTGTGGCTGCTCTTGTTGCAGAGCATGGGCTCAAAACTACAGCGAGGTATCACCTCCCATTGGTCAGAATGGTCACCGTCAAAAAGTCTACAAATAATAAATTCTGGTGAGAGTGTGGAGAAAAGGGAATCCTCCCACACTGCTGGTGGGAATGTAAATTGGTACAAACACTATGGTGTTTCTCCCCAAAAATGAAAATAGAGCTATCATATGATCCAGCAGTCCCACTTCAGGGCATATATCTGGAAATGATGAAGGCTCCAATGCAAAAAGATATATGTACCCCAAACTTCACAGCAGCACTATCTACAATAGCTGTTGTAAATATATATATACATACAATGGAATACCACTCACTCATATAAAGGAACAAAACAATGCCACTCACAGTAACATGTATGGATCCAGAGATGATCATACTAAATGAAATAAGCCAGAGAAAGACAAATATATGATATGACTTATATGTGGAATCAAAAAAATTGTACAGTGAGATCCCTGGTGGTCTAATGGCTAGGACTCAGGTTCATTCCTTGGTCAGAGAACAGAGGTCACACAAGCCACTCAGCATGGACAAAAAGAAAAGAGTGCAAATGAATCAAATGAATTTATTCACAAAAGAGAAATAGATTCATAGTCATAAAAAAAAAACATATTGCTAACAAAGTGGTGGGGGGAATAAATCGGGATTATGGAAACAAGAGATACACACTATCATATGTAAAATGCACAAACAACAAGGACCTACTGTAGCACAGGGAATGATGTTTAACATCTTACTATAATGATAAGAGTCAGAAAAGAATAAGATATTTTGATTTCGGACTTCTGACCTCCAGAACTGTGGAAGAATAGATCTCTGAGTTTTATCTAGCAATTTGCGGTAGTTTTTTTTTTTTTTTTTTTTATGGTAATCTTAGGAAACTCATATAACTTTTAATCTGGTGGATCCTTAAAGTCAAAGAAAGTTTTTCTTAAATGCAGACATAAAGGCTTGGGCCAGATAAACTGAGTGAGGGTGATACTTGTACACAAGCCATTTGGTTGCCATCAGCCCACAAAACACTGTGCCCTGGG
Organism: Aepyceros melampus; assembly: GCA_006408695.1. Lineage (NCBI taxonomy): Eukaryota > Metazoa > Chordata > Mammalia > Artiodactyla > Bovidae > Aepyceros > Aepyceros melampus. The sequence goes on along the minus strand of SJXQ01008274.1, from coordinate 42,118 downwards.
AATTACCACCCCCAAGCCCATGCTTGCCCTCCACCACCGTGACTCACCTGTCATGGCCAGAGTCACCTGTCAGAGTGACTGGAATTTGCCATGTCCTTGGCCACTGCCTTGCTGAGATCCAAAGTTCCAAACTATAGGCTCCCCAAACCTTCCTTAGGCTTATTGTTGCTCAGAAACAACTGAACAAATATTGCAATGGTTCAGTACAATTTTAATTTTAACTGTAAAATAAAATATCACAAAAGTTAAAAAGAAAAAAATCAAAGTGTTGGTCACAGTGTTCATGAAGCTATCCCTTTTTCCCGATTATCTGAAAAGAAGATTCAAATTCTTAGCAGGATGATAGGAAATTAGGCTGGAACTCAGGTAAACTCTCCAATCTCAAAGTGTGGAGATATATATATTGTTTAGCTTTTTCATAGCTATTTGGTCACTGTAAAAAGAGACTTGTAGAAATGCAATCTTGGCTAAAAAGTGACCTTGTTCCCTTTTATAAAATTCAAAGTTACCCTTGTTTGTCAAACTTCTAGAGAAATAGGGTTTTATGTCTGAGAAACCCCACAAAAGGCTTAGATAAAAGTTCTGTGAGAATATTAATCTACATATATCACAGTAAATAAAATCATCTCAGCGGGACAGTTTCCTACTCTAGAAGGATACTGGAAATGACACCTAACTTGTAGGAATCTTTGCAAGATAACCTGGAGAACCAGATGATACCTAATACAATGCCTGGCACAGGTAGGTGCAGCCCATATTGTTTTTATTTTTGCTAGTGTCTTTTAATGGACTTGACATAGATTTTTCTTTCATTCTCATCTGCTTTATGTTTTCCTAAGCAGATGCTTCTCATAAATAACTTTTTAGCAAGAAATTATTCTAAAGTATTCTGTATGTATTGATATACTTTTAGAAATTTTTGTTAGGTGTTTATTTAGAAAAGATGTGTGATCATTGTTTAATGGAGTAGTCATAAAGATAATACTCTAAATAAGGGAAAAGATAATGTACTAAGGTTAAGTAATAATTTCATCTCCTTCCATGCTTGACTGAATCAAGAATGGTTTTATTTGGTTCTACAGAGAAGAGGAAGGGGGCTACATCCCTTTGAACCCCAGGACTAAAAGCAATTGAAGATTATCTTGATCTTTTTACTGAGCTCTTCAGCAGAATCTGTCTTGTCTGTATTTGGAGAAAGGAGATGTTCCCAAGAAAAAAAGATTTTTTTAAGCTTCACATTGATTATTTGGTAAAGATAATATTTAAAGATTTGTAAGACCAGTTTTTTCCCCTCTTCTTCCTACACCTTCATTTTCTCATAAGTATCACAGGAGATCCTTTTGATAATCCAGTAGAGTTTGTTAATCACAGATTATTGGAAAATGGCTTTTTGGTAAATGATAACATTTGCCTATTTCAGAAGACAGCAAATAATGTTCAGTGAATTTTGTTAGTATGGTGTTGTGGGAAAGCTGTTTCAGGTCTTCAGCCTTAGGCTATCTATTGGTGCAAATTTATGTAACAGGTAATTGGAATTCCTTTAATAACTTTTAAGATAATACAAGTCAGTATTTACTAAATGCTTTCTGTGGTCTTGGTATTGTATGTACTAAAACTGCATATATAATTTCATGTAATCCTTTTCCTGTGTCCATTTAAAAGGTGAGGAAATTGAAGTTCAGAGAAATCATATAATTTGCTAAGGCTACACAGTAACAGTAACAGTGATTGCTAACAGTATTTACTAACAATAGTACAGTACTGATAGCCGAACTGTTAGCATAAGAGTGTATTACTGACCCAAAAGGTCAAGAAAATACATGACTTTTAAATTGTCCCTATGTGCTGAATCAAGGAATGTTTCACACTAAGCTCCATGCAGATTTATTCCTGCATGTTTTGGTTAATCATGTTTGGTTAAGCTAAATGTTTTGTTTAAGTTTAATTGAAGAGAGTAATATCAATACAATCAGTTAAAGCAGAACATTTAGCATTAAATTGAGAGCTGGCAGAGGAAACTGGCAGGCTTTTATATTAGTTATCTATTTCTACATTAGCTAAAACAAACTTAGGGACTTAAAATAACACACATGAATTTTTCTCGCAGTATTTATAGGTCAGGAATCTATGCATAGCTTTCCTGGGTCCTCTGCTTTAAAGTCTCTCATGAGGTTCTAATCAAGTGACAGTAACGGATGCAGAGTCTTATGAAAAGTTGACTGGGGAAGGATCTGCTTCCAAGCTCACTCGTGTAACTGTTTCCAAAACGATGTTCTTTCTGTGTTGTTTGAGGGTCAGAGTTTCTAGCTGGTTGTTGAAGGAGACTGTTTTCAGTTCCTCGCTCCATGGACCTTCCCACCATGGCAATGAGCTTCGTTAGGCAAGGGAAGGGAGTCTGCTACTGAGGTAGAATGCTTGTAACCTAATCACAAAAACTACTTTTTGTAACTTTGAAAAATTCTATTGGTAATAAAGGGAGTGGATTATAAAAACTGTGGATATCACGCAGCACAAATCATTGAGGGCCATCATAGAAGCACCGACTCTAAATTCTTCCTCTTTTTTTTTTTTTCTCATTTTGCTATTACATGGAATGTTATATTCCTGATACCTTGCTAGAAATAATTAAAGAGAGAGCAAGTTTGTTGAACTGGGTTCCCTGAAATCTTTTTTCTTGTGCTTCTGGTATAATTTGACTCTTTACTCTTTGGATTCTGCAATTCTTAGGTATTCATTACTTATGGACTATGCCTCCTATTTTTACATCAAAGTCTATAGTTCATTTTTTAAAAGATTTTACTTTTTAGGATAATATTAGACTTACAGCAAAACTGAGCAGAAAATAGAAAGTTACTTATACTCTCTAACCCCCCCATACAACCTCCCCACTATCAATATCCCATATTATTTGTTACAGTTGATGAGCCCACAGTAATGCATTATTAACTCTCAAAGTCCATAACTTACATTAGGATTCTTTCTGGGTGTTTTATGTTCTATAGATTTTGATAAATATATAATGACATGTATCCACCATTATAGTATCATGCAGAATAGTTTTATTGTTTTAAACATTCTTTTCACTCCCCTGACAACCACTAATCTATTTTTTCCATAGTTTCGCCTTTTCCCAGAGGGTCATATGGTTAGAATTATACAGCATGTAGCGTTTTCAGATTAGTTTCTTTCAGTTAGTAATATGCATTTGTTTCCTCCATTTCTTTTCATCCTTTGACAGCTCATTTCTCTTTAGTGCCAAATACTATTCCATTACCTAAATATGTCAGTTTCTTTATCCATTCAACTCCTGAAGGCTACATTGTTGCTTCCAAGTTTTAGCAATTATGAATGAAGCTGCTGTAAACATCTGTGTGCACATCTTCTTGTGAACCTGAGTTTTCAGATCATTTGTATAAATACCAAGGGACATGATTGTTGACTCATATGGTATAGTATGTTTAGTCTCACAACAAACTACTCAATAGTTTTTCAAAATAGCTCTACAATTTTGCATTCTCACCAGCAGTGAATGAGAGTTCCCATTGCTCCACATCCTTGTGTTCTTGCCCTGCCAGCAGTCACTGTGAGTGTCCCATATTTTGGTCATTCCAATAAATTTGTAGTGGTTTCTCATTGTTGTTTTAATTTGCAAGTCCCCCTGCTTATTTAACTTATATGCAGAGTACATCATGAGAAATGCTGGACTGGAAGAAACACAAGCTGGAATCAAGATTGCCAGGAGAAATATCAATAACCTCAGATATGCAGATGACACCACCCTTATGGCAGAAAGTGAAGAGGAACTAAAAAGCCTCTTGATGAAAGTGAAAGAGGAGAGTGAAAAAGTTGGCTTAAAGCTCAACATTCAGAGAATGAAGATGTGTATAAGAGACAGCCTGGAGAAATATCAATAACCTCAGATATGCAGATGACACCACCCTTATGGCAGAAAGTGAAGAGGAACTAAAAAGCCTCTTGATGAAAGTGAAAGAGGAGAGTGAAAAAGTTGGCTTAAAGCTCAACATTCAGAGAACGAAGACCATGGCATCTGGTCCCATCACTTCATGGGAAATAGATGGGGTAACAGTGGAAACAGTGTCAGACTTTATTTTTTGGGGCTCCAAAATCACTGCAGATGGTGACTGCAGCCATGAAATTAAAAGGCGCTTACTCCTTGGAAGGAAAGTTATGACCAACCTAGATAGCATATTCAAAAGCAGAGACATTACTTTGCCGACTAAGGTCCGTCTAGTCAAGGCTATGGTATTCCAGTGGTCATGTATGGATGTGAGAATTGGACTGTGAAGAAGGCTGAGCGCCGAAGAATTGATGCTTTTGAACTGTGGTGTTGGAGAAGACTCTTGAGAGTCCCTTGGACTGCAAGGAGATCCAACCAGTCCATTCTGAAGGAGATCAGTCCTGGGTGTTCAGTGGAAGGACTGATGCTAAAGCTGAAGCTCCAGTACTTTGGCCACCTCATGTGAAGGTTGACTCATTGGAAAAGACTCTGATGCTGGGAGGGATTAGGGGCAGGAGGAGAAGGGGACGACAGAGGATGAGATGGCTGGATGGCATCACTGACTTGATGGACGTGAGTCTGAATGAACTCCGGGAGTTGGTGATGGACAGGGAGGCCTGGCGTGCTGCAATTCATGGGGTCGCAAAGAGTTAGACATGACTGAGCGACTGAACTGAACTGAACTGAACTGAAATCCCATGGACAGAGGAGTCTAGCAGGCTACAGTCCAAAGGGTTGCAAAGAGTTGGACACAACTGAGCAAATGAGCACTCACAATGACATATGATATGGAGCATATTTTCATATGTTTATTTGCTATGTATATTTTTAAAATGTTGAGGTGTATCTTCAAGTCCTTTGCTTATTTTTAATTAGATAGTTCATCTTATCATTGAGTTTCAAGTTTTCTATGTATATTTTAGATAACAGTTCTTTATCAGATATATCTTTTGTAGCTATTTTCTCCCAGTCTGTGACTTGTTTTTTCATTCCCTTGACTTTGTCTTTCACAGAGCAGAAGTTTTGAATTACAATAAAGTATTATTGACCAATAAATTATTTCAACATTGCATTTGATTTTGTAGCTATGAAAGCCATCATTGAATTCCAAAGTCATCTAGATTTCCGCTATGTTATCTACTAGGAGCTTTATAGTTCTACATTTTACATTTAGATCTCTGATCCATTTTGTGTTAATCTTTGTGAATGGTATAAGGTCCATGTTTAGATTTTTTTTTGCATGTGGATATCCACTTTTTCCAGCAACATTTGTTGAAAAGTCAGTCTGAAAGAATTAAAAAAAAAAGAAAACCAAACAATGAAAAAGTCTTGAAACTCATAGCAATTATAGAACGGTTTCAAGATCTGTACAATCATGTCATCTGCAAGCATAGTTTCATTTCTTAATTATCATGCCTTTCGTTTCCTTTTTGTATCTCATTCATTAGCTAGAATTTCTAATATTATGTTGAAAAGGGTTTTTAATCTTTACCTGATCTTATAGTTTATAGTTGGAGAAGGAAATGGCAACCTACTCCAGTACTCTTGCCTGGAAAATCCCATGGACAGAGGAGCCTGGTGGGCTGCCATCCATGGGATCATGAAGAGTCTGACACGACTGAGCAACTTCGCTTTCACTTTTCACTTTCATGCATTGGAGAAGGAAATGGCAACCCACTCCAATGTTCTTGCCTGGAGAATCCCAGGGACAGGGGAGCCTGGTGGGCTGCCATCTATGGGGTCGCACAGAGTTGGACACTGCTGAAGTGACTTAGCAGCAGCAGCAGCAGCAGCATAGTTTATAATATTATAGTTTCTCACCATTAGGTATTATATTAATTTTAGGCTTTTCTAGGTTTTTAAAAAATTAAATTGGGGAAGTTCCCTTCTGGTCCTAGTTTTCTGTGAGTTTTTAATCATGAATTGTTGTTGGACTTGCCAATTTCTTTCCATGTGTTTATATGATCATGTGACTTTTCTTCTTTGGCCTACTGTGTGCTGTGCTGGCCTTAGCTGCTCAGGTATGTCTGAGTCTTTGAGACCCCATGGACTGCAGTCTGCCAGTCATCTCTGTCCATGGAGAATTCTCCAGGCAAGAATACTGGAGTGGGTTGCCATTCCTTTTTCCAGGGGAACTTCCCAACTCAGGGATTGAACTCAGTTCTCCTGCATTGCATGTGGATTCTTTACTGTCTGAGTCACCATGGAAGCCCAAGAATACTGGAATGGGTAGCCTATCCCTTCTCCAGGAGATCTTCCCAACCCAGGAATTGAACCAGGGACTCCTGCAGTGCAGCAGATTCTTTACCAGCTGGGCTACCAGGGAACTCTTAGCCTACTGATTGTATTCTATTATTTTTTCACCTGGCACTATTTGGGAGAGGGGCTAAAGTTTTTACTAACTCAATTAAAGATAAAGAAATATAAAGCCTGGTTTTGCCCTTATTTCCAAACGGTCTTCTTCAATGAAGCCCTATGTTAGTAAAAACTAATATTTTCAGAGCTACCTGTATTTCTCAATCACTTTAGAATTTGGAGAGAGGAAAGAGTGTGATTGATTTTTGCCATATGAATAGAGCCATCATAATTCCTAATAAGAGTAGTACCAAACTTAAAGTGAGAATATTATGTGTGTTAAATGAAATTTGTATTTGAGAGAGGTAAGTTAAGTACTTGGTATATGATAAACAATCAATAGTTATTTCTTTTTCTTATTTCCTTTTTCTTATAATGATGATGATAATGATGGCTATGGTCAGACTGAGCTTTTTTTGAGTATTATACTACATATTTTTCTTTTACTACTTAGACTACATATGCATATTTCCAAAGTTGTACTACATGTGCTAATGTTTTTAATGCATTTCATGTCTCAGGTAAGGTAGAATATAAAAAATATAATGTAAAAATAATATAAATTATAGTAAAGGTAAGTAAGTTTTTATTTTTATCCAGTTAAGAGAAAAACATGGAAGGGGTATTAGTACCTCAGCTTTCATGAGAAAAATATAAGTAAAGAATACTACTATAGAATGAAATACAATATTATCCCAGTAGAAGCATCCTGGGTAGGGAAATGAATAGATGCTTAGAAAGGGCACTGAGATCCTGAGTTTCCAGTGCTTGTGATTCCACTGTGTACTGGATTGAGGGAACTGAAAAGGAATCAAACTATTCTTGGGAAGGAGGGGGCGAACTGATTTGGGAAATTAGGATTGGCATATGATGATATATACACTTATATATCCAACTCTTTGCAACCCTGTGGACTGTAGCTTGCCAGGCTCCACTGTCTGTGGAATTTCCCAGGCAAAGGATACTGGAGTGGATTGCCATTTCCTTCTCCAAGAGATCTTCCCAACCCAGGGAGTGAACCCGAGTCTTCTGCATTGCAGGTAGATGTCTGAACCACCAGGGAAGCCCAATATATGCACTACAACGCATAATATAGATAGTGGGAACCTGCTGTATAGCACAGGGGCACAGGGACCTTACTATGGGATGACCTAGAGTGGTAGGATGGGATGGGGTGGGGGGAGGTTTAAGAAGGAGGGTATATATATACACACACAAACACAGACAGCTGATTCACTTCTTTGTACAGTGAAAACTAACATGCCATTGTAAAGCAATTATACTCCAATAAGAAAAATAAAAAAAAAAAAAGAAATTGAGAACGACTTTTAGAAACTATATAGCAGAAAAAGATATGCAGTTTTGTAGGTGATAGCAAAAGAGGGATGGTAATAGGAGTAGGATTTTATGTTTGTGCTTGTAGTTTTGTGTGCAACACAAACTCTCTCCATTACTTATCACAAGCTTTTTCAATAAACTCCAATAAATCTACATTGCTTATGAGCAGTTTGATAAAAGGATATGTTTTGAAGGAAGAATGTGCAGGACTAATTTTATTTTAAATTGTTGGCTTGGTGTGAAAACAAAGGCTACCTGTTGAAGACTAGGCACATTTTAACCAATAATTCAAATTCTCTGTTATGAGTGGTAATGTACTGCCTACTATTGATGCAGACCTGAACATGATACAGACCCTGCCTTCACAAAGGTCACAATCCTTATTACAGCATACCTTGTAAATCTCACAGTGTATTAGTTGGAAATCTGTTTAAAGAGTTATTGACAGATGTGCCCTGAAAAAGGATTCCTTAGTTAAAGAGGTTTGAAAAATATCGCTCTAACTCCTCTTGGAGATTCCCAAAGCTCTTTAGTACATTAAAGACTAGGATGTCTGTAATTAAATGTACTCTATAGTCACACGTGCTTATTTAAGTGTATTTAAGCTAGTCTTTCCCAAATGTATTCATTCGTGAAATTAATTTTTAAAAGAACATCCCTCTTATCTACTCTTGGACAATATTCCCTGGAAAAATCTCATTTAGAAAAGCAACTTTAGCAGGAAAAAAAAGTGTAAAATGTTTTGCTTTTGTAAGGGGGCATGAACTTGTTAACATAATAGCATACGTGAAAGAGCTCTCTCTCTTTGAAAATACTCACCCTGTTAATTCATTGTATAAGAAATAAGAGCTGCTCTAACAAATATTCTTAAATCTTAGTAACTGAAACTAATAAAAGTTTATTTCTTGCTTAAGTCACACTTGCAATGTTGATTGGTAAGGAACATTGATCCTTGGAGTCATTCAGTGAGTCAAGCTTCCTGAAACCATATTCTGAAGCTTAAAGGGCTTTCCCTCTGTTAGCATATAAGCAGAAGAGATTCCTCATAGAGAATTATGCAGATAATTTGGGGAGCCATGCCTAGAAATGGAAAATACCACATTTCATTGTCTGGAACTTGATCATATGGCTTCGTATCTGTTCTTATTCCAAACTAGAAGATGAAAACACAGATAAGGATAGGCAGTTGCTGCTCCTATCATAAATTTTGGAAAATGTCCAAGAATTTACTAGGAGGACCAAAAAGGTAAGAATATTTTAGGTATAAACAGCTATGTGTATAAAGGGCACAGATTCATACAATGGAAGGACATTTAGAAGACCTGTGAGAAGTCCAGGCAGCAGATGAGTCTGGAGAGAGTTTGGGAGGAGACTATAAAGAATGTTAAGTCATGCTAAGGATTCACACTTTGTTTTGTAAAGGATTGGGAATCAATGGAGGTTTTCAAGGTGAGCGAATGAACACTTATTTCATATAAACAGCTCTGAGAAGAGTATCCCAGATGGACTGGAGAGATAAAACACTTCTGGTAACAGAATAATAGACAGGAAGCTGTTGCACTTGCTTGGAAGAGAGCGTTCATATTCATTACGAGGGCTGCACTGGAAATGAAGAGAACAAGCTAAATTGGATAGATAATTTCTTGTAAAAATTAATAAGATTTGATAAAGAGTTTGTTATGGTGAAGAACTAGAAGAGAGAAATGGCTTTAAGCTTCTGGTTTTTGATCTTGAGAGAATGGTGTCCTAATTTACCAAATATTTTGGAGCTGGAGCAGACTTGAAGGTAAAGATAATTAGTTTATTTTTTCACATAGAGTTGAATGTGAGTGTTGGAGGTACATGGCTGGGGTTTGAAAGAGAATAAACTATTTTTTGGAGAGAATAAGCAGATAGAATCATCTTAGAATCTTGAGATTCAGTGAAGTCACTCATGTGTCACAATTGGAGAAAAAATGGACAAGAGAGCCAAAGAGAGAACTCTAAATAAGGCTGAGAGTTTAATGATGGGCAGAAAAAACACTGTGAAATTGCTTAGTGATCAGAAATAAAAATTTACTCAGGGTAGAGTGGTATACAGTAGATAAAAAATGCCCGTTCATAAAATTGATATCTACCTAAGAGCTTTCCCTCCTTGAACAAAACAGACATTTTTTGTCCATGTCTCAAAAATAAAATGTGTTGCTATTGGAAATAAAAAAAATAAACCTCTATGACCTTTACTTAAACATGTTTCCCAAATTGTTTCTTGACTAGTTGCTGCATTTATAACATAGATGCTTTTCTAACAGAAAAAAGAAGTTATATCCGTTTTTCTCCATTCCGTTCCGTTCAGTCGCTCAGTCGTGTCCGACTCTGCGACCCCATGAATCACAGCATGCCAGGACTCCCTGTCCATCACCAACTCCCGGAGTTCACTGAGACTCATGTCCACTGAGTCTGTGATGCCATCCAGCCATCTCATCCTCAGTTGTCCCCTTCTCCTCCTGCCCCCAATCCCTCCCAGCATCAGGGTCTTTTCCAATGAGTCAGCTCTTCGCGTCAGGTGGCCAAAGTACTGGAGCTTCAGTTTTAGCATCATTCCTTCCAAAGAAATCCGAGGGTTGACCTCCTTCAGAATGGACTGGTTGGATCTCCTTGCAGTCCAAGGGACTCTCAAGAGTCTTCTCCAACACCACAGTTCAAAAGCATCAATTCTTCGGTGCTCAGCCTTCTTCACAGTCCAACTCTCACATCCATACATGACCACAGGAAAAACCATAGCCTTGACTAGACGGACCTTAGTCAGCAAAGTAATGTCTCTGCTTTTGAATATACTATCTAGGTTGGTCATAACTTTTCTTCCAAGGAGTAAGCGTCTTTTAATTTCATGGCTGCAGTCACCATCTGCAGTGATTTTGGAGCCCCAAAAAATAAAGTCTGACACTGTTTCCACTGTTTCCCCATCCATTTCCCATGAAGTGATGGGACTAGATGTCATGATCGTTTTCTGAATGTTGAACTTTAAACCTACTTTTTCACTCTCTTCTTTCACTTTCCTCATGAGGCTTTTTAGTTCCTCTTCACTTTCTGCCATAAGAGTGGTGTCATCTGCATATCTGAGGTTATTGATATTTCTCCTGGCAATCTTGATTCCAGCTTCTGCTTCTTCCAGTCCAGTGTTTCTCATGATGTACTCTGCATAGAAGTTAAATAAGCAGGGTGACAATATACAGCCTTGATGTACTCCTTTTTCTATTTGGAACCAGTCTATTGTTTCATGTCCAGTTCTAACTGTTGCTTCCTGACCTGCATAGAGGTTTCTAAAGAGACAGGTCAGGTGGTCTGGAATTTCCATCTCTTTCAGAATTTTCCACAGTTTATTGTGATCCACACAGTCAAAAGCTTTGGCATAGTCAATAAAGCAATAATAGATATTTTTCTGGAACTCTCTTGCTTTTTCCATGATCCAGCAGATCAGCTTGAACATCTAGAAGTTCATAGCTCACATATTACTGAAGCCTGGCTTGGAGAATTTTGAGTATTGCTTTACTAGCATGAGATCAGTGCAATTGTGTAGTAGTTGAAGCATTCTTTGGCATTGCCTTTCTTTGGAATTGGAATGAAAACACTTTTTCCAGTCCTGTGGCTACTGCTGAGTTTTCCAAATTTGCCGGCATATTGCATGCAGCACTTTCACAGCATCATCTTTCAGGATTTGAAATAGCTCAACTGGAATTACATCACCTCCACTAGCTTTGTTTGTAGTGATGCTTTCTAAGGCCCACTTCACTTCATATTTCAGGATGTCTGGATCTAGGTGAGTGATCACACCATCGTGATTATCTGGGTCATGAAGATCTTTTTTGTACAGTTCTTCCGTGTATTCTTGCCACCTCTTCTTAATGTCTTCTGCTTCTGTTAGGTCCAGACTATTTCTGGCCTTTATCAATCCCATCTTTGCATGAAATATTCCCTTGGTGTCTCTAGTTTTCTTGAAGAGATCTCTAGTCTTTCCCATTCTGTTGTTGTCCTCTATTTCTTTGCATTGATTGCTGAGGAAGGCTTTCTTATCTCTCCTTGCTATTCTTTGGAACTCTTCTTTCAGATGCTTATATCTTTTCTTTTCTCCCTTGCTCTTCACCTCTCTTTTTTTCACAGCTATTTGTAAGGCCTCCCCAGACAGCCATTTTGCTTTTTTGCATTTCTTTTCCATGGGGATGGTCTTGTCCCTGTCTCCTGTACAATGTCATGAACCTCCATAGTTCATCAGGCACTCTATGAATCAGATCTAGTCCCTTAAATCTATTTCTCACGTCCACTGTATAATCGTAAGGGGTTTGATTTAGGTCATATCTGAATGGTCTAGTGGTTTTCCCCACTTTCTTCAATTTAAGTCTGACTTTATTAATAAGAAGCTCATGATCTGAGCCCACAGTCAGCTCCTGGTCTTGTTTTTGTTAATTGTATACAGCTTCTCCATCTTTGGCTGCAAAGAATATAATCAATCTGATTTCAGTGTTGACCATCTGATGATTTTCAAGTGTTTTTAGAAGAGGGTGTTTTCTATGACCAGTCCATTTTCTTGGCAAAACTCTATTAGCCTTTGCCTTGCTTCATTCTGTACTCCAAGGCCTTTGCCCTATTAGCCTTTGCCCTCCATCATTCGGTACTCCAAGGCCAAATTTGCCTGTTACTCCAGATGTTTCTTGACTTCCTACTTCTGCATTCCAGTTCCCTATAATGAAAAGGACATCTTTTTTGGATATTAGTTCTAAAAGATCTTATAGCTCTTCATAGAATTGTTCAACTTCAGCTTCTTCAGCATTACTGGTTGGGGCATAGAGTTGGATTACTATGATATTGCATGATTTGCCTTGGAAACAAACAGAGATCATTCTGTCATTTTTGAGATTGCATCCAAGTACTGCATTTCAGACTCTTTTGTTGACCATGATGGCTACTCCATTTCTTCTGAGGGATTCCTGCCTGCAGTAGTAGATATAATGATCATCTGAATTAAATTCACCCATTCCAGTCTACTTTATTTTGCTGATTCCTAAAATGTCAATGTTCACTCTTGCCATCTCTTGTTTGACCACTTCCAGCCTACACTGAAACCAAGCTCCACTCAAGAGCCAACAAGTTCTGGAGCAAGACATACCTAGAAAATTCTCCAGCAACACAGGAACATAGCTCTAACATAGTCCTGAGCTTCAATATACAGGCTGCCCAAAATCACACGAAGCCCTAGATATCTCAAAACTCACTTCTTGACTGTTCATTGCACTCCAGAGAGAAGAAATCCAGCTCCACCCACCAGAACACTGAGGCAAGCTTCCCTAACCAAGAAACTTTGACAAGCCACTCAACCAACCCCACTCACAGGGAGGAACCTCCACAATAAAGAGGAACCACAAACTGCCAGAATACAGAAGGGCTATCCCAAACATAGCAATATAAACAAGATGAAAAAGCAAACAAATACTCAGCAGGTAAAGGAACATGATAAACGCCCACCAAATCAAACAAAAGAGGAGGAGATAGGGAGTCTACCTGAAAAAGAATTTAGAATAATGATAGTAAAAATGATCCAAAATCTTGAAAACAGAATGGAGTTACAGATAAATAGCCTGGAGACAAGGATTGAGAAGATGCAAAAAATGTTTAACAAAGACCTAGAAGAAATGAAAAGGAGTCAATCAATTATGAATAAAGCAATAAATGAGATTAAAAAAAAAAAAACACTCTGGAGGGAACCAACAGCAGAAGATAGGATAAGTGAGGTGGAAGATAGAATGGTGGAAATAAATGAAGCAGAGAGGGAAAAAGAAAAAGAATTAAAAGAAACGAGGACAACCTCAGAGACTTCTGGGACAATGTCAAATGCCCCAACATTCGAATTATAGGAGTCGCAGAAGAAGAAGACAAAAAGGAAGGCCATGAGAAAATATTTGAGGGGATAGTAGTTGAAAACTTCCCTAAAATGGAGAAGGATGTAGCCACTCAAGTCTGCAAAACCCAGAGAGTCCCAAACAGGATTAAACCCAAGGCAAAACAGCCCAAGACACATATTAATCAAATTAAGAAAGATCAAACACAAAGAAAAAATATTAAAAGCAGCAAGAGAAAAACAACAGATAACACACAAGGGGATTCCCATAAGGATAACAGTTGATCTTTCAATAGAAACACTTCAGGCCAGAAAGGAATGGCAGGACATACTTAAAGTGATGAAAGAAAATAAACTACAGCCCAGATTACTATACCCAGAAGGATATCATTCAAATATGAAGGAGAAATCAAAAGCTTTACAGACAAGCAAAAGTTGAGAGAATTCAGCACCACCAAACCAGCTCTTCAACAAATGCTAAACGATCTTCTCTAGACAGGGAACACAGAAAAGGTATATAAACGGGAACCCAAAACAACAAAGTAAACGACAATGGGATCCTATTTATCAATAATTGCCTTAATGTAAATGGATTGAATTCCCAACCAATAGACAAAGACTGGATGAATGGGTACAGAAACAAGACCCCTATATATGCTGTCTACAAGAGAACCATCTCAAAACAAGGGACACATACAGACTGAAAGTGAAGGACTGGAAAAAGATATTTCATGCAAATGGAGACCAAAAGAAATCAGGAGTAGCAATACTCATATCAGATAAAATAGACTTTGAAATAAAGGCTGTGAAAAGAGACAAAGAAGGACACTACATAATGATCAAAGAATCAATCCAAGAAGACGATATAACAATTATAAATATACATGCACCCAGGGTAGGAGCACCACAATATGTAAGGCAAATGTTAATAAGTATGAAAGGGAAAATTAACAGTAACACAATGTAGTGGGAGACTTTAATACCCCACTCACACCTATGGATAGATTAGCTAAACAGAAAATTAGCAAGGACACACAAACTTTAAATGATACAATAGACCAGTTAGACCTAACTGATATCTATAGGAGATTTCAACCTCAAACAATGAATTTCATCTTTTCCTCAAGTACACACAGAACCTTCTTCAGGATAGATCACACCCTAGGCCATAAATCTAGCCTTGGTAAATTCAAAAAAAAAAAAAAAAAGGAAATCATTCCAAGCTAATACAAACATATGGAGGATAAACAACACACTTCTGAATAACCAACAAATCACAGAAGAAATCAAAAAAGAAATCAAAATATGCATAGAAATGAATGAAATTGAAAACACAATAACCGAAAACCTATGGGACTCAGTAAAAGCAATGCTAAGGAGAAGGGTCATAGCAATACATGCTACCTCAAGAAACAAACAAACAAACAAACAAAAAGTCAAATAAATAACCTAACTCTATACTTAAAGCAACTAGAAAAGGAAAAACTGAAGAACCCCAGGGTTATTAGAAGGAAAGAAATCATACAAATTAGGGCAAAAATAAATGCAAAAGAAACAAGAGAGACCATAACAAAAGTCAACAAAGCTAAAAGCTGGTTCTTTGAGAAGATAAATACAATAGACAAACCATTAGCCAGACTCATCAAGAAACAAAGGGAGAAGAATAAAATCAACAAAATTAGAAATGAAAATGGAGAAATCACAACAGACAACACAAAAATACAAAGGATCATAAGAGACTACTATCAGCAACTGGATGCCTAAAAAATGCACAATTTGGAAGAAATGGATGAATTCTTAAAACAGTTTAACTTTCCAGAACTGAACCAGGAAGAAATAGAAAATCTTAACAGATCCATCACAAGCACAGAAATCAAAATGTAATCATAAATCTTCCAGCAAACAAAAGCCTAGGACCAGGTGTCTTCACAGCTGAATTCTACCAAAAATTTAGAGAAGAGATAACACCCATCTTACTCAAACTCTTCCAGAAAATTTCAGAGGAAGGTAAACTCTAAACTCATTCTATGAGACCACCATCACCCTAATACCAAAACCAGACAAAGATGCCAGCAATAAAGAAAACTACAGGCCAATATCACTGATAAACATAGATGCAAAAATCCTTAACAAAAATAAATCCTAGCAAACGGGACCCAACAACTTTAAAAAGATTACATATCATGATCAAGTGAGCTTTATCCCAGGGATGCAAGGATTCTTTAATACCTGGAAATCAATCAATGTAATATACCACATTAACAAATTGAAAGATAAAAAGCATATGATTATCTAAAAGGATGCAAAGAAAGCCTTTGACATAACACAACATCCATTTATGATTTAAAAAAAAGAAAAAAAAAAACCTCTAAAAAGCAGGAATAGAAGGAACATACCTCAACATAATAAAAATGACAAATCCACGTAAACATTATCCTTAGTGGTGAAAAATGAATGCATTTCCCCTAAAGTCAGGAACAAAACAAGGGTGCCCACTCTCACCATTACTATTCAACATAGTTTTGGACGTTTTGGCCATAGCAATCAGAGTAAAAAAAGAAATAAAAGGAATCCAGATTGGAAAAGGATAAGTAAAACTCTCACTATTTGCAGATGAAGTGATCCTCTACATAGAAAACCATAAAGACTCCACCAGAAAATTACCAGAGCTAATTAATGAATATAGTAAAGTTGCAGGATATAAAATTAACACACAGAAATTCTTTGCCTTCCTATACACTAATAATGAGAAAACAGAAAAAGAAATTAAAGAAACAATTTCATTCACCATTGCAACAAAAAGAATAAAATACTTAGTAATAAATCTACCTAAAGATACAAAAGACCTATATATAGAAAACTATAAAACATTGATGAAAGAAATCAAAGATGACACAAATAGATGGAGAAGTATACCATTTTCACAGATCGGAAGAATCAATATAGTGAAAATGAGAATACTACCCGAAGCAATCTATAGATTCAATGCAATCCTTATCAAGTTACCAATGGTAGTTTTCAGAGAACTAGAACAATTAATTTCACAATTTGTATGGAAATACAAAAAAACCTCGAATAGCGAAAGCAATCTTAAGAAAGAACAATAAAACTGGAGGAATCAACCTGCCTGACTTTAGGCTATACTACAAAGCTACAGTCATCAAGACAATGTAGTACTGGAACAAAGACAGAAATATAGATCAATGGAACAAACTAGAAAGCCCAGAGATCAATCCACACACCTTATCTTTGACAAAGGAGGCAAGAATATACAATGGAGAAAAGACCATCTCTTTAACAAGTGGTGCTGGCAAAATTGCTCAACCGCTCATAAAAGAATCAAACTAGAATACCTTCTAACACCATACACAAAAATAATCTCAAAATGGATTAACGATCTAAACATAAGGCCAGAAACCAAAAAACTCCTAGAGGAAAACAGGCAAACACTCTCTGACATAAATCACAGCAGGATCCTCTATGACCCACCTGCCAGATTAATGGAAATAAAAGCAAAAGTAAACAAATTAGACCTAATTAAACTTAAAAACTTTTCCATGACGATGGAAAATATAAGCAAGGTAAAAAGACAGCCTCAGATTAGGAAAAAATAATAGCCAATGAAGCAACAGACAAAGAATTAATCTCAAAATTATACAAGCAGCTCCTGCAGTTCAATTGCAGAAAAATAAAAGACCCAATCAAAAAGTAGGCCAAAGAACTAAACAGGCATTTCTCCAAAGAAAACATACAGATGACTAACAAATACATGAAAAGATTCTCAACATCACTCATTATCAGAGAAATGCAAATCAAAACCACAATGAGGTATCACCTCACACCGGTCGGAATAGCTGCTTCCCAAAAGTCTACAAACAATAAATGCTGGAGAGGGTTTGGAGAAAAGGGAACACTCTTACACTGTTGGTGGGAATGCAAATTAGTACAACCACTGTGGAAAACAGTGTGGCAATTCCTTAAAAAACTGGAAATAGAACTGCCATATGACCCAGCAATCCCACTGCTGGGCATACACACTGAGGAAATCAGAACTGAAAGAGACACGTGTTCATCCGAATGTTCATCACAGCACTGTTTATAAGTCAGGACAAGGAAGCAACCTAGATATCCACTGGCAGATGAATGGATAAGAAAGCTGTGGTACATATATACAATGGAATATACTCAGTCCTTGAAAAGAATGCCTTTCCATCAGTTCTAATGAAATGGATGTCAGTTCAGTTCAGTTCAATTCAGTTCAGTAGCTCAGTCATGTCCGTCTCTTTGCAACCCCATGAATCGCAGCACGCCAGGCCTCCCTGTCCATCACCATCTCCTGGAGTTCACTCAGACTAGCATCCATCGAGTCAGTGATGCCATCCAGCCATCTCATCCTCTGTCATCCCCTTTTCCTCCTGCCCCCAATCCCTCCCAGCACCAGAGTAATTTCCAATGACTCAACACTTCAATGAGGTGGCCAAAGCACTGGAGTTTCAGCTTTAGCATCATTCTTTCCAAAGAAATCCCAGGGCTCATTCCTTCAGAATGGACTGGTTGGATCTCCTCGCAGTCCAAGAGACGCTCAAGAGTCTTTTCCAACACCACAGTTCAAAAGCATGAATTCTTCAGTGCTCAGCTTTCTTCACAGTCGAACTCTCACATCCATACATGACCACAGGAAAAACCATAGTCTTGACTAGATGGACCTTTGTTGGCAAAGTAATGTCTCTGCTTTTGAATATGCTACCTAGGTTGGTCATAACTTTTCTTCTAAAGAGTAAGTGTCTTTTAATTTCATGGCTGAAGTCACCATCTGCAGTGATTTTGGAGCCCCCCAAAATAAAATCTGACACTGTTTCCACTGTTTCCCCATCTATTTCCCATGAAGTGATGGGACCGGATGCCATGATCTTAGTTTTCTGAATGTTAAGCTTTAAGCCAACATTTTCACTCTCCTCTCTCACTTTCCTCAAGAGGCTTTTTAGTTCCTCTTCACTTTCTGCCATAAGGGTGGTGTCATCTGCATATCTGAGGTTATTGGAATTTCTTCCGACAGTCTTGATTCCAGCTTGTGCTTCTTCTAGTCCTGCGTTTCTGATGATGTACTCTGCATATAAGGTAAATGAGCAGGGTGATAATATACAGCCTTGACATACTCCTTTTCCTATTTTGGAACCAGTCTGTTGTTCCATGTCCAGTTCTAACTGTTGCTTCCTGAACTGCATACAGGTTTCTCAAGAGGCAGGTCGGGTTGCCTGGTATTCCCATCTATTTTAGAATTTTCCACAGTATATTGTGATCCACACAAAGTCTTTGTCATAGTCAATAAAGCAGAAACAGATATTTTTCTGGGACTCTCTTGCTTTTTCCATGATCCAGCGGATGCTGGCAATTTGATCTCTGGTTCCTCCGCCTTTTCTATAACCAGCTTGAACATCTGGAAGTTCATGGTTCATGTATTGCTGAAGCCTGGCTTGGAGAATTTTGAGCATTACTTTACTAGCATGTGAGATGAGTGCAATTGTGCAGTAGTTGGAGCATTCTTTGGCATTGCCTTTCTTTGAGGTTGGAATGAAAACTGACATTTTCCAGTCCTGTGGCCACTGCTGAGTTTTCCAAATTTGCTAACACTTTGCATGCAGCACTTTCACAGCATCATCTTTCAGGATTTGAAATAGCTCAACTGGAATTCCATCACCTCCACTAGCTTTGTTTGTAGTGATGCTTTCTAATGCCCACTTCACTTCATATTATAGGGATGTCTGGCTCTAGGTGAGTGATCACATCATCATGATTATCTTGGTCATGAAGATCTTTTTTGTACAGTTCTTCTGTGTATTCTTGCCACGTCTTCTTAATATCTTCTGCTTCTGTTAGGTCCAGACCATTTCCGTCCTTTATCGAGTCCATCTTTGCATGAAATGTTCCCTTGGTATCTCTAATTTTCTTGAAGAGATCTCTAGTCTTTCCCATTCTGTTCTTTTCCTCTATTTCTTTGCATTGATCACTGAGGAAGGCTTTCTTATCTCTCCTTGCTATTCTTTGGAACTCTGCATTCAGATGCTTGTTTCTNATCTTTGCATGAAATGTTCCCTTGGTATCTCTAATTTTCTTGAAGAGATCTCTAGTCTTTCCCATTCTGTTCTTTTCCTCTATTTCTTTGCATTGATCACTGAGGAAGGCTTTCTTATCTCTCCTTGCTATTCTTTGGAACTCTGCATTCAGATGCTTGTTTCTTTCCTTTTCTCCCTTGCTCTTCACCTCTCTTTTTTTCACAGCTATTTGTAAGACCTCCCAAGACAGCCATTTTGCTTTTTTGCATTTCTTTTCCATGGGGATGGTCTTGATCCCTCTCTCCTGTACAATGTCACGAACCTCCATCCATAGTTCATCAGGCACTCTATGGATGTACCTGGAGCCTATTATATAGAGTGAAAGTGAACGTGAAAGTGAAGTCGTGTCTGACTCTTTGCGACCCCATGGACTATAGCATATCAGGCTCCTCCATCCATGGGATTTTCCAGGCAAGAGTGCTGGAGTGGAATGCCCTATAGAGTGAATTAAGTCAGAAAGAAAAACACCAATACAGTATACTAATGTATATATGTATATGGAATTTGGAAAAATGGTAACAATGACCCTATATGTAAGACAGCAAAAGAGACACAGATGTATAGAACAGTCTTGGACTTTGGGGGAGAAGGTGAGGGTGGGTTGATTTGAGAGAATAGCATTGAAACATGTATTTTATCATATGTGAAATGGATTGCCAGTCTAGATTCAATGCATGAGTGAATTAAGTCAGAAAGAAAAACACCAATACAGTATACTAATGTATATATGTATATGGAATTTGGAAAAATGGTAACAATGACCCTATATGTAAGACAGCAAAAGAGACACAGATGTATAGAACAGTCTTGGACTTTGGGGGAGAAGGTGAGGGTGGGTTGATTTGAGAGAATAGCATTGAAACATGTATTTTATCATATGTGAAATGGATTGCCAGTCTAGATTCAATGCATGAGACAAGTTGTTCAGGGCTGTTGCACTGGGATAACCCTGAGGGATGGGATGGGGAGGGAGGTGGGAAGGGGGGTTCAGGATGGGAACACATGTACACCCATGGCTGATTCATGTCAATGTATGGCAAAAACCACTATAATATTGTAAAGTAATTAGCCTCAAATTAAAATAAATAAAATTTTTTAAAACTGTAAAAAAGCTTTTATGGGATAACTTGAACAAACTTTTGGTCCATCCAATACAAAGCTGAAGTAAAAATCTCAACATATTTACAAAAAAAAAAAAAAAAAAAAAAAGATTTATTTTAAATTTAATTCTAAATTCACTTTCACTCTTTGTTTCAAATAAGAAAAATGGAATTTTAATTGCATAATTTAATAAACAAAGCATTGATAAGATTTTAATGATTGAAAGAGATTTTATTGGCACATAGTAGCATAACATCACCATCTTTATAAAATTTAAACCTCAAATCTTTATACCAAGTTGAACAGTGAATTAACTAAGTGTTCCTAAGGAGAATGGAATACTCTGTAGCACGTCCATATACTTGTACACTTAAAGTAAACAATATGAACTAAGCAATTGTCTCCTCTTGCTTTTTCTCCATAAACATCACCATTGGTTTTCCAAGTAGATTACTTAAAAATTCCAACTACTATTCATTGGACACATTTTATGGTAGATATGCTAGGCAACAATAATGGAAAGATGAATAAGGTGTGCTGTCATTGCCCCCAAAGAATTCAGTGCAGTAGGGAAGGCAGGTATCAATACTAATTTAAATACAGCACTGTAGTTACTGAAGTGAATGAATAAACAGAGCACTGCTGGGGCACCGAAGAATAAATCCATCCACATCTTGTATTTTAATTCAGCAATTCCCATTGAATGCTCATGATATGTCAGATATCACACTATAGATCATGTTATAGTAAAAGAAATATTGAATTTGAATCTTACAACTGAGTCTTATATCCAGTTCTACTACCTCAAAGATGAAAACTCATAGATTACTTCATCTTTCTAAGGGTTCTTTTTTTCTGTACAACATGAATCATAATATCTTAACTATAAGTTCATTATACAAATTGATTTATATCATAAATGGATTCAGTTCAGTTCAGTTCATTCACTCAGTCGAGTCCGACTCTTTGCAACCCCATGAATCACAGCACACTAGGCCTCCCTGTCCATCATCAACTCCTGGAGTTTACTCAAACTCATGTCCATCGAGTTGGTGATGGCATCCAGCCATCTCATTCTCTGTCACCCTTCTCTTCCTGCCCCCAATCCCTCCCAGCATCAGAGTCTTTTCCAGTGAGTCAACTCTTTGCATGAGGTGGCCAAAGTATAGGAGTTTTAGCTTCACCATCAGTCCCTTCAGTGAACATCCAGGACTGATCTCCCTTAGAAATGGACTGGTTGGATCTCCTTGCAGTCCAAGGGACTCTCAAGAGTCTTCTCCAACACCACAGTTCAAAAGCATCAATTCTTCGGCACTCAGCATTCTTCACAGTCCAACTCTCACATCCATACATGACCACTAGAAAAACCATACCCTTGACTAGATGGACCTTGTTGGCAAAGTAACATCTCTGTTTTTGAATATGCTATCTAGGTTGGTCATAACTTTCCTTCCAAGGAGTAAGTGTCTTTTAATTTCATGGCGGCAGTCACCATATGCAGTGATTTTGGAGCCCCCCCAAAAAAAATCTGACACTGTTTCCACTGTTTCCCCATCTATTTCCCATGAAGTGATGGGACCAGATGCCATGATCTTAATTTTCTGAATGTTGAGCTTTAGCTAACTTTTTCACTCTCTTCTTTCACTTTCATCAAGAGGCTCTTTAGCTCCTCTTCACTTTCTGCCATAAGAGTGGTGTCATCTGCATATCTGAGGTTATCAATATTTCTCCCAGCAATCTTGATTCCAGCTTGTGATGGCTCAGATGGTAAAGTGTCTGCCTACAGTGCAGGAGATCCGGGTTCAATTCCTGGATCAGGAAGATCTCCTGGAGAAGGTAATGGCAACCCACTCCAGTATTCTTGCCTCCCCTGCCCCAACCAAAGAAAAAGGGGAGGGGGGGCTCAAAAAGATATAAATGAGTTAGAATCTATAAAAACCATAAAACCTTAGTTAAGCCTAAAATGACTACATTTTTTAATGTAGCCATTTACTCTATTTCACAGTGGTATTACCTTTATTTTAAATGTAAGATAAACTTTATATAAAGCTAGTCAGTCGGTTCAGTCAATTCAGTCACTCAGTCATGTCCAATTCTATGTGACCCCATAGACTGCAGCACGCCAGGCTTCCCTGCCCATGACCAATTGCCAGAACTTACTCAAACTCATGTCCTTTGAGTTGGTGATGCCATCCCACCATTTCATCCTCTTTCATCCCCTTCCCCTCCCACCTTCAATCTTTCCCAGCATCCGGGTCTTTTCAAATGAGTCAGTTCTCTGTATCAGGTGGCCAAAGTATTGGAATTTCTGCTTCAGCTTCAGTCCTTCCAATGAATATTCAGGACTGATTTCCTTTAGGATGGATTGGTTGGAATTCCTTGCAGTCCAAGGGACTCTCAAGAGTCTTCTCCAACACCACAGTTCAAAAGCATCAACTCTTCAGTGCTCAGCTTTCTTTATAGTCGAACTTTCACATATAAAACTAGTACCTAAAACATACATATAAAAATAGTACCTAAAACAAGATTGTATAATTCAATGATTTACCATAATGCAAACACCCATGGAGCCTTCACCCAGGTTAGGAGATTGTCAGAAACCCAGCAAGCCCTCTTAGTCTGTTCCTCCAATCACTGCCTATCCCTCTGAAGGTAGTCACTATTCTGAACTTGATTTTAATTCATTCCAAGTTTTGAAATATTTTTACTAGCAGCATATGCATCCCTAAACACTATTTTTGCTGGGCTTTTAATATGATATACATAGCATCACAAGTATGTATTCTTTTGTGTCTGGTATAATTTGAAGATATTCATGAGATTCAGTGATATTGTTGCATGTAGCTGAAGATCAGTTATCTTTATTTCAGTGTAGTATTCCATTCTATAACATAATTTATTTATCCATTCAACATTTGATGAACATTTAAACTATTTCCACATTTATAAACCATGATCTTACTCCAATTTTAATCCAGTTCTTAGAGTTTATTCTATTTTTTTCCCTTTCCATTTTAAAATCCCTTCTCCAACAGTGAGAAAACTTGCCCAATTATTCTTCATAACCTAGCAATGTTATGATTACTCCTCTCAGTTATAACCAATCTACTACCAGCAGTAATTCTCTCCACCCATCCAATGCCTCACCACCTGACTCAGATTCCAACACTCCACACTAGTGCAGCCCACAAATGGAAATCCTACCCTTTAAGGCCTCAGTTCTTAACAGCAGAGCACCCTCCTCCTCTCCCTGCTTGGGATCTTACTCCTCACTATTGGCCAGAGTCCTGTCATTGCAGCAGATTCCTTGATCTCCCTTAAGGGCTTTTGGGGGAAAAAAAATCAAAGAAGAAAAATAGGAAAGATCGAGGGAAGGGAGAGGATAAGCTATGCATTTCCAGTGTAAATATAAAATGCAAAACTTTTTAAATATAGTTGTACAAATTTCCACTCTATTCAACAGATCAGATAATTTATTTGTATAATTTATTGTCCAAAATAAGGTACTTTGAAACTTAAAAAGTTAGCCCTTTTAAAATGTATGCTGGGGAAATTAGCTATAGCTAAGTTTTTATTAGACACATCCAGAATGTTCTTGTTACACAGTGCATGGAAGTTTCTAGTTTTGTACATCCTCAGAAGATGTAATATTGTGATTAATTTAGTGTTAACCCCTTGGTTGTTTCAATAGTGTTACCTCATTGTGATTTTAGTTTGCATTCCTATACATACTAAGCTGCATATTAATGATTTTAATCATCATGTTACCTATTTCAAGGAGAGCATATCCAAATCTTATGCATTTTTATAATGGGATATCTTTTAGTAGCTTTTAAATGTTATTTCAAGATTCTAGATTATGTCATTTTTCACCTTTTATTTTTCAAGTCAAATTTAGTTCAAGTAAGTGAATTCCTGATAAGTGGGTAATCAATTAACCACTTTGGATGTCTAATCTAGAATTATTAAACATCCCAGAACCATGGTGTCAGATTTTCATTCAAGCATCATACTCAAGTGGAAAGAACACATTTTATAGCTCACAAACTTTGATATGTTACATGGATGTTGAACATTGTCATTCTGCATTCATTCATACAAATGTTATGCCCATTCTGTAGGGAGTCTTCATTGACTCAACTCTATGCAAGGACCACCAAGGACTTCTTTTATTCCCATTATCAGACATGTTGTCCAGAGCACAAAGCCTGGATTAGGAGAATGGGTATGGAAGAGCTATCTGAATTAATTATAAGATACACTGAAGCTTTTCCATGCCATGATCTTGAGTTCTTTGTTTTGAGTTTAGGTCACTCCTCTTTGCTAGAATATACCACATTTCTTTTAGGTAATTTATTTTAAAGAAGCTGCATTGTTTGTTTCTTCCACTGAGACAGGTTATGCACCATCAGTTCAGTTCAGTCGTTCAGTCATATCCAGCTCTTTGAGAACCCATGGACTGCAGCACACCAGTCTTGCCTGCCCATCACCAACTCCTGGAGCTTACTCAAACTCATATCTATTGAGCCAATGATGCCATCCAACCATCTCATCTTTCATCATCCCCTTCTCCTCCTGCCTTCAATCTTTCCCAGCATATGCATCATAGACCAACCCAACCAATAGCCCTAAAAAAATAGAAATGGTCCTTGGCCACTGATATGCATGTGCCCTTTCATTGCCAGATCAGAGCACTCTTTTTGCTTCTAGCTCCTTGGTAAAAAGACCTGCCTATACTCAAGGGGACAAGAAGTATACCAGTGAATTAACACTACTCTTTCCCCCTGAGATACTCCTCAGTTAATGACCCCAAAAGATGATGTATAAATAAATAACATGGAGCCCTCATCCCTTGAGAGAGATAATTCTGAATCAGATGTTAAGAAGAATTAAGATGTAGTTGCTATTGTGGTTACTGACTTATAACACACACTTCCACTCCCTTCTCTTCCCTGTAACCCTGCCTCACTCCCTGCAACCCTGCCTCACTCCCTGCAAGATTCCCTGTACCTGTCCCTAAAACTGCTATTGCTGGAAATCTGTCTTAGCATTAGCTTATGGAGAAACCCACATTAAGAATTCTAGCTTTGTATCCCAGATACGTGCAATCTGCTTAGTCTTTAGCTATCAACTTAGAGAAGAAAGAATCTCAAAGGGTGACACCTGATAAAATCCTAACCAATTTTCTTACACCAGAATCCATATATATTGACTGGTCATATCCTTTACATCTGCCTTATTAAGGGGATTTCTTATTGAACGTTTACAAGATGAAAAAGTTCAAATTGTTTAATTTAATAAAAACTTACTAAAAAGACAACATATCTTCTCTGATCTCTGTGCCTTTTCTCAGATTTGTCCTTTAGGCAAAGGCAGTATTATCCAGGAGGATAATTCAGCCACAAATTGGCCCTTTTGTTAGAATATTCAAATTTTTATGCTGCTTGCTAAACACCCATCTTCTGAGATACTAAGCTTCCCACTTTCTGCTGCCTGAGCTACTTTGACATCTTCCCTAGCACTTCAAAAAGCTCATGACCCAAGAAGAAAAGGGTTAATGCCAAGACAGAAAGATTTCTATGATTCATTTCTAGATCCTGATCGTTTTACATCATGAATATCCTCTGAGTGGTCAGTGCCAGTAAAGTTGCACAGACAGCTGGTTAAATATTTCTACTACCATGACAGTTTTTAGCTCAGACTGCATTGTTTAGCTAGTTTTTCTTTACCCCTCACCTTAGATATCGTCCGTGAGTCCCTCTATAACCACTTCTCTAATACAACAAAGTATACACATTCCTGATTAGTTCTACAATATGCAAAATCATCCAATCCAAAACACTTGGTAACTACCAAATTTAACAAAGTTAAAATTTATTATTCTTTAATGTAGCCCTACTCTAACTTTTTAATATGCCAATGACACTTGTAAATATTCCAGCATTGATTTCAACAGGCAGTGTCTCCCTAACTTAGTTATCTAGTGGCAGAACATGTATTAATGTTTTACATGCTTAACATTGGAGGAATGCCAGTATTTTGATGAAAGGGCTTAAAGAATACAGTATTGCATACCTCAGACAAGTATTTTACCAATATAATTTTGGGCGAAAAAAGATGAAGAAGGAGGACAAAAACTAAAGAAAAAAAATCAATTGAATCAAATGACAGTAATATTTCATTTGATAAAGAGTTTTATAATGCCAAATTGTTTGATGTGGATTAATGGTGTCAGTATAAAATAGTTATAGGTATGAGGCACATGTAGCTCTTGCTTTGTGATTTGAATATTAAAGCTGAAAGATGATTTCCTTGACTACTGCCAGGCTTAGTGTAATATAATCCAATATTATCCTTCAGCTGTCACTCATTATGGAATTTTTGTTTAATTTTAATATTACATTTTATAGACTTTTATTGTTCTCTGTTTACTTGCTGAATCCAGCATTTATTTGAATTAAAACATGTAGAAATAAAAAAATAACTCACTGAATGCTGCTAAGTCACTTCAGTCATGTCTGACTCTGTGCGACCCATAGATGGCAGCCCACCAGGCTGCCCCGTCCCTGGGATTCTCCAGGCAAGAACACTGGAGTGGGTTACCATTTCCTTCTCCAACTCACTAAATAATGTTTAGTTAAAGAATGCTTGAAGGTTTGCTATATATTATTCTTACAGCTGGGGTAGAAGATCTGGCTTAAGGAAAGAATCTATAGTACTTCAGAAATATGTTAAAATTTGTGAAGCATCCTGACATGCTTCACAACATGACAACACCTGACTGAAATGATGTAAAACACAAGATCATAAAATGGTAAAAAATCATATACTATCATTTGGTAGGCATTTTTCCTTTGGAACAAAATGAAAATTTAACATAATGAACGTCTGAAATAAGAATTAGCAAGTGGTATACTTTATATCTAACCTACATATATCTTCTATTGGTAAATGTGTGCACAGTTGCATGTATGCAAATGTAATGTGATATTAAAATCTGGACTTGAGTGGGTGAGATAGAATAAAATATAAGTATAGGAGTTCCCTTTTCAAGCACAATGAAATGAAAATATCCAGTCTGTTCACTCACTCACTCGTGTCTGACTCTTTGCGACCCCATGAATCGCAGCACACCAGGCCTCCCTGTCCATCACCAACACCTGCAGTTCACTCAGACTCATGTCCATCAAGTGAGTGATGCCATCCAGCCATTTCACTCTCTGTCGTCCCCTTCTTCTCCTGCCCCCAATCCCTCCCAGCATCAGAGTCTTTTCCAGTGAGTCAACTCCTCAAATGAAGTGGCCAAAGTACTGGAGTTTCAGCTTTAGCATCATTCCTTCCAAAGAAATCCCAGGGCTCATCTCCTTCAGAATGGACTGCTTGGATCTCCTTGCAGTCCAAGGGACTCTCAAGAGTCTTCTCCAACACCACAGTTCAAAAGCATCAATTCTTTGGCACTCAGCTTTCTTCACAGTTCAACTCTCACATCCATAGGTGACCACAGGAAAAACCATAGCCTTGATTAGATGGACCTTGGCTGGAAAAGTAATGTCTCTGCTTTTGAATATGCTATCTAGGTTGATCATAACTTTTCTTCCAAGGAGTAAGTGTCTGTTAATTCCATGGCTGCAGTCACCATCTGGAGTGATTTTGGAGCCCAGAAAAATAAATTCTGACACTATTTCCACTGTTTCCCCATCTATTTCCCATGAAGTGATGAGACCAGATGCCATGATCTTCGTTTTCTGAATGTTGAGCCTTAAGCCAATTTTTCACTCTCCTCTTTCACTTTCATCAAGAGGCTTTTGAGTTCCTTTTCACTTTCTGTCATAAGGGTGGTGTCATCTACATATCTAAGGTTATTGATATTTCTCCTGGAAATCTTGATTCCAGCTTGTGCTTCTTCCAGCCCAGTGTTTCTCATGATGTACTCTGCATATAATTTAAATGAGCAGGGTGACAATAAAAAGCCTTGATGTACTCCTTTTCCTATTTGCAACCAGTCTGTTGTTCCATGTCCAGTTCTAACTGTTGCTTCCTGAACTGCATACAGGTTTCTCAAGAGGCAGGTCAGGTGGTCTGATATTCCCATCTCTTTCAGAATTTTCCACAGTTTATTGTGATCCACACAGTGAAAGATTTTGGCATAGTCAATAAAACAGAAATAGATGTTTTTCTGGAACTCTCTTGCTTATTCCATGATCCAGTAGATGTTGGCAATTTGATCTTTGGTTCCTCTGCCTTTTTTAAAATCAGCTTGAACATCTGGAAGTTCATGGTTCACATATTGCTGAAGCCTGGCTTGGAGAATTTTGAGCATTACTTTACTAGCATGTGAGATGAGTGCAATTGTGCGGTAGTTGGAGCATTCTTTGGCATTGCCTTTCTTTGGAATTGGAATGAAAACTGACCTTTTCCAGTCCTGTGGCCACTGCTGAGTTTTCCAAATTTGCTGACACATTGCATGCAGCACTTTCACAGCATCATCTTTCAGGATTAAATAGCTCAACTGAAATGCCATCATTTTCACTAGCTTTGTTCTTAGTGATGCTTTCTAAGGCCCACTCGACTTCATATTCCAGGATGTCTGGCTCTAGGTGAGTGATCACACCATCGTGATTATCTTGGTCACGAAGATCTTTTTTGTACAGTTCTTCCGTGTATTCTTGCCACCTCTTCTTAATGTCTTCTGCTTCTGTTAGGTCCAGACCATTTCTGTCCTTTATCAATCCCATCTTTGCATGAAATGTTCCCTTGGTATCTCTAGTTTTCTTGAAGAGATCTCTAGTCTTTCCCATTCTGTTGTTGTCCTCTATTTCTTTGCATTGATTGCTAAGGAAGGCTTTCTTATCTCTTCTTGCTATTCTTTGGAACTCTGCATTCAAATGCTGTATCTTTCTTTTTCTCTGCTTTTCACTTCTCTTCTTTTCACAGCTATTTGTAAGGCCTCTTCAGACAGCCATTTTGCTTTTTTGGACTTCTTTTCCACGGGGTGGTCTTGATCTCTGTCTCTTCTACAATATCATGAATTTCTTGAAGAGATCTCTAGTCTTTCCCATTCTGTTGTTGTCCTCTATTTCTTTGCATTGATTGCTAAGGAAGGCTTTCTTATCTCTTCTTGCTATTCTTTGGAACTCTGCATTCAAATGCTGTATCTTTCTTTTTCTCTGCTTTTCACTTCTCTTCTTTTCACAGCTATTTGTAAGGCCTCTTCAGACAGCCATTTTGCTTTTTTGGACTTCTTTTCCACGGGGTGGTCTTGATCTCTGTCTCTTCTACAATATCATGAACCTCAGTCCATAGTTCATCAGGCACTCTATGAATCAGATCTAGTCCCTTAAATCTATTTCTCACTTCCACTGTATAATAAGGGATTTGATTTAGGTCATATCTGAATTGTCCAGTGGTTTTCCCCACTTTCTTCAATTTAAGTCTGAATTTGGCAAAAGGAGTTCATGATCTGAGCCACAGTCAGCTCCTGGTTTTGTTTTTCCTGACTGTATAGAGCTTTTCCATCAATGGCCGCAAAAAACATAATCAATCTGATTTCAATGTTGACCATTTGGTGATGTCCATGTGTAGAGTCTTCTCTTGTGTTTTGGAAGAGGGTGTTTGCTATGCCCAGTGCATTTTCTTGGCAAAACTCTATTAGCCTTTGCCCTGCTTCATTCCGAATTGCAATGCCAAATTTGCCTGTTACTCCAGGTGTTTCTTGACTTCCTACTTTTGCATTCCAGTCCCCTATAATGAAAAGGACATATCTGGGGCGTGTTATTTCTAAAAGGTCTTGTAGCTCTTCATAGAATAGTTCAACTTCAGCTTCTTCAGCATTACTGGTTGGGGCATAGACTTGGATTACTGTCATATTGCATGATTTGCCTTGGAAACAAACAGAGATCATTCTGTCGTTTTTGAGATTGCATCCAAGTAAATTTTGGACTCTTTTGTTGACCATGATGGCTACTCCATTTCTTCTGAGGGATTCTTGTCCACAGTAGTAGATATAATAGTCATCTGAGTTAAATTCACCCATTCCAGTCCATTTTAGTTCGCTGATTCTTAGAATGTCGACGTTCACTCTTGCCATCTCTTGTTTGACCACTTCCAATTTGCCTTGATTCATGAACCTGACATTCCAGGTTCCTATGCAATATTGCACTTTACAGCGTCGGACCTTGCTTCTATCGCCAGTCACATCCACAACTGGTATTGTTTTTGCTTTGGCTCTGTCTCTTCATTCTTTTTGGAGTTATTTCTCCACTGATCTCCAGTAGCATATTGGGCATCTACCCACCTGGGGAGTTCCTCTTTCTGTATCCTATCATTTTGTCTTTCATACTGTTCGTGGGGTTCTCAAGGCAAGAATACTGAAGTGGTTTGCCATTCCCTTCTCCAGTGGACCACATTCTGTCAGACATCTCCACTATCACCCACCCATCTTGGGTGGCCCACGGGCATGGCTTAGTTTCATTGAGTTAGACAAGGCTGTGCTCCTAGTGTGATTAGATTGACTAGTTTTCTGTGATTATGGTTTCAGTGTGTCTGCCCTCTGATGCCCTGTTGCAACACCTAACATCTTACTTGGGTTTCTCTTACCTTGGACGTGGGGTATCTCTTCCCGCTCTTCCAGCAAAGTGCAGCCACTGCTCCTTACCTTTGACTAGGGATATCTCCTCACCGCCACCCCTCCTAACCTTGAATGTGGAATAGTTCCTCTAGTCCCCACTGCACCCGCGCAGCCACTGCTCCTTGGAAGTAGGGTTGCTCCTCTCGGCCACCTCCCCTGGCCTCAGACGTGGGGTAGCTCCTCTCAGTTGCTCCTGCACTGTCACAGCCTGGCACTGTCGGCCACCACCCCTGACCTCGGACGAGGGATAGCTTAATATAAAAATATTAAAAATAAAATTCCCTTTATGTTTCAGTATCAAATAAACAAAAGAAAAATAAATTAACTGTTAAAGGAAGAGTATGTAGCTATCAAAGAAAGAAACAAAAGATTTTAGTCAAGGACTACTTGTCTTCCCCCAGCCAAACAGCACTGAGAGAAGCAGGTGAATGGAACTGATCCTAAGAATTTTTATCAGTGCTTTTCCAGCTCAGAATTGATTGGGGTGGATGTGGGTGAATTATGAGCAGACTGCTGTGGCAAAAGCACTAAGTATAGACAAAGCTGCATACTTGTGGTACCAGGGAAAGAGCCAGAATGAATGGCTTCTGACTGTATGATTTTTCAGGCATGTGTAGGAATTTAGCAATATGAGACAGAAACTCATGAGACTGAAATAAGCCCTGACTGAATGAAGCAAACTGGTAATACACACATATATTCATATGTGTATATATGTAAAAATCCCTAAAAAAAAAAAAAAAAGAAAGAAAGAAAAGAAAGCACAGAAAAGCAGGAAGGAGTATAGCATTGCCTAACCTCAAAAATTAGATGGTTCTATAGAAAATAAGATATATATATATATATCCCTGTGGAATTTTCAGGAGCTATACACAATCTAAGGCTTTCCTCCTGCCTCAGTGGTATTAAAAAAAAAAAAAATCTACCTGACAATGCAGGAGACACATGTTAGATCACTGGGTCTAGAAGATCACCTGGAGAAGGAAATAGCAACCCACTCCAGTATTCTTGCCTAAAAATCCCATGGACAGAGAAACCTCGTGGGCTACATTCCATGGGTCTCAAAAGAGTCAGACATGACTTAACGACTTCACAACAACAACACACAAACCAAGCTCTGTGTTTCATCAGCCCATGAGTTGTGGGGGTATATGGCAAATATCAAAGAAATTTGCCTAGGAAACAACACTCTGTCAAAAATATTTTCATGCTAGGAAAGATAGTTTGGATCTATTTAATGATTTTTACCATAAATATTTTATTTTAAAATCTAGCTCTAACTCTATTTGTTCTACAACTACACATCCATCTATCCATACAGGTTTGCAGGCATGAACATAGACATCATTCTCTATGTACTGTGCATAAAGAAATATCTATAATGATATTCACCAAATCATGAGAATACATTTACCCCCAGAAATATGTTTGAATTACCTGTTTATTTCTCTTGTGACTTCTTTTGTAACTTCTTATAGCAATAATTAAGTTCTAAAATTTATGAAATTTAAAAAAAATAGAGAACTGGATCTTCTAAGTGCTACTGAGGAATGGATTTCCTAAAAATAACTTCAAAAAGTTTGCAATTTCAAACTTTTAAAAGCAAGAGAAACTCGAATGCTTGTTACTTTTTATTCCAGCTTTATTGAGATATAATTGATGTATAATATAATATTATTTAGAGCATTGAAACCAGTCAGCAAAAAATAAGAGTTTTAAAAGGGGATAAACAGAAATATACTCTGCTAAACTTTATGACCAACCTAGATAGCATATTCAAAAGCAGAGACATTACTTTACCAACAAAGGTCCGTCTAGTCAAGGCTATGGTTTTTCCAGTGGTCATGTTTGGATGTAAGAGTTGGACTGTGAAGAAAGCTGAGCACTGAAGAATTGAAGCTTTTGAACTGTGGTGTTGGAGAAGACTCTTGAGAGTCCCTTGGACTGCAAGGAGATCCAACCAGGCCATTCTAAAGGAGGTGAGCCCTGGGTGTTCTTTGGAAGGAGTGATGCTAAAGCTGAAGCTCCAATACTTTGCCACGTCATGCAAAGAGTTGACTCATTGGAAAAAACTCTGATGCTGGGAGGGATTGAGGGCAGGAGAAGAAGGGGACGATAGAGGATGAGATGGCTGGGTGACATCAATGACTCCATGCACATGAGTTTGAGTGAACTCTGGGAGTTGGTGATGGATGGTGTGGCCTGGCGTGCTGCGATTCATGGGGTCACAAAGAGTTGGACACGACTGGGTGAGTGAACTGACTGAAACTGATTTCATATTTTTACCCTTCATATTTATTATTTATTGTTTTTTCTCACTATTTTTAAATCTGAATTTTCTCATCTGTTCCTAGTCAAGTTTCATTTCTGATATAAAGGCAGAAATGAAGGATTTATGTTGAGATGGATAGATTGGTTGCACCACTGATTTGTAAGACTCTGTGTGTTCATATGTGTATGTGTGAGTGAGTGAATGTGCATGTGTGTGTGCTTGTGAAGAGAGGGGAGAAGTAGAGAAGACAAAACAAAATTACCTCAAGGAATTATGAAAACAATGAAAATTTACATTTATAAATCACTGTCTTCCAATGCAATTATAGGCCACAAAAAGGAAACCACCTAGAAGTCATGAACTGATGCTTGGTTTAACTAGACTTTTTTTTTTTTATTATCTGTCATTCTGCACTCCTATCCATAGACCATAACAACTGACAATGATGTTAATGTTAGATTTTTTATATCATTTTATTCCTATCTTTTTGCTATGATTAACTATGTAGAAATTTACCTGTAGCATCATTTCCAAATTTCCTTTCATCTTTAAACTAGCTTTTAAATCAAAATAAAGTTAAATATTACTAATCTTCCATATCAGCAGAAATCTCAGTTCCAATACATATAGCTCTATAAAATGCCTGTAGACCTACCTGAAAAGAAATTTATAAAATCTTTTGTTTTTCATAATAACCTTCAAAAAGAGAATAAGCTGTTCAACATGCTAGATCAACCTATATCATCAATGTCAAATAATTGCTTTCTAATCCAAGAGTAGATTCTAAGATTGATCTGCTATCATCATGTACTATGAAAAATTATTATTTATATTTCAAAGTTTAAAAAATAGCTTTTGTAAAATTTTCTAATTGTCTATCAAAAGATAATAAATGGAATATGGTTATAATAAGACTGAAAAAGCTTATTAAGTGTTTTCATACTTTTAAATGCTATTTTTTTAAAGTGATTCAAAGTATCGTTGAAGCCTTCAGTTGTGCAACATCTATTTAACTCTTTCTTATTGTATGAATTGACTTTGGACCATCACATAATCCTTTAAGTGTGCATATCAAGATATTAACCCATGCTGCTTTGGTAAATCCCAATTCTAAGCTCTTTGAAGAAAAGAAAATGATGTTTCCTGTGGTCTTAAATGCTGGTTATAGTCAATATTTTTCTTCAGATCTGTAGTAAGGAAAAATACAATTAATTGTTAGTAGTCACTTTTGATGAACTCAGCTGTCAAATAATTTCCAATAAGCAGTAGCAAGTGCCAAAAAATTGGTTTTGTGCAAATTCTTTTGATGATTTACAGTTCTTGAAACAATGTGTTATAAGTTGTCAAGCTGCTGAAAATCTGTCAGTGCCACAGAGTGTGATTGTATCAACAAATAGAATTTTAGTTCTAAAAGAGAAACAAAGTTCATCTCTAATCACATTATAAGTGTTAGAATTTAGGTCAAGTGATTTTGTAAAATTATACAGTTAATGATAGAGCCAAGAAAAACTCTACTTCATTCATTTTTTCAACTATTTTCAATAATATAAACTTCTAGATCTCCACTTTCTATCAAAACTCCAATAAATGTATGAATCACTGACAAAAAAAAAAAAGGATAGAACAGAGTTAGAACCTTGAACTGATTTCCTTGTTTTGTTTTTCAGAAATAATTCTTATTTCAAACCAAAAGATAGATTAAAGAGAACAGTGTAAACAGAGACCATGTAAAATGTTCAATCATTTGCTTACAATTAAAAAAAAAAACCACATTATTATTTAAGGATTTGTTTTTACAGCCCATGTGAAAAATCATATAAATGATTGGTATGCTTCCAAATGCTGTTCCTATAAAAAACTGAGATTAGAGAATACATAAAGTATGTTCTTTGAGGGAAAAGACTTCTTATCTACCTTGGGAAATGGCATTAGGCAATCTTATTTTTCACTCTTTGCCAATTGATTTGTGTCAGCACTCTGACATTTACACAACTGTGAACTGATCAATAGAAGTTTAATTATTTTGCATTATATTTGTATATAGTTTGTATATTGTTGTTGTTCAGTCACTAAATCGTGCCTGACACTTTGTAACCCCAAGGATTACAATGTGCCAGCCTTGCCTGTCCTTTGCTATCTCTCGGAGTTTGCTCAAACTCATGTCCATTGAGTTGGCGATGCAATCCAACTATCTCATCCTCTGTTGCCTCCTTCTCCTGCTACTGCTATTATTTTCCATTATTAATAATTAAGAAACCTATTCTGAAAACAATCACTGATATACAATTGATACAATCTATTGATTTTGCTGTTTTTGTTATTGTCAGTAAAGCCCAAGCACTTGGATATTTGTGACCATTACATTTTTATCCTACACTGTAAGTAGTGATGCACAGCAAATAACGTGAAGCATGAAGTCACTCAGTCGTGTCCGACTCTTTGCGACTCCATGGACTGTAGCCTACCAGGTTCCTCAGTCCATGGGATTTTCCAGGCAATAGTACTGGAGTGGATTGCCATTTCCTTCTAAAATGATATTAAATCAATGTGGACTTGTTAGCAGTAATTGTAACTTCAAAAGCTCTCTGAATGGACTGTCATATCTTTCCATAAAACTGAGACTATTATCGTTTCAGAAAACTTATTTTACATTAGAATAATTATATATTGTATATTTAATGATTGTTTTCAACTTGGCCTTTTCAAACTAACCTATAGCACCTTCCAGAAGAGAGTTAACTGGTGGTACATAACAGAGTAGTACATCTATTCTAAAAATAAATAGAGTGTTCCTTTTGGGGGCATCAAATTTAGTCAGTGCCAATTTTGAATAATTTTATATTAAAACTACAATAATATAACATCCATTTGGAAATATTTTCATGTTTTATATTCAGTTCAGTTTAGTTCACTCAGTCATGTTCGACTCTTTGTGACCCCATGAACCACAGCACACCAGGCCTCCCTGTCCATAACCAACTCCTAATTTCAAAAAATGTATTTTTCCCACTAAGAATACTTAGGACATGACTTCAAGACAGCAGAAAGTAAGCATTCCTTCTCTCCTATCTAAGCAATTACTTCAGTGAAAGTATTTGAGAGAGTGTTAGTCACTCTATTGTGTCCAACTCTTTACAACCCCATGGACTGTAGCCCGCCAGGCTCCTCTGTCCATTGAATTCTCTAGGCAAGAATACTGGAGTGGATTACCATTCCTTTCCCCAGGGGATCTTCGTTACTCAGTGATTGAACTTAGGTCTCCTGCATTGCAGGCAGATTCTTTACCATCTGAGACACCAGGGAAGTTCTGGTATTTGAGAAACATTATAGTATTATAATCTCAGAGCCCCAGTAGTCTTAGGATTTATAGTAAAGTTTTCTCTCAAATTGATCACCAGAAAACTTTACATGGTAGAGGAGTATTAAAAGTAGACACTGGCAGAACTTTCAAGGAAGACAGCAGCATTTCTCCTAATTCCTACATTTTTATGAAAATAGATATTCTAAAATTAGGATAAAACTGCATCTGTAACATAAGCCAGGAAAATCTGTTAGGCAATATTATACTAAACATAGTATTGAAAGAAATGTGAAAGTGGGACATTTTACTTCTCATGAAATAGAACATATTAAGAGTAGAAGAGAATGATGAAAAGCAGGGATACCCAGTAGTTCAGAGAAAAGGAGACTGAGCCAGAGCTTAATGAGTCTTCCCCATGACTTGAAAATTCTGTCAGGAGGAAGCACAGACATCACTGGGCCTTGAAACCCATGCAAATGGCCATGTTAGAGAAGAAAATATACCCTTTTTGCACAGAAGTGAACATATTTATTGTGACTGTCTAAAAATCTACATCATCCACACTCTATTTTAGCCATTCTAAAATGGAATGGAATGGAAACTATGGTTTATCTCAATATCAAGCACACTGTTGGGGAAAGTGCTGAGGATTTCAACTCAGGGGAAGCTCACTACAACTGATCAGCAATGTGGCCATTGGGAAACTTGCATGACACCACTACACCAGTGGTGAGGCTAGCAATGTGGCCCTTGGAACAATGGTGGGAAATGACACCACGTGATCCTTGTATGGATTTTATGATTTTGACATAAATTATTAGACTTCTAGGACTC
This sequence comes from Aepyceros melampus, assembly GCA_006408695.1. Taxonomy (NCBI): domain Eukaryota; kingdom Metazoa; phylum Chordata; class Mammalia; order Artiodactyla; family Bovidae; genus Aepyceros; species Aepyceros melampus. The sequence goes on along the minus strand of SJXQ01008274.1, from coordinate 4,287 downwards.
TATCAATCTAAAATAATTTTTTCATTTTTTTCTTCTATTGCTATAATTTGTAAGGTACTTTACTCTTTGTTTTAGGTCTTTTTAGGACTTTTTCATTTTTTTGTTACTACTTTTTTACATTCACTAACTTGTATGGTGGTGCTGGTAGTAAAGAACCTGACTGCCAATATAGGAGACATAAGAGAATCTGGTTATATCCTTGGGTGGAGAAGACCCCTGGAGGAGGGCATGTCAGTCCACTCCACTATTCTTACCTGGAGAAACCCATGAACAGAAGAGCCTCTCAGGCTACAGTCCATAGGGTCTCAAAGAGTTGGATGAAACTGAAGTGACTTAGCAAGCACACAGCACTCACACAACTTGTATTGAGCTGTGGATCTCTTAATTATTAATGTTTCACCTGGCACTCAGTAGGGAGAGGCAATTTGAAAAGTTGGATCTTCTATTTTGAAAAAAAAAAAAAATACCAACAGTTTTCAATCTGAATCTTGCTTTTTCCCAGTTCCCCCTATTCTTTCTTTCTAGAAAGCTAACTTAGCTTTTTGAGTGCCTCATTCTATCCTTTATGCCCCCTAACTTCTTTCACATTCTTTTTAATCACTGTGTGCTGGACAAGAAGTTTCCTTCTGTTTTGTCATATACTATTTCAATCCTCTACTTGACCATAGACATAGAAATAACTAAAATAACAGCTAAAAATTTGTACTCAAATAATAATTTATTATATTTTGATCACCTTTTATTTTGATTGCTTTTAACAATTAAATATATTGCTTAAATATATATCTTGAGAGTAAGTTCCTGTCTCTTAATTTGCCTCTGATTGCCCTATATAAAGTACATGCATACACACTTAGTTTAAGTAATCTGAACATACAAACTATGCAGATGTTATAATCACATAACAATTGCGGATTCAGGTTATCACACTTTTAATGTTGAGAAATTACCATCCTCAGCATCCTGTCCCCTGCTTCTCTGCTGGATAGACTGTGTAAAAGAGTAGTAGACTCAGAAGTAAATTAGATTTTCCTATTTGTTCATGAACAATGCTTGTTTTGATTTTCTTTCTCTCTTCTCTTTCATCTTCCTTATTTTCCCTCTTTTTGTTAACTTGTATAAAGAATAGAATAGGCTTTGGACAGAAAAAATATAATGTGTATACATGTTTTGGAGAAGTAAAATATAATGTGTATACATATTGGGGAATATACTTAGAAGATGAGATGATGTGAGCCAGTGGTCCAGGGATTTATTTAATCAGACCAGCAGGTCTGTCTGATATACTGACTTTTTGGTTATCTTTAATTTTTAATAAAATTAATTGTCAGATTTAAAAACTAAAAGAGTTCAAATTTTTAACTCTGCATTTTTACCCTTCCTTGAAAAATCAGAATCCCCCCAAAAAAGTCAAACTTGGGCTCATTGCCCTTTGTTCTATAAAACAAAAATATAAACATGTTAAATAAGCATCCAATTTAGATGATTAATTTCCAGTTTTTATCAGTGTATGCCTCATTTATTTACATTGTCTACCTGGCATCTGTGCCATTCACCTCTGTAAGCCCTCACAGGCATTTCTTGGGGCCCATCTCAGGGTCTCTTTTTCTTCTTCCTTTATCTTCCTCCTTTAACTGTCACATCTATTACCAGGATTTTCCATTTCTACCCAAATTGAAACCATCTTCTCCCACCTAATGCATTAAGTAAGATCGGCTAAATTATCAAATATCACCCAAAGCCCAGTGACTTGACATAGCAGGATTTCTTTCTTGCTCATGTAAAATAGGCTCCAGCTTTAGATACTCTGTCAGACAACTGTACTGTGCTACAAATTAACGATTCAGGAGGCTATAGTCTTGTGGTTGCACCATCTTAATTTTGTGGTTCTTTATTTTATGTGCCAAATTGACTGGGCTAAGGAGTGCCCTGCTGCTGCTGCTAAGCCGCTGCAGTTGTATCCAACTCTGTGCAACCCCATAGACGGCAGCCCACCAAGGCTCCCTCATCCCTGGGATTTTCCAGGCAAGAACCCTGGAGTGGGTTGCCATTTCCTTCTCCAATGCATGAAAGTGAAAAGTGAAAGTGAAGTCACTCATTTGTGTCCGACTCTTAGCGACCCCATAGACTGCAGCCTACCAGGCCTCTCTGTCTATGGGATTTTCCAGGCAAGAGTACTGGAGTGGGTTGTCATTTCCTTCTCCAAAGGGGTGCCCAGATAGCTTGTAAAACATTCCTGAGTATGTCTGTGAAGGTGCTTTTGGACGAGATTCTCTTATGAATAAGTTGACTTAGTAAAGAAGATCTCCTTTGTCAGTGTGGGTAGACCTCATCCAATCCTTTGAAAACCCAAATAGAACAAAAAGGCAGAGGAAGGACAGATCCTCTCTCTATGCTTGAGTTGGGACATCCATATTCCCCTGCCCTTGAACATCAGAGCTCCTGGTTTTCAGAACTTCACGACTTCGGTTTTAATATCATTGTGCTCAGTCGCGTCTGACTCTGTGCGACCCCATGGACTACAGCCTGCCAGGCTCCTCTGTCCATGGGATTCTCCAGACAAGAATACTGGAGTGGGTTGCCATTTCCTCCTGCACGGGATTTTCCCAACCCACGTTTCCTGCATCACCTGCATTGACATGCATATTCTTTACCACTGTGCCACCTGAGAAGCCCTTAATATCTTTGGCACTGCTCTTTATCCTTCAAGATTGGATGAGGACTACAATCCCATTTTCCCTGAGTCTCCACTTTGCAGAAGGCAAATCATAGGGCTCCTGAACTCCACAATTTTTGAGCCAATCTCTCAACAAAATTTTCCTTCCATACTCTCTCTATATCCTATTATTTCTGTTTATCTAGAGAAATCTAATAACAGTCTTTTTCCATCACTAAGGTAACTTCCCTGGTGGCTCAGACAAAAAATCATCTGTCTACAATGTGGGAGACTTGGGTTCGATCCCTGGGTCAGGAAGATCCCCTGGAGAAAGCAATGGCAATCCACTCCAGTACTATTACCTGGAAAATCCCATGGACAGAGGAGCCTCGTAGACTACAGTCCATGGGGTTGCAAAGAGTCAAACATGACTGAGTGACTTCACTTTCGCTTTTCAAGGAAAGAAAAAGATACTAGAAAATTTCAAGCTATCAATAGAAATCAAATGCATCTCCCTAGAAGGGAGATATGCACCTATATATGGTCCAGAAATAGTCAACAGCAGAAATTGGAAATTACAGATGGTGATTGCAGCCATGAAATTAAAAGATGCTAACTCCTTGGAAAAAAAGTTATGACCAACCTAGACAGCATATTAATGGAGAAGGCAATGGCAAACCACTCCAGTACTCTTGCCTGGAAAAATCCCATGGATGGAGGAGCCTGGTGGGCTGCCATCTATGGGGTCACACAGAGTCAGACACAACTGAAGCGACTTAGCAGCAGACAGTATATTAAAAAGCAGAGACATTGCTTTGTCAACAAAGGTCCGTCTAGTCAAAACTATGGTTTTTCCAGTGGTCATGTATGGATGTGAGAGTTGGATTATAAAGAAAGCTGAGCACCAAAGAGTTGATGCTGTGGAGTTGGAGAAGACTCTTGAGAGTCCCTTGGACTGCAAGGAGATCCAGCTAGTCCATCCTAAAGGAGATCAGTCCTGGGTCTTCATTGGTAGGACTGATCTTGAAGCTGAAACTCCAATACTTTGGCCACCTCATGCAAAGAGCTGATTCATTTGAAAAGACCCTGATGCTAGGAAAGATTGAGGGCAGGAGGAGAAGGGGATGACAGAGGATGAGATGGTTGGATGGCATCACCGACTCAATGGACATGGGTTTGGGTGGACTCTGGGAATTGGTGATGGACAGGGAGGTCTGGCTTGCTGAAGTTCATGGGGTCGCAAAGAGTCGGACACAACTGAGAGACTGAACTGAACTGTTGTATGACCATGACCAAGGGAAAACAGGTGAAAAAAATGATATCTATACTCTTCAGTTCAGTTCAGTCGCGCAGTCGTGTCCGACTCTTTGTGACCCCATGAATCGAAGCACGCCAGGCCTCCCTGTCCATCACCAACTCCTGGAGTTCACTCAGACTCACGTCCATTCAGTCCATGATGCCATCCTGCCATCTCATGCTCGGTCGTCCCCTTCTCCTCCTGCCCCCAATCCCTCCCAGCATCAGGGACTTTTCCAATGAGTTAACTCTTCACATAAGGTGGCCAAAGTACTGGAGCTTCAGTTTTAGCAGCATTCCTTCCAAAGAAATCCCAGGGTTGATCTCCCTCAGAA
>SJXQ01008273.1:0-117631 GCA_006408695.1 Aepyceros melampus | reverse complement strand
TCCTCTGCTCGCATTCAGAAGTTGCCCTGTAGAATTTACTCAGCGTTGAGATGTTCTTTTGATGAATTTGTGCAGGAGAGAATGGTCTCTCCGTCCTATTCCTCCACCATCTTAGGCGTTCCCCTTAGTTTTTCTTAAATATTACTAAAGAAACCTTTTTTTTTTCTTTTTGGTGCTTTGTCTGGGTAATTTTTTTGCTTTATCTTATGTTTACTGATTCATTCTTCTATTTCATTAAGTCAGCTGCTGAACCTATCTAGTGTATATTTCAGTTCAGCTATTGTATTCTTCAGCTTTGTGACTTCTTTTTGGTACTTATGGTTTCTTTTTGTTGAAATTCTCAGTGCATTCATTCTTCTCCTGAGCTCAGTGAGAGTGAGTATCTTTATGACATTTTGAATTCCTTCTCAGTTATGCTGTTTATCTCCATATTATTAAAGTCTTTTTCTGAGGTTTTGTCTTGTTTTCTTATTTTTTTTTTTTGAACACTTTTCTCTGTTCTCATTTTGTTGACTGTTTTCACTTTCACATATTAAGTGAAATGGCTACCTCTATTAGTCTTATAGGAATGGCCATATTTAGGTGTTGATCTTTTGTATCCTACCTTGCCATAGCTCTTGGGTGTCTCTTGAAACCTTGTGATTATCTAAACTGCCTGATTTATTTGTTTAGAGTGTGCCAAGACCTGTCATTATCACAAAGGGAAGAATCTCATTTATCACATAGTTTCATGTTGATTGGAAGCCAAAGCCTAATGTAGCAACTTTTAAAGTATGCAAATACGTGTAGTCCTGTGAAGCTGTAGTTGTAATCCCTGCTGGCCTCAAATAAGGAGATATAAAGGTCTTCTCTGGGTGATAGTTGCAAAAATTGGGGCTCCAAGTAAATATATAAGCTCCTTTCTGAGAAGTCTTGCCCAGCTGTAGTGAGGCCAAAAGAGTGCACAAGGATGTTTTCTCACTTCTTATATATCCTAGGAGCATCTCCTTAGCCTCAAGATATGGGGGAACCTAGATCCTTTCCTAAGATATAAAATCCAGAGTAAGTAAATAGGACTTTTTCACTGGAAGACTGTGGTTGTGTTTCAATTTGCTATCTATGCAGTGCCTTGAGGGTGATGGCTTTCCAATAATTGTCTCTCCAATTGTTACAGTCATATGGAGCTCAGGAATGCCAACAGCCCTGGCCAGCAGGGTGAGGCAATCAAGAAGTGTCTCCTGTGTGGATTGGGTGTTTCCACTGGTTTTAGCAAGGAGGTTGTAGAGTGTATGGGAGAAGGACATACTCACTGGGTTTGGAAAAGCAGCAGGAAAATGTACTGACTGTGGATGTACATTTCCTATAGCCTAAGAGTGGGAGAATGCCCCCAACTTCTCACACTCCCTAGCCCCAACCAGGAGGTAGGGGAACATTATAATCACCCATGCTTAGAGACTTTATTTAGGGACCCTTTATCTAGGGCTCTTATTGTTTACATGCTTTATCCGAGGAGTTGGGAATAAAGGATGAGCTACAATCATTCACTACTATCTGGTCAGAAAGGCAGTGGGATAATGCTATGAGTACTTGCTCCTGCCTCTTTTAGCAAGGCAGTGGGAGGGTATCACATCCAAGATTGCCTGTCTGTGTTATCAGGTTAAGTGGAGAGTGCAAGTGTCTTCTGCCAGTACCTCTGTCTCCAGGGAGAGTTTCAGCTGTCCCCTACTCCTCTAGCTAATATCATTAGATTAGTAAATGTGTCCCCTTCACATGTAGTCTAGGCACTTACATAAAAAGGGCCCTAAGACCCAGCAAAATACCAGCTGTTGGAAAAGTGCCTAGACTACATGTGAAGGGGACACATTTACTAATCTAATGATATTAGCTAGAGGAGTAGGGGACAGCTGAAACTCTCCCTGGAGACAGAGGCACTGGCAGAAGACACTTGCACTCTCCACTTAACCTGATAACACAGACAGGCAATCTTGGATGTGATACCCTCCCACTGCCTTGCTAAAAGAGGCAGGAGCAAGTACTCATAGCATTATCCCACTGCCTTTCTGACAGATAGTAGTGAATGATTGTAGCTCATCCTTTATTCCCAACTCCTCGGATAAAGCATGTAAACAATAAGAGCCCTAGATAAAGGGTCCCTAAATAAAGTCTCTAAGCATGGGTGATTATAATGTTCCCCTACCTCCTGGTTGGGGCTAGGGAGTGTGAGAAGTTGGGGGCATTCTCCCACTCTTAGGCTATAGGAAATGTACATCCACAGTCAGTACATTTTCCTGCTGCTTTTCCAAACCCAGTGAGTATGTCCTTCTCCCATACACTCTACAACCTCCTTGCTAAAACCAGTGGAAACACCCAATCCACACAGGAGACACTTCTTGATTGCCTCACCCTGCTGGCCAGGGCTGTTGGCATTCCTGAGCTCCATATGACNCAGTCATATGGAGCTCAGGAATGCCAACAGCCCTGGCCAGCAGGGTGAGGCAATCAAGAAGTGTCTCCTGTGTGGATTGGGTGTTTCCACTGGTTTTAGCAAGGAGGTTGTAGAGTGTATGGGAGAAGGACATACTCACTGGGTTTGGAAAAGCAGCAGGAAAATGTACTGACTGTGGATGTACATTTCCTATAGCCTAAGAGTGGGAGAATGCCCCCAACTTCTCACACTCCCTAGCCCCAACCAGGAGGTAGGGGAACATTATAATCACCCATGCTTAGAGACTTTATTTAGGGACCCTTTATCTAGGGCTCTTATTGTTTACATGCTTTATCCGAGGAGTTGGGAATAAAGGATGAGCTACAATCATTCACTACTATCTGGTCAGAAAGGCAGTGGGATAATGCTATGAGTACTTGCTCCTGCCTCTTTTAGCAAGGCAGTGGGAGGGTATCACATCCAAGATTGCCTGTCTGTGTTATCAGGTTAAGTGGAGAGTGCAAGTGTCTTCTGCCAGTACCTCTGTCTCCAGGGAGAGTTTCAGCTGTCCCCTACTCCTCTAGCTAATATCATTAGATTAGTAAATGTGTCCCCTTCACATGTAGTCTAGGCACTTACATAAAAAGGGCCCTAAGACCCAGCAAAATACCAGCTGTTGGAAAAGTGCCTAGACTACATGTGAAGGGGACACATTTACTAATCTAATGATATTAGCTAGAGGAGTAGGGGACAGCTGAAACTCTCCCTGGAGACAGAGGCATGCTTTTGAACTGTGGTGTTGAAGAAGACTCTTGAGAGTCCATTGGACTGCAGAGAGATCCAACCAGTCCATCCTAAAGGAAATCAGTCCTGAATATTCATTGGAAGGACTGATGTTGAAGCCGAAACTCCAATCCTTTGGCCACCTGATGCGAAGAGCTGACTCATAGGAAAAGACCTCGATGCTGGGAAAGATTAAAGGCAGGAGGAGAAGGGGACGACAGAAGATGAGATGGTTGGATGGCATCACTGACTCAATGGACATGAGTTTGAGTGAACTACGGGAGTTGGTGATGGACAGGGAGGCCTGGCGTGCTGCAATTCATGGGGTCACAAAGAGTCGGACACGACTGCGTGACTGAACTGAACTAGGGCCCTTTAAGAGGGGAAGTCGAAAATTTCTATAGCATTTTGGAACACATGTACATCAGCCCTGTTGGTTTTCTAAGCCAGGCATTTTGAGGGCTTGCATTTCTGATGCAGAGACTGGGGCTTGGAGTGCCTGATGTGGGACATCAGTCCCTTGCTTTGGCAGGAGAAATGCCTATCTGGTGAGATTCCTCCTTATTGTATGTCACTGCAACAGGGGTAGGTTGTTTTGTTAGATCATTTCTCTGACTCTTTTACCCATATCAATGTGGTCTTTTTGTCCTTTGTTGTGAAGAACAGTTCATCTAGTTTACAGATCTTTCTCAAGGGAAGTGATCCATAGGTAGCTTTAGATTTGGTGTGTCCATGGGAAGAAGTGAGTTCACAAACTTCCTGTGATTCCATCTCATATTTCATCCCAGGAAATCTGATTTTTTTGGTAATTTTATTTTTAACTTATTTATTTTTTATTGAAGCATAGCTCAAACACAATATTATATTAGTTTCAGGTGTCCAACATAGTGATCTGATATTTTTACAGATTATAATGGGGCTTCCCTCGTGTTTCAGTCAGTAAAGAATCTATCCACAATGCAGGAGACCCAGGTTCAATTCCTGGGTTGATAAGATCCCCTGGAGAAGGATCTTGCCTGGAGAATCCCCATGGACAGAAGAGCCTGGCAGGCTACAGCCCATGGGGTTACAAGAGTCAGACATGACTTAGTAACTAAACCACCATAGATTATAATCCATATAAAGCTTTAAAAAATATTGGCATATTCTCTGTGATGCAAATTGCATCCTTGTATCTAATTTTACTCTAAGTAATTTGTACCTCTTAATACCCTTCTCCTATCTTGCCTGAGGAGACACATCCAAAAAAATATTGCTGAGATCCACCTCAAAGAGTGTACAACTTTTTTTCTTTTTTTTTTCTAGAAGGTTATGGTTTCAGTTCTTACATACGGGTCTTTAACCCATTTTGAGTTTATTTTCATATTTGGTATAGAAAGATATTCTAATTTCATTCTTTTACATTAACTGTCCTGTTTTCCCAACACTACTTATTGAAAGGTCTGTTTCATCCATTATATATTCTTGCTTCCTTTGTCATAGATTAATTGACTATTTATGTGTGGGTTTTTTTTCTGGGCTTTCTATTCTAATCCATTGCTCTATCTGTTTTTGTGCCTGTACCATATTGTTTTGATTACTTTATCTTTGCAGTATAGTTTGAATTCAAGGAGTTTGACACCCCCAGCTTTGTGCTTTTTTTTTTTTTTAAGATTTCTTTACCTATTTTGGGTCTTTTGTGGTTTCACACAAATTATAGAATTATTTGTTCTATCTCTGTGAAAATTATCATGGGTATCTTAATAGAAATTGCATTAAATTTGTAAATTGCTTTTGATATTAGGAACATTTCAACTATCAATTGTTGAAATTTATGAACACACAACATCTTTCCTACTTATTTTTATCACTTTTGATTTCTTTCATCAATCTATTACAGTTTTCAAGACATATCTTTTAAATAAAACAAAACAATCCTTAGGTCATTCTCACAATCAACCACATTTGCAAATTAGTGATCTAGTAGACTGATCAAGGCAGTGAGGTGTAGTGGAAAGAGTACAAAGTCTGGCTCCAGACATAACTATTTCAACTATTCATCTGGGACAAATTACTTCCCTTTTCAGAACCTTCATTTTATTATCTATAAAATAGATATCTTTATCTTATTGTGGGTTTAAAGGGGATGGTGTACACAATGGAGCATCACATACATTAGATACTCAACGTATTCTGTCTTTCTTTGACTTGGTATGCTGTAAGCTCTTAGATGGAATGGATCCTATCTATGTCACTCATTCTTCAAGGTGCCTAGGGTTATGGGTTCAGAACAGGGAAAGTTGTAAAAAATAGAGTATCTTAATAACTGCTTTGTGATGGTTTTTAGCCAGTAGCAGAGACCTTTAAGTAAAGGAGAGCTTGTTGCAAGGCTATAGGAGGCCTTTTCATACTGTTCATGGTGATGAATTGATGGTTTTGAACTGTGGTGGTAGAGAAGACTCCTAAGAGTCCCTTCGACAGCAAAGAGATCAAACCAGTTGATCCTAAAGGAAATCATCCCTAAATACTCATTGTAAAGACTGATGCTGAAGCTGAAGTTTCAATACTTTGACAACCTGATATGAAGAGCTGCCTCATTAGAAAATACCCTGATGCTGGGAAAGATTAAAAGCCAGAGGAAAAGGTGATGACAGAGGACGAGATGGTTGGGTGGTATTACCGACTCAATGGACATGAGTTTTGGCAAGCTCCAGGAGATGGTGAAGGACAGGGGAGCCTGGCATTTTGCTGTCCATGCATTGCAAAGAGTCAGACACCACTGAGAGACTGAACAACAATAGGAAGCTGGATACAGAAGAAGTGACCCGAGAAGCTAAAGAGACTTCAACAACTAGAGTTTATAAATGGACCTTCATCACTATGATTTGGTTACACTCTACTTTTTTTCAGTTTTCTTACCAACTGACACCCTTACAACTTCAACTTGAACACTATACTTTATCCTACTCCAAATCAAACTGGTGAATTTCAGTTCTAGCTCCTGCTATTTGTTGCTCATTATTTTTGGTGAAAAGGTGAACAAGTCATAAGTTCCAGAACAGCCCAAAGATTGGTTGCTCCTGAATCAGATTCAACCATGGTGGAGTCATTTGGTATAAAACATGGCAGCCTAGGTTATAGGTGCAGTTTATCTGAAAAGAAGATATGATTTAGGCAGAGATAGTAATATATGACTGAAACAACATTTGCTCTGTGGTTGAACAATTGAGAGTTCGAGAAAAACATCTGCTTTACTGACTATACCAAAGCCTTTGACTGTGTGGATCACAATAAACCGTGGAAACTTCTGAAAGAGATGGGAATACCAGATCACCTGACCTGCCTTTTGAGAAACCTGTATGCAGGACAGGAAGCAACAGTTAGAACTGGACATGGAACAACAGACTGGTTGCAAATAGGAAAAGGAGTACATTAAGGCTTTATATTGTCATCCTGTTTATTTAGCTGATATATAGACTACATCATGAGAAACGCTGGGCTGGAAGAAGCACAAGCTGGAATCAAGATTTGTAGGAGAAATATCAATAACTTCAGATATACAGATGACACCACCCTTATGGCAGAAAGTGAAGAAGAACTAAAGAGCTTCTTGATGAAAGTGAAAATGGAGAGTGAAAAAGTTGGCTTAAAGCTCAACATTCAGAAAACGAAGATCATGGCATCTGGTCCCATCACTTCATGGGAAATAGATGGGGAAACAGTGGAAACAGTATCAGACTTTATTTTTCTGGCCTCCAAAATCACTGCAGATGGTGACTGCAGCCATGAAATTAAAAGACACTTACTCCTCAGAAGGAAAGTTATGACCAACTTAGCATATTCAAAAGCAGAGATGTTACTTTATCAACAAAGGTCCATCTAAAAGGCTATGGTTTTTCCAGTGGTCATGTATGGATGTGAGAGTTGGACTATAAAGAAAGCTGAGTGCAGAAGAATTGATGCTTTTGAACTATGGTGTTGGAGAAGACTCTTGAGAGTCCCTTGAACTGCAAGGACACCCAACCAGTCTATGAAGTTTCAATGAAGTTTGCCATTTACCATTTTACAGATGAAGGGACTTGGGAATAATAGGCCACTGGACTAGAACTGCAATGGCAAATTGAGACAGACAATTGAGGACAGTTTCAGTAAAATTCAAGTGAATTTCCCACTTTGATTGGATTTATCCTAGAATGCATAAGAATTCCCTGGAGTGCTTGTTAAACACAATTACTGGCTCACATTCCCAAAGACTCTAATTCAATGGTTTTGGAGGAGGGGTAGAAAATTTGCATTTTCAGCAAGTTCCCAAGTAATGCTCCTGGTTCAGGGACCGCACTTTGAGAACCAGTGTTATAGACAAAGCAGTGATTTAATGATTGATCAACCTTTCAGGCCACTAGTATAAAACAGCTTAGAAAAATTGGACATTCAAGGCACTTAACAATCTCTGTGAAAGTTGGTTGATGCTATACACTAATTTCTGCCATAGGCCCTCACAAAAACAATGATGGAGCTATAGACCTTAGAGTCAGACTTATTGTGTTAGCTTTGTATTCTCAAATAATATAATCTCTCTGAACTTCAGTTTCTTCATTTTTAAAATGGTAGTAATGAAGTGATTTCATAGGACTATTGTGAATCTAAGTTAATACATGCAAAAGCCCTTTGAAGGCTAGAAAATTTTGCATCAGTGGAAATCATTTTTTTTTTAAAGAGTAGCAAAGTTCTTGAGGAGCATCTCTCTTTCTTGGCATTTTAAGATCCCTTGGGTGCCTGGTCTTTTGTTGCAAAATGTGGCATGCAAGTAGATCTTCAAGTGGCTATGGAGGAGCCAACTGGGATCTGCAAATGTTTATTCACTCTTATTAATGCTGGCTAAAAGTCAAGTCCGCCAGCTCTTAGCAACAAATCTTTTTGATCTGATCTCATTCTCAGAGCCTGAAAAATGCAGATAGCCCTGCAGTTCTTTCAACCCAATTATAATTTTCAGAAGACTGGGTCTTTGAAGAAAATTAGTTCTTCATTAAGAGGTAAACAGCAGATACAGCTTTTTGTAACTGCCAAATCTTTCTCTACTAGAGGGTGAAATGAAGAGACTACTAAACTGGAAGTTAAGAAATCTGTATCATATACCATATTCTGCAACTGACTCACTGTGTGACCAAATATAAATCCCTCTTGCTTTCTAGGTCTCAGTGTTTTGTGTGTAACAACAGATATTCAAATTCATTGGTCTTGAAGGAACCTTAAAATCTGAATTCTAAGATTATCAAGGAAATGGACCTAGGCTTGGACCTTGCTCCCTACGCTTTATTATATGTCTTGATTCATTGTTACCTTGAGACATCACTACTCATCTCTGAGCCTTATTTTACTAATTTATAACCTTGAGAATAATTATAAATAATTCCCTAACTCACTTCCAGTATTTGTGTCAAGGGGTAAATATGTAGTGTTTAAAATTAACTTCGATATCTCAGTGATTAATATTTGGATTATATTTTTAAATCTTATAACTAACAAAAACACTGTTTACAAGTGGTCAAAAGATTCAAATAGACATTTCTCCAAAGATGTACAAATGGCCAATGAGCACATGAAAAAATGCTTAACACCGTCTGAGCCACCAGGGAAGCCCCGTTAAGCATTAAGAAAATACAAATCAAAACAAGTAAGATATCACTTCACATGCATTAGGAAGGCTACTATGAAAAAAAAAAAAGAAAATAATAAATGTTGTCAAGGATGTGGAGAATTTGGAACACTTGTACATTGTTGGTGGGATTGTAAAATGGTACAGTCACTAGGGAAAACGGGATAGCAATGCTTCACAAAATAAAAAATTAAAATTACCATATGATCCAGAAGTTCTACTTGTGGATATATATCCCAAAGTACTGAAAACAGAACTTAAATAGATCTGCTTTCATATACCTTTATGTTTATAATGTTCATAGTGGCATTATTCACAACAACCAAAATTTGGAAGCAATACAAGTATCCATTGATGATGAATGAATGAAGAAATCAAATGTGATATATACATAAAATGGAACGTTGTTCAGTTTTAAAAAGGAAAGACATTTTGGCATGCTACAGTATGGATGAACCTTGAGTACAGTATTCTAAGTGAAATAAGACAGTCACAAAAATTACAAATATTGTATGACTCCACTTACATGAGATACCTAATATAATAAAATTTATAAAGGCAGAAAGTAGAATAGAGGTTGCTAGACACTAGGGGAAGGAGGGAGAGGGAGTTGTTATTATGGCTGCAGAGTTTTGATTTTACAAGATGAAAAGTGTTTTATAGAGGAATGTTGGTAATGGTTGCAAAACAATGTAAATGCATTTAATATCATTAAAATATAAAATAAAAATGGTTTATGGTAAATTCTGTATTATGTATATTTTACTGCAAGTTCAATAATAAAACCAAGTTATTTGAAAAATGAAACATCCTCTTTAAATTTAGGAGTCTGATTTGAATTTCAAGTATAGCAATTTTCTTTAGATCTTGGGAAACATAGCTCCACATTCATACATTCACTTTGTGACAAAACTAATTGAGGATTTAAGAAAGGCCCAGTGCCTTCTGCTTAGGGCTATTTTCCTAAATATTATATATTCTTCCTAACACTTTCAGAGTATATAAGGTGACAAAATGATACATTGAATAGGAAACTGAGAAACTCGACTGTCAGATTGAAAACTGGAAGCTTGAGTTTCCAGATCTCAAAGATGCAATGGTTTTGTTTATAGTCATACTGTATAGAGGATTAATGCTATCAATGTTGTAGCAGACAGGTTGGCTGTGACAGGGAATGGAGATAATAAGAAGCTGTTATTCTTAATCCTTACACCTCCCTATCCCCAGCTGTCCATCTGTCCTCTCCATAGTTACAGCCAATGTCCCTTGGCCAAAATGTGTCTGGTCATTATTGCATATGAGAATTCTTCCCAGAAGAGCTTGGGCCATGGCCTTGCCTGACTTGGTTATAGAAAAACTGTACCTGCAGCAATTCCAATGGTTCTCCATCTTCTGTGGGTAGCAGAATCACCTGGAAGGCTGTTATATCATAAATGTCTGGTAGGCCTAGAGTTTCTGATTGAGTAGGTCCAGGGTGGTGCTAAAAATTTGCATTTGTGACAGTTTCCCAGGTGATGCTGATGCTGTGTTTTAGGACCACACCTTGAGAACCACTGTTAGATGACTATAAATTTAACTGAGGTGTCTCTTCCCATCACAACTACAGTTCCTTGATGACCAAGTGTAGACTCAGCTCTGCCCAGTAACAAACACCAATCCTGATCTAAGCTTGCAGCAGTATCTTATTGTATCAATGTGAGGCCATTGCTCCCCTAGACTCTGCTATAGATTCTTGCCTCCTTTCTTCAAACTCTCTCTTATGTTTTTGGGAATTTCTTGCCTTATTTTATGGTATGCTAGACTACCTCACCAGGGTTTCTCTGATGGCTCAGATGTCAAAGGATCCGCCTGTAATGAGGGAAACCTGGGTTTGATCCCTGGGTTGCGAAGATCCCCTGGAAGAGGGCAAGGGAACCCACTCCAGTATTCTTGAAAGGGGAATCACCATGGACAGAGGAACATGGTGGGCTACAGTCCATGGGGTCTCAAAGAGTCGGACACAACTGAGGGACTAAACACAGCATAGACTACCTCACACTGGCTGTGAGAATCAATTGTGAACATTTCTTCCCAACTCCATGTTCACTTGTGAAAGTATTTACACATAGAAATTGGTAAACATGACAAATCAATGTCCCCTGCTCCCCAGAGTGTTTTTTAAACTACATCACATTAGCACAATTGCCAACTCATTTCTCGGATTGTAACTTATCTTTTGGCCAAATTTCTTTGGCCAGCCCTATGGTGAAATTTTTCAAAGGGAGTCTTTTTCTAGGTTCTAGCCTCTCTCAATATCTGTAATGCACTTTTGAAATATGACTATGGGGAGAGAACAGCCAGGCCTCAAGTGTTCTGGGTTCTTGGGGTTACATAGATTTTTCTAGTTCTTAGTACAGCACTAGACACATCATTAAGATAATACATGAGAAAGAAATTAACATGTGTTGTAGAAAGTCATAGGGATTCCCAGGTGGCTCAATGGGTAAAGAGTCTGTCTGCTAAGCTGAAGACACAGAGATGTGGGTTCAATACCTGGGTCAGGAAGATCCCCTGGAGGAGGGCATGGCAATCCACACCAGTATCCTTGCCTGGAGAATCCAATTGACAGAGGGACCATGAGGGCTACAGTCCATAGAGTCACAAAGAGTCAGAAACGACTGAGCAACTGATCATGCACTCACATAGAAAGTCATAGGAATTTTCCTATCTGTTGGCTCCATTAATTCATTGGCTCCTTATTTCAGCTCTGTGAGGTAAGAGTTATTGGTTCTGCTATATAGATAAAACTCAACATTCAAAAAACTAAGATCAGAGTATCCAGTCTCATCACTTCATGGCAAATAGATGGAGAAACAATGGAAACAGACTTTATTTTCTTGGGCTCCAAAATCACTTTGGACAGTGACTTCAGCCATGAAATTAAAAGACACTTGTTCCTTGGAAGGAAAGCTATGACAAAACTAGACAGTGTATTGAAAAGCAGAGACATCACTTTGCTGACAAAGGTCCATATAGTCAAAGCTATGATTTTTCCAGTAGTCATGTATGTATGTAAGAGTTGGACCATAAAGAAGGCTGAGCACTGAAAAATTGATGCTTTCTAACTGTGGTGCTGGAGATGATGCTTGAGATTCCCCTGGACAACGAGGAGATCAAACCAGTCAATCCTAAAGGAAATCAACCCTGAATATTCATTGGAAGGACTGATGCTGAAGCTGAAGCTCCAATAGTTTGGCCACCTGGTGTGAAGAGCTGACTCGTAGAGACATCACTTTGCTGACAAAGGTCCATATAGTCAAAGCTATGATTTTTCCAGTAGTCATGTATGTATGTAAGAGTTGGACCATAAAGAAGGCTGAGCACTGAAAAATTGATGCTTTCTAACTGTGGTGCTGGAGATGATGCTTGAGATTCCCCTGGACAACGAGGAGATCAAACCAGTCAATCCTAAAGGAAATCAACCCTGAATATTCATTGGAAGGACTGATGCTGAAGCTGAAGCTCCAATAGTTTGGCCACCTGGTGTGAAGAGCTGACTCGTTGAAAAAGACTCTGATGCTGGGAAAGATTTAAGGCACGAGGAGAAGGGGATGACAGAGTGTGAGGTGGTTGCATGGCACTGCTGATTCAATGAACATGAGTTAGAGCAACCTCTGGGAGGTAATGAAGGACAGAGAAGCCTGGCATGCTGTAGTCCATGGGGTCACAAAGAGCTAGACACGACTGAGTCACTGAACAACAATACAGATAAGAAAACTTAAGGTAAGAGAAGTTAAATAAATTGTCCAAGGGCACACAACTAGTATGCTTCAAAGTGTGAATTCTTACCTAAGTATGTCTGACTCCAAAGGAGAAACATTTTCTAGTCAACAGATATTTACTAGGAACTTAAGAAATGCCTTCTTGCCTGAAACCATGGAATTGTGGTACAAAAGTCTTGAATTTATAGAAGACTTGAACTGCCTCTAAAGTTAAAACTATAGTCTAGGTTTAAGACAGATTTCCCACTGATTTGTTCTGAGGGCTCATGCCTAAAATGAAGTAGAATTTTCTGGGAAGTGGATAGACATCTTTATTTCTTGGGGATAGTTGGTAATATGTTAGATATATATTTTCCTGCACTGGAGGAGAGATTATGTAAGATTCTGCCTGGGATAAATCCTGAAACTATTCTTGTGAAGCACAAGGCTGAGAATTGTGGGATCGGAGTCCTGAAACAAAAAAGGTACAATGAAATTGTAACAAGTACAAAGTCTTACCACTGTGACTCAAAACCAAATAATTAAAGGATGACATGACTGAGCAACTGAACTGATTGTACAATATCATAAAATTAAAAAATTTTAAACTGTAAAGTACAACAAATAGGTTAATGTAGCAGTGTCACATAATGTTAGTGTTTCTACCATTCAGAATTGAAAATTGCTAACCATTTGTCATATTACTTATAGACAATTCCTTACATTTTTGAAGTGTGGGGTAGAATGCAAATGGAGAACCACACTTTTTATGTCTAAATACTTAAGATCCAAATTGAGACAACAGACTGTTAAAGTATATCTTACCCTCTTACATTGGCAGTTTTCATGACAAAAAATGTATAATGCTATTCTTTAAGACTTGGGCTTCCCTTAAGGCCCAGATGGTAAAGAATCCGAGCAGTGTGAGAGACCTGGTTTCGATCCCTGAGTTGGGAAGATCCCCTGCAGAAGGGAAAGGCAACTCACTCCAGAATTCTGGCCTGGAGAATTCCATGGACTCTATACCCCGTGGGGTCACAAATAGTTGGACACTACTGAGCGACTTTCACTTAAGACTTAAAAGTTAGTAAGTAATAAATATGATTTAATTTTAATTATTACTGTGCAGGTGTGGGAGTTCACTGATGGGCTCTTGATATTTAGATGATTACTAAATTAAGATATATATAATGTATGATTAATTATGTATTTTCCACAAAGCTTTTTTTCTTACCTTCATTTCAGCAAGTCACTAATAATATTGTTATAGTTAAGATTTTCATGTACTTTGTCTTCTATTGATCATACCAAATTTTAAGAACTTTTCTTCAGTCATTGAGGTCCTTTGATAATTTTTTTTGTTAATTTCAGTTCAGGCAACTTCTTTCATCTAACACGTATCAACTGGAATTATCATTAAAATTATTTTAAAGTATTATGTATTTGCAACTCCTGTTACAAAGGATTAATTGACCCAAAATATAATAAGCTCCTACAAATTAACTAGAATATAAACCCAACAACCTGATAGAACAATAAGCAAAGGATATGTTTCATAGCCAATTGTACTTATTTTTTTTTTTAATTATTTGAATTCTTTGCATAGATGACCACTTTGTCGTCCCAATTACATATACCTACTGATACATACCTGTCACTTTGTAATGTGAATCCTTTTACATGTGGAACTGTTTCTGAGTTCTTTATCATAGAATACTGGTCCATTTATGTAGCAATAAATTTCTAAAAATTTCTGTAGATTTGTGTGTGAGAGGTTTTTTTTTAAATCAAATTATAACTTACATGCCATAAAGTACACAAATCTTAGTTTTACAGCTAAAATGAAGTTTGACTTGTATAAAATCTGTCTAAATTTTGAACTGTGGTGTTGGAGGAGACTCTGGAGAGTCCTTGGACTGCAAGGAGATCCAATCAGTCCATCCTGAATATTCATTGGAAGGATTGATGATGAAGCTAAAACTCCCATACTTTGGCCACCTGATGGGAAAAACTGACTCATTGGAAGAGACCATGATGCTGGGAAAGACAAGCAGGAGGAGAAAAGGATGATAGAGGATGAGATGGTTAGATGGCATCACCGACTCGATGGACATGAGTTTGAGCAAGCTCCAGGTGTTGGTGATAGCCAGGGAAGCCTGGCATGCTGCAGTCCATGGGCTCACAGAGTCGGATACGACTAAGCAACTGAACAATGACAAGTATCTTACGCTCCTTCAGTGTCAATACCTTTGAAATCTAACCATTATACTGATGCCAATCATTATTTTTGCCTGTTCTTGAGTTTCACTTATATGAATATCATACAGAATTTTCTCTTTTGTGTCTCTGTTTGTTTGCTCAGTATTATGTCTCAAAGATTTACCCATTTCATTGTATTTAGTCCCTTCTCATTGCTATGCAGAGAAGGCAATGGCACCCCACTCCAGTACTCTTGCCTGAAAAATCCCATGGACAGAGGAGCCTGGTAGGCTGCAGTCCATGGGGTCGCTAAGAGTCAGACACGACTGAGCAACTTCACTTTCACTTTTCATGTTAATGCATTGGAGAAGGAAATGGCAACCCACTCCAGTGTTCTTGCATGGAGAATCCCAGGGACGGTGGAGCTTGATGGGCTGCCGTCTATGGGGTCGCACAGAGTCGGACATGACTGAAGCGACTTAGCGGCTGCAGCATTATATTTAGTCCCTTCTCATTGCTATGCAGAGAAGGCAATGGCACCCCACTCCAGTACTCTTGCCTGAAAAATCCCATGGACAGAGGAGCCTGGTAGGCTGCAGTCCATGGGGTCGCTAAGAGTCAGACACGACTGAGCAACTTCACTTTCATTTTCATGTTAATGCATTGGAGAAGGAAATGGCAACCCACTCCAGTGTTCTTGCATGGAGAATCCCAGGGACGGTGGAGCTTGATGGGCTGCCGTCTATGGGGTCGCACAGAGTCGGACATGACTGAAGCGACTTAGCGGCTGCAGCATTGCTATGTAGATTGCCGTTTTATGAAAAAACAAAATGTATTGATCTGTTTTACTGTTGGTATATATTAGCATGCTTTCCAGTTTGGATATATTGTGAGTAATCTTATTTTGAATATTTTTGCATGTGTTTTTGATTGATATAAACAATTATTTACATTGGGAACATACTCAGGGACTGAATTTCTAGGTCATAGAGTATAAGTTTCGGAGAAGGCAATGGCAACCCACTCCAGTACTCTTGCCTGGAAAATCCCATGGACGAAGGAGCCGGTAGGCTACAGTCCATGGGGTCGCTAAGAGTCGGACATGACTGAGCGACTTCACTTTCACTTTTCACTTTCACACATTGGAGAAGGAAATGGCAACCCGCTCCAGTGTTCTTGCCTGGAGAATCCCAGGGACGGCGGAGCCTGGTGGGCTGCCGTCTACGGGGTCGCACAGAGTCGGACACGACTGAAGCGACTTAGCAGCAGCAGCAGCAGAGTATAAGTTTATTCAGATTTAAGAGACACTTTGAAACATAGTGTCTATACCAATTTGAACTTTCTAAAAATTGGATGAGCATTCCAGTTGCTTCCCATTAGCATCAACACTTGATATTCTCTTTTAGGATAAGGGTGTAGTAGTGTTGATGATGGTTTTAATTTGTGTCTCCCAGATTGTTGATAATGCTGTACAGCTTTTCATCCATTTATTAGTGATTTGTCCATCCTCTTTTGTGATGTGCTTGTTTAAATTTTAGCTCATTTTTTGTGAAAATCACCTTTTATTTAGTGAATTGCTGAAACATATTATATATTCTGTATAAGATTCCTTTGATAGAGATATACACTGCAAATATCTTTCCCATGCCCTGAGCTTGCATTTTTGCTTCTCAGTGTTGTGTTTCAATAGGGAATATTTAAGCTTCAGTTTATTACATTTTCCTTCTGAGTGATTGTAATTGGTACTGTGTTTTAAATTTCATTTTCTACTTCTTCATTTCTAGTATCTAGAAATACAGTTGATTTCTGTGTGTTGTTCTTGTTCCCTGTGTCCTTGATGCTGGGTTCACTTATTAATTTAGGAGGTTGTTTTTATGGTACTTGTTTTAGATTCCTTGGGATTTTCTATGTATGTAATTATGTCATCTGGAGATAGGGACAGCGTTATTTCCTCCTTTCCAAATTGTGTACCTTTTATTTTCTTTTATTGCCATATTGTGCTGGCTAGGCCTTTTAGTACTATGTTGGACAAGAGTGGTAGGAATGAGCATCCCTGGGAGTGGTTAAAACTCTGCATCTGCCATGGGAGACACAGATTTGATCCCTGGTCATAGAACTAAGATCCTGCATGCTGGGGGGTAAAGTAAGGAGTGAGTATCCTTGTCTTGTTCTTCAATTTAGGGAGAAAGTATTCAGTCTTTCAACATTAAATATGATATTATTAGACAGTTTTTAATATAGATGCTCTTTATTCGAGATGAGAAATGTCCCCTTTATTCCTAGTTTGCTTGGTGTTTTTATCACAAATAGGAAATAGATTTTGTCAAATGCTTGTTTGCATCAGTTGATATCATTGTGTGTTTTTTCTTCTTTGGTCTATTGATATGGTGGCTATATTGATAGGTTTTTTAATTGAATCAATTTACATATGTTTTAAATTCTTTTCAGCAGTGTTATCATTGTCAATGTAGAGATCTTAAATATTTTTTATTTGATTTATTTCTTTGCTTTTGGTGTTTATTGTTTGAAAATGGTGTTCTTTAATTTTTTAATGTTTATTATTGGTATGTAAAATTTTTTTACATTTTTTATTTCATATCCAGCAACTTGCTAAATTTGCTTAATAATTCCAATAGGTTTTGTTAAAGATTCTTTTTTATTTCCTATGTACTCAATCATATTTCCATGAATAGGCCAATTTTAGCTTTTTATTCTTGGCTTCTACTGTTTACTTTTATTTGTTTTACTTGATTTATTATAGTAGTTAGGCTTTCCAGTATAAAACTGAATAAAAGTGATAATGGACATACTTGATTTAGTTCTGAGATCAATGAGAAAACATTTAATATTTCACCTTCAGTAGGATTTCAATGATAGATTTTTCTGGGGTTTTCTCCCTCCCATGTTCAAAATTCATAACCATTTTTTAAAAATATCCTTTAGTCCCAAATGAATTATTATGACATGTCACATAAATGTAGAAGCCAATTTTTAGAAATGACCAATAAAGAATAACTAAAATAATTTACTTTTAATTATGGTTGAGAATGCAGTATTTAAAGTTTTTTTAAGTATTTTAATTCAAAGTAAAATTTACATAGAGAAAAGTGCACATGTATATAATTAGATGAATTTTAATATACTCATATATTTAGTACCATAATCAAGCCTTAAATATTTTTATATCCACATCCCAAATTTTGTCTTGCCTTCCTTTAGTCGCTACATACAGCATATTGGCAACCATTGTTCTGATTTCTGTCATGGTTTTATTTTTTTCTGTTCTAAAATTTCACTTATATGGAATTGTAGAGCATGTATTCTTTTGTGTTTGGCATATTTGCTCAGCAAAATATTTTCACTCTACCATAAATACCATAAATTTTAATTTATTTGTCTATTTGATGAACATTTAAGCTGCTTCTATTTGAGAATATTATAAATAAAGCTACTATAAACATTTCCATACAAGTCCTTTTGTGAACTCAAACTTTAGTTTCTGGTGGGATAATACCTAGGACAGGAACTGTTGGGTTATGCATTAAGTCTATGTTTAACTTTAAAAGAAACTTCAAAACAGTTTATGATACTGGTAGTGCTGTTTTCCATTACCACTAGTAATGTATGAGTTCCAAATGTTATGTATCCTCAACAACATTTGGTGTTAGTCTTTTTTAAATTTAGTTTTTCTTTCTCCTTCCTTTTTTTTTTTTTTTTTGTAAACCCTTGTTATCAAATTACAGAGACTCTTTTCTATTCCTAACCTGCTCTGGGATTCTATTATTTATAGCTGTTAAATTTTATCAATCCTTTTTAGTATTTATTGAGAAACTTATATAATTCTGCTGGAGAAGCTGAAGTTGGAAGAGTTTCATGAAGACCTACAAGAGCTTCTAGAACTAACACTAAAAAAAATATATATCTTTTTCATCAAGGGGATTGGAATGCAAAAGTAGGAAGTCAGGAGATACCTGGCATAACAACTAAGCTTGGCCTTGGAATACAAAATGAAAACAGGGTGAAGGCTAACAGAGTTTTGCCAAGAGAACACACTGGTCATAGAAAACACCCTCTTCCAACAAAAGAGATGACTGTACTA
Source organism: Aepyceros melampus (assembly GCA_006408695.1). Classification (NCBI taxonomy): domain Eukaryota; kingdom Metazoa; phylum Chordata; class Mammalia; order Artiodactyla; family Bovidae; genus Aepyceros; species Aepyceros melampus. The sequence continues at coordinate 98,771 of SJXQ01008273.1, read as the reverse complement.
CACATGAACATCATCAGACGGTCAACAGTGAAATTAGACTGAAGCTGAAGATGGAGAAGCTCTATACAGTCAGCAAAAACCAAGACCTGGAGCTAACTGTGACTCTGATCATCAGTTCCTTATTGCAAAATTCAGGCTTAAATTGAAGAAAGTGCAGAAAACTAATGACCTAAATCAAATCCCTTATGATTATGCAGTGGAAGTGATAAATAGATTCAATGGTTTAGATCTGATAAGAGTGCCTGAAGAACTATGGAGGAGGTTCATAACATTGTACAGGAGGTGATGACCAAAAGCATTCTTTTTTTAAAATATAAATTTATTTATTTTAATTGGAGGCTAATTACTTTACAATGTTGGACCAAAAGCATTCTTAAGAAAAGGAAATGCAAGAGGGCAAAGTGTTTTTCTGAGGAGGCCTTAAAAGTAGATGAGAAAAGATAAGACATGAAGGGCAAAGGGGAAAGGGAAAGATATACCTAACTGAATGCAGAGCTCCAGAGAATAGCAAGAAGAGATAAGGAGGCCTTCTAAAGTGAACAATGGAAATAAATAGAGGAGAGCAATAGAATGGGAAAGACTAGAGATCTCTTTAAGAAAATTGGAGATACCAAGGGAAAATTTCATGCAAAAATGGCACAATAAAGGACAGAAGTGGCAAGGACCTAAGAGAGCAGAAGATATTAAGAAGAGGTGGCAAGAAATCACAGAACAACAATACAGAAAAACTATATCTTTTTTTTTTAATGGAGTTCTTTTTATATCTTAATGACCCAGATAACCATGATGGCTTGGTCACTCACCTAAAGCCAGACATCTTGGAGTGTGAAGACAAGTGAGCCTTAGGAAACATTACTATGAACAAAGCTAGTGGAGGTGATGGAATTCCAGCTGAGCTATTTCAAATCCTAAAAGATGGTGCTGTGAAAGTGCTGTACTCAGTATGTCACCAAATATGAAAAACTCAGCAGTGGCCACAGGACTGAAAAGGTCAGTTTTCATTCCAATCCCAAAGAAAGGCAATGCCAAAAAATGTTCAAACTACTGCACAATTGTGCTCATTTCAAATGATAGCAAGGTAATGCTCAAGCTAGGCTTCAACAGTACATGAGCTAAGAACTTCCAGATGTATAAGCTGGATTTAGAAAAGGGAGAGGAACCAGAGATTGAATTGCCAACATCTGTTGGATAATGGAAAAAGCAAGGGAATTCCAAACAGCAAGTACTTCTACTTCATTGACTAGGCTAAAGCCTAGTGTGTGGATCACAACAAACTGGAAAATTCATAAAGAGATGGGAATCGCAGATTACCTTACCTGTCTCCTGAAAAACCTGTATGCAGGTCAAGAAGCAATAGTTAGAACCAGACATGGACAACGCATTGGTTCAAAATTGGGAAAAGAATACATTAAGGATGTATATTGTCACCCTGTTTATTCAACTTATATGCAGCATATATCAGGCAAAATGCTGGGCTGGATGACTCACAAGCTGGAATCATTGCCAGGAGAAATACCAGCAACCTCAAATATACAGGTGATACCACTCTAATGGCAGAAAGTGAATAATAACTAAAGAAGCTCTTGATGAGGGTGAAAGAGGAGAGTGAAAAGGCTGGCTTAAAACTTAACATTCAAAAAACTAAGATCATGGCATCCTTCCCATCACATCACGGCAAATAGATGGAGAAAAAGTAGAACCAGGGACAGATTTTATTTTCTTGGGCTCCAAAATCACTGTGATGGTGACTGCAGCCACAAAATTAAAAGACATTTGGCTCCTTGGAAGAAAAGCTATGACAAACCTAGACAGCATATTAAAAAACAGAGACATCACTTTGCTGACAAAGGTCTGTATAGTCAAAGCTATGGTTTTTTCAGTAGTCATGTATGGATGTGAGAGTTGGACCATAAAGAAGACAGACTGCCAAAGAATTGATGCTTTTGAACTGTGATGTTGGAGAAGACTCTTGAGAGTCCCTTGGACTGCAAGGAGATCAAACCAGTCAATCCTAAAGGAAATCAACCCTGAATATTCATTGGAAGGACTGATGCTGAAGCTGAAGCTCCAATTCTTTGGCCACCTGATGTGAAGAGTCAACTCATTTGAAAAGACCCTGATGCTGGGAAAGATTGAGGGCAGGAGAAGAATTGGGCAACAGAGGATGAGATGGTTGAATAGCATCACTAACTCAATGGACATGAGTTGAGAAAACTCCAGGAGATGGTAAAGGCAGGGAAGGCTGGCATGCTGCAGTCCATGGAGTTACAGAAAGTCATACATTCTTAGGGACTGACCTACAACTAACAACAGTTTTATTAATGTGGTGAATTATATTGGTTGATGTTTTAACAAATGTACTGAAGTGTGATTTACATATCTTAAAATCATAAATTTTAAATGCATAGCTTGATGAGTTTTAGGAAATATACACTGTTGTGCCACCACTGTAACAAACTATTGCCCCAAATGTTTCCTTCTCCCCCTTGCAGTTCATTGGAGTTCTTATTCCAGACTCTAAGCAACCTCTGAAATGCTTTCTGTCTGGGTAATTTTGTTATTTGTAGAAATTCTATATAAATAAAATCATAAAATATGCTGCTTTTTGTGTCCTTTCCCACATGGCAAGGAACAGAGGCGTCCTGTCAACAACCATGTAAGTAAGCCATCTTCAGAGCAGTTATCTGATCTCCATCAAACCCTTAGATGAGTGTAACCTCCGCTGATATCTTGACTTCAACTTCATGAGAGATCCTGAGAGCCAGTTCAGCAACTCTCAAACTCCTGATCCATACTAACTTGAGACAGTAGGTGTTTTTTTGTTTCAACCCTTAAATACTGAGGTGATTATGCAGCAACAGATAACTAGTACACTTGCATTCCTGAGCAAGCCCAGGTGGTCATATTGTCCCTTTTAAGTATCCCTGTGTTCAACCCACTCCAGTATTCTTACCTGCAGAATCCCATGGACAGAGGAACCTAGGGAGTTACAGTCCATGGGATTGCAAAGGGTCAGACGTGACTGAAGCGACTTAGCATGCACACACAGATTCAGTTTGCTATTATTTTACATAGAATTATTGTTTAGTTTCATGAAAGACAGTGATCTATAATGTTCCTATCTTGTAATGTCCTATTCAGGTTTTGTTATAATTATGCTGATTCATAAAATGAATTGGGATATTCCCTTGAATTTGTGATTTGATATGTATCTTTAAGTTTGGAGTTTAGTGTATCTTCAAATATTTGTCTGTTGATATTTCATCTCATTTCCTTCTGGAATTCCAGTTATATATGTGTTAAAATTTCACACTGTATCCTGTACTTCTCTTATACTGTTTTATTTTTACCACTCTGATTTTCAACCTGTATTTTTCACCTCCAGTTTATTAATCCTCTTTTTTGCTTTGTTGTAAACTTCTCCTAAGCCTGTCTCTTGAATTCTTAATTTTGGTTATAGTTTATTTTTCATTTCTAGAAGTTCCATTTGATTTAAAAAAAAGATTTATTTATTTATATGGTTCTCTGTTGCTGTGCAGTTTTTCTCTAGTTTTGGTGACTAGGGGCTACTCTTTTCTGTGGGCTGGGCTTCTCATTGCGGTGGCTTCTCTTGGGGTCGAGAACGGGCTCTAGGGAGCATGGGCTTCAGTAGTTGTGGCCTGTGGGCTCTCGGGCGCTGGCTACTAAATGTAGCACACAGGTTAATTGCTCTGCAATATGTGGAATCTTGCTGGGTCAGGGATTGAACCTGTGTCCTCTGTATTGGCAGGCCCATTCTTAACCACTAGATTATCAGGGAAGGCCTCCATTTGACTTTTTAAACATATTTGCTGATTGTTGAAATTTTTTATTTTTTTACATGTTAGTTACAGTTAATTAAAATGCTTGTTTAATAACTAATTTACTTTTAATTTTCTTCTGTTGTCTATAGTAGCTTCCAGATAGGAGACCCCACCATCTACACCACTGATATTGCCTAACTGATACCCACATTCTAAAAGTATTATTTAATATGACACCAGAGTGCAGGTACAAAAGTTAAAGTAGTTAAATGGCCTACATAAAAACTGAAAACTGTGCATCAAAGGACACAATAAACAGTGAAAAAGAAACCTACTTGGAAAAACATTTGCAAACCATGCATTTGATAGCAGGTTAATATCTAGAATATTTAAAGAACTCCTAAAACTCAACAATAACACAAAACAACCTGATTGAAAATGGACAAAAGACTTGAGTAGACATTTCTCCAATGACTTTTTGATGGCTAACACACACATGAAGATATGTTCAACATGACTAATCAGTAGGGAAATACAGTTAAAAACCACAGTGAGATACCATCTCATAGTCATTAGGTTGGCTTCAGTTAAAGAAGCAGAAAGTAACAAGTGTTGACGATGTAGAAAATTGGAACACCTGTGCTCTGTTGATAGGACAGTCGAATTTTACAGCCAATGAGGGAAACACTATGGTGGTTAATTTAGTAATTGAACATAGAATTACCATATCATCCAGCAATTTCACTTATACACTCAAAAGAATTAAAAGCAAGGTCTCAGAGAGACATTTGTACACACAGATTCATAGCTGTGTTATTTATAGTAGCCAAAAAGTTGAAGCAACTAAGTGTCCATCAACAGATGAATGGAAAAGCAAAACGTGTTATGTGGATACAATGGAATATTCATTTCAGTTCAGTCTCTCAGTCGTGTCTGACTCTTGCGACCCCATGAATTGCAGTACACCAGGCCTCCCTGTCCATCACCAACTCCCGGAGTTCACTGAAACTCACGTCCATCGAGTCAGTGATGCCATCCAGCCATCTCATCCTCTGTCATCCCCTTCTCCTGCCCCCAATCCCTGCCAGCATCAGAGTCTTTTCCAATGAGTCATCTCTTCACATGAAGTGGCCAAAGTACTGGAGTTTCAGCTTCAGCATAATTCCTTCCAATGAACACCCAGAACTGATCTCCTCTAGGATGGACTGGTTGGATCTCCTTGCAGTCCAAAGGACTCTCAAGAGTCTTCTCCAATACCACAGTTCAAAAGCATCAATTCTTCGGCGCTCAGCTTTCTTTACAGTCCGACTCTCACATCCATACATGACCACTGGAAAAACGATAGCCTTGACTAGATGGACCTTTGTTGGCAAAGTAATATCTCTGCTTTTCAATATACTGTCTAGGTTGGTCATAACTTTCCTTCCAAGGAGTAAGCGTCTTTTAATTTCATGGCTGCAATCACCATCTGCAGTGATTTTGGAGCCCCCCAAAATAAAGTCTGACACTGTTTCCACTGTTTCTCCATCTATTTCCCATGAAGTGATGGGACCAGATGCCATGATCTTCGTTTTCTGAATGTTGAGCTTTAAGCCAACTTTTTTACTCTCCTCTTTCACTTTCATCAAGAGGCTTTTTAGTTCCTCTTCACTTCCTGCCATAAGGGTGGTGTCATCTGCATATCTGAGGTTATTGATATTTCTCCCGGCAATCTTGATTCCAGCTTGTGCTTCTTCCGATTACTCAGCATTAAAAAGGAAGGAAATTCTGGCATGTGTACAACGTAGATAAACCTCAATGATGTTATGCTAAGTGAAATAAACCAATCACAAAAAGGCAAAAACTTATGATTTCACTTGTATGAAGTCCTTAGAGTAGTCAAATTCATAGAGACAGAAGGTGGAATGGTGGTTGCAGGGGCTGGAGGAGGGAGGAGTGTGGAATGGAGATGTTGTTTAAGGAACTAGATTTTCTATAATATAAATAATTTTAAAATTTTTAATTAATTTATTTGTTTATGGCTGTGCTGGGTCTTGGTTGCTGCGTGGGCTTTTTCTCTAGTTGTGGAGAGTGGTGGTTATTTTCTAGTTGTGGTGCAAAGGCTTCTCATTGCAGTTGCATCCTTGTTGTGGAGCGCAAACTCTAGAGCATGTGGGATTCAGTAGTTGCAGCATATGAGCTACTAATTTCTGCTCACCAGCTCTAGTGCACAGGCTTAATTGTTTGTGGTATATGGGATCTTCCCAGACCAGGGATTCAACCAGTGTCTCCTTAGTTGGCGGGCAGATTCCTTTACCACTGAGCCACCAGATGAGGACCGATTTTCAGTTTTGTGAGATGAAAAAGATTCTGGAAGTAGATTGCACAAGAATATAAATGTGTTTTACACTATAGGACTGTACACTTTAAAAATGGTTAAGATGGTAAATTTTATGTTGAGTGTATAATTAAAATAATAGAAATTTATAAATATTAAAAAAGTATTGTTTAATATATTTGTTGCAACGAAGTTGAGATTTTCTTAGTAGAGTTTTTTAGCACACATTAAACTGGAAGCTAATAACATGGCTTATAAAATCTATTAATGCTGTAAATTAATTGGGATTTTAATGTGAAATCATGCATCCTTGAATAAATCAATTAAGGAACTTATTTTTTGATAAACATCTATATTCAATTTGCCAGTGATTTTTAGGATTCTTGATTCTAGATTTTTTGAAGAGATGTGTGCATAATTTTCTTTTCCTATATCATCCTTGTCTAGTTTCAGTGTCTTATTAGAATCATAAAACAAATTGAATGTCTTGTCGTCTTTTCTCTTCTTTTGAAAGTTTATATAAAGGAATATCTTCCTTTTTAAAAGTTTGTTTAACTTCACTCATAACACATGGTGCTTTGGAAGAGATATTTGACTATTAATTCAATTTCTTAAATAACCTTCAGTCTATTTAAGTTTTCTATTTCTTTTGAAGTTAATCTTGGGAATTAGTCTGCTATATTTTAAATTTCATTTAAATTTTATTAGCATAAAGTTGTTCACTATACTCTCCTATGTTTTAAAGAAAGTGTCTACTGAAACAAGCACTCTTCTGGTTATTATAAGTATCCAATCAGGTTTCAGAATTCTGAAAGAGTTTTTGTTGTTGTTGTTGAAAATTTGACATTTTAGATATTGTGCCAACTTGAATACTTCTTACCTCATTCCCACGAAGTTTTGGTTATTTTTTTCTTTGCTTGATTGTTTGCTTATTCCTTTAACAACTTAGATGAACGGATTGTCCAAAGTCTATTTCTCCTGTGGTATGAAGTCTCTAATTTACCTGTTCAGGTTTTCTCCCTTTGTTTTTATCCTTTAGCCTGGATACCTAAGAGTCACTCCGTGGTCAGCCTAAGTCACTAACTGGTCAAAGGTTGTGCTTAAGCTCCCTTAGCCAGTTAGGTCTTTTACCTTTTACTGTTGTGTTTTGCCATCTGCTATCACAACTCAAGACATTTACATTTTTCCACCACATTCAGCCAACTGACTGGTAACTTGGAGGTTCCTTCTCTGATTATTCCTGAGATGCTGCAGTCTTGTGCGTCACACATTCTTCCAGATTGCCAGCGATGAGTGTGATTTAATTTTTAAGATTGGCTTCTTAGGCACTGTCTCTGGGACAGAGTAGCTTATTGTTCACTTAGCGTTTGGTCATGTGAGTATAGGCAGACCTCTGTTTTACTGCACTTTGCAAACATTGCATTTTTTTAAAAAACAAATTGAAGGTTTGTGGCAACCCTGCATTGTCAGACAATGGTTAACATTTTCTAACAATAAAGTGTTTTTCAACTAAGATGTGTACATTGTTTTTTAGACATAATGCTGTTGCACCCAGTAGATTACAGTAATCGTGTAAGCGTAACTTTTATATGCTCTGGGAAACAGATGTGAGAGTTGCTAAGAAAGCTAAGTGCTAAAGAACCGATGCTTTCAAACTGTGGTGCTGGAGAAGACTCTTGAGAGTCCCTTGGCTGCAAGCAGATCAAATCAGTCAATCCTAAAGGAAATCAGTCCTGAATATTAATTGGAAGGACTGATGCTGAAGCTTTAACCACCTGATGCTAAGAGCCGACTCACTGGAAAAGACCCTGATGCTGGGAAAGACTGGAGACAGGAGGAGAGGGTATGCCAGAGGATGAGATGGTTGAATGGCATCACTGACTCAATGGACGTAAGTTTGAGCAATCTCTGGGAGACAGTGAAGGACAGAGAAGCCTGGTGTGCTGCAGTCCATGGGGTCACAAAGAATTGGACACGACTTAGTGACTGAACAACAACACAAACCCATCCCCTCAAAACGTTTGCTTCTTAGGGCCACATAGATGATTTTACTTATGATGAAAGAGGTCAGGAAGTTCCCAGAAAGAAAAAAAGATGGAGATGAATATTTTGAGAACTTTTACCATATATCCTATTTTTAAGTGATCTTCCCCTATGTAAAAACTACTTATTTAATAATTCCCTACCTTTAAGAGAATTTCTGAAGTAGTATAATAAGAGATAGCTCTGCTTTGTTAGATGTCTTGATTGGGTTTGTTTGGACCATGAAGTCACTACCCATATGGGAAATGGAAGGGACTGACGTACAGTCACTTTCTCAGGAAAACAGAGCCTTTGCTAAGGGTCTCTGGTGTGCCTTGGCCCAAAGTGCCCAAATTAACCTGAGGTGTGGGAAGCAGGGAGATAATTTCCTACTTCTGTTAATATCACAAGGTCCTGGGGAAGGCCTGCGATCCATTGGTTCCAATGAGAAAAGCAGGCAGGGAAACTGGATGCTGTCACAGGCTGGAAGCAGGGCCAGCAAGCCAGGAGCTGGCGGTAAGCCTGGGAGAATGTTCAGGGCAGAATCAGGAGGACGTGTCAGAGAAGAAAGCAAGATCCGGAGTATTCAGTGGGACAGACTGGCATTGGACAGGAAGGGATGCCTGCAGCCTAAGTAATACCACCTGTACTCTCTTGGTGTGAGGCTTCCTCAAAGAGCCTCCTCTGCCCTGAGGATTCTAAACCTCCATAAAGAGGAAATTCACTGCCCTGGGGGCCTGGGATCTCCTTTCAGGAGCTTTTTGCCCCTTAGCTTAAGGGGCAAGCTGAGGCCCTGGGCTCTAAACACCCTCCATTCATGGGGGCGTTCTGATTGTCCTAAATGGTTTGCCCTGCTTGGGGATTGGGAGCCAAGAAGATGCATGTGTAGTGAGATTTGTGTCCACATTTTCCACACCCCATCTGAGCACACAAAATCTGACAAGCATGCGTGTGCTTGTGGGATTATGACCAGAATATGTGTAATCAGAGGTTCCCCAGAAATCTGGCATCTGCTGAGGCCAAAGCTTTGAGCGGTAGGGTCCCAGCTTCTGTGGTCCTGACAACCCCAACAGCTGCCTTTGCTTGTGCTATTGTCCAGCATAAGGTCATAGTAGGTGACATTCGGTCACAGTGGGAATCTGGGATGATGCCAGAGGCCCTGAGACACCCCTACTTGTGTAATCATATCTTGATGCAACCCCGGTTTCAGTTAGAGTTCTTGAAGAGGATGCTTTTCAAAAGCAGTGTTGGTAGCACAAGGTCATTTTTGTCACTTAGATTAGCAACATGTTTTTTTAATTGATAATACTAGCTATAGTGAAAGATGAGGGTGAGATGAGTAGGAGTATGCATTAACAAAATTAATGAAAAAGAGTTTGCTGGTTTGTATAAGGACCCTTAACAAATTAGACAGATTTCAAGACAGCTCTTTATATACATATCTGTCTCATACTGCACTAATTTCTTTATAACAACCTCCTTTCAGGAAATAATCAGCTATACGAACACAGATTTGTGGTGTTTATTCCAGTATTGTTAATACCAAAATAATGGAAATTTACTTCAGTGTCTAATAATAAATAAATGATTAAATTAGACACATTAAACTTATAGAGTGAAATATTATGCCACCACGAAAATATTACACAGTCAGTCCTCCCTATCTGTAGATTCTGTACCTGTATAAAGAACCAACCACAGATGGAAAATATTGAAAAAAGAATTCCAGGAAATTCTAATAAATGAAACTTGACTTTGCTCTGAACCAGTAACTATTTATATAGCATTTATGTTGTATTTATAACTATTTACATAGCATTTACTTTGTATTGCATGTGTGCTAAAGTCGCTTCAGTCGTGTCCCACTCTGTGTGACCCTATTGATTGTAGCCCTCCAAGTTCCTCTGTCCATGGGGATTTCCTAGGTAAGAACACTGGAGTGGGTTGCCATGCCCTCCTCCAGGGGATCTTCCCGACCCAGGGATTGAACCGTCATCTCTTAGTTCTACCTGCATTGGCAGGTGGATTCTTTCCCTCTGAGCTACCTGGGAAATGCTTACACTGTATTGCTGCTAAGTCACTTCAGTCATGTCCGACTCTGTGTGACCCCATAAATGGCAGCCCATCGGGCTCCGCCATCCCTGGGATTCTCCAGGCAAGAACACTGGAGTGGGTTGCCATTTCCTCCTCCAATGCATGAAAGTGAAAAGTGAAAATGAAGTCACTCAGTCATGTCTGACCCTCAGCGACACCATGGACTGCACCCTTCCAGGCTCCTCCATCCATGGGATTTTCCAGGCAAGAGTACTGGAGTGGGGTGCCATTCACAATGTATATTATAAATTATTTTAGAGATGATTTAAAGTATACAGGAGGGTGTGTGTAGGTTACATGAAAGTACTGTACCGTTTTATATAAAAGACTGGAGCATCTGTGGATTTTGGTATCTGTGGTGATGCAGCAACCAATCCTCTGTGGATATAGACGGTCTGCTGTATTTAGAGAAAATACATAGCTCACAGAATTGGAAGTATAAATTCTCTTAACTACAGGAAAATCTATGATTTAATGTGGGAGGAGAACATTTAAGAACATAAATACCAGATAAGGATTATAAGGGCCATCTAGGAGGCTCATAGGAGAAGGCAATGGCAACCCGTTCCAGTACTCTTGCCTGGAAAATCCCATGGACGGAGGAGCCTGGTAGGCTGCAGTCCATGGGGTGATGAAGAGTCGACACTTACTGAGTGACTTTACTTTCACTTTTCACTTTCATGCACTGGAGAAGGAAATGGCAACCCACTCCAGTGTTCTTGCCTGGAGAATCCCAGGGATGGTGGAGCCTGGTGGGCTGCCATCTATGGGGTCGCACAGAGTCGGACACGACTGAAGCTACTTAGGAGTAGCAGTGTGTATATGCTAATCTCAAACTCCTAATTTATCCCTCTGCACTGCCCTTTCCCCTTTGGTAACCATAAATTTGTTTTCTATGCTGTGGGTCTATTTCTGTTTTGTAAATAAGTTCATTTGTATCTTTTGATTTTTTAGGTTCTACATATAAGCGATATATGATATTTGTCTTTCTTTGTCTCTCCGTTCATCCACTTTGTTGTAAATGGCATTATTTCATTCTTTTTTATGACTGAGTAATATTTCATTGTATGTATATAACACATCACACATCCTCTTTCTCCATTCATCTGCTGATAGACATTTAGTTTGCTTCCGTGTCTTGACTATTATAAATAGTGCTGCAATGAACGACAGTTTATATCAAATTTTAAAATACACAAACTTTTGGACTTAGGACTTCTACTTTTAGAATTTATCCTGCAGATTGATTTGCATTTATGTCTCATGATATATATACAAGGAGAGTTATTACAGTATTGTTTTAGTGGCAGAAGCTAAAAACGACTAAGTGTCTACCAATAGAGCATTGGGTAAATGTAAGATGTGGCAACTTTAAAAGTAGAATGCTAGAGAGTTCCCTGGTTGTCCAATGGTTAAGGCTCCATGCTTCCAATGCAGGGAGCATGAGTTCACTTGGGGAAGTAAGATCCTGATGCCCCATGGCATGGCCAAAAAACCCCCCAAAAGTAGCATACTATTAGCTGTTAAAAAGAACGAGGTAGTTCAGTTCAATCACTCAATCCTCTCTGACTCTTTGTGACCCCATGGACTGCAGCATGCTAGGCTTCCCTGTCCATCACCAACTCCCGGAGCTTGTTCAAACTCATGTCCATCCAGTCAGTGAGCCATCCAACTATCTCATCCTCTGTCATCCCCTTCTCCTCCTGCCCTCAATCTTTCCCAGCATCAGGGTCTTTTCCAATGAATCAGTTCTTCATGTCAGGTGGCCAAATATTGGAGTTTCAGCTTCAGCATCAGTCCTTCCAATGAATCTGTCCTTCAGGACTGATTTCCTTTAGGATTGACTGGTTTGATCTCCTTGCAGTCCAAGGGGCTCTCAAGAGTCTTCTCCAACACCAGAGTTCAAAAGCATAATTCTTCGGCACTTAGCTTTCATTAATGGTCCAAATCTCACATCCATACATGAGTATTAGAAAAACCATAGCTCTGACTAGACAGCAAAGTCATATCTGACTTTGTTGGCAAAGAAATGTCTCTGCTTTTTCATATGCTGTCTAGGTTTGTCATAGCTCTTCTTCCAAGGACAAGCGTCTTTCAATTTCATGGTTGCAGTCACCATCTGCAGTGATTTTGGAGCCTCCCCAAATAAAGTCTCACTCTTTCCATTGTTTCCCCATCTATTTGCCATGAAGTGATGGAACTGGATGCCATGATCTTAGTTTTTTGAATGTTGAGTTTTAAGCCAGCTTTTTCATTCTCCTCTTTCACTTTCATCAAGAGGCTCTTTAGTTCTTTGCTTTCTGTCATAAGGGTGGTGTCATCTGCATATCTGAGATTATTGATATTTCTCCCAGCAATCTTGATTCCAGCTTGTGCTTCATCTAGCTTGGTGTTTCGCCTGATGTGCTCTGCATAGAAGTTAAATAAGCAGGGTGACAATATACCGCCTTGACGTACTCCTTTCCCAACTTGACGTACTCCTTTCCTTGTTGTTCCGTGTCCAGTTCTAACTGTTGCTTCTTGACCTGCATATATGTTTCTCAGGAGGCAGGTAAGGTGCTCTGGCATTCCCATCTCTTGAAGAATTTTCCACGGTTTGTTGTCAGGTAGTTCATTACTTACAAAACAGAGACTGACAGACTTAGAGAAGGAATTTATGGTTGCCAGGGGGAAGGGATAGCTAGGAGTTTGGGACTGACATGTACACACTGCTGTATTCAAGATGGATAACCAACAAAGACCGGCTGTATAGCACAGGAGATTCTACTCAGTGTTATGTGGCAGCCTGGATGGAAGAGGAGTTTTGGGGAGTATGATACATGTGTATGTATGGGTGAGTCCTTTTGTTGTCAACGTGAAACTATCACAGCATTGTTAATCAGCTATGCTGTTGTTCAGTCGCTAAGTTGTGTCTGACTCTTTGTCACCCCATGGACTGCAGCATACCAGGCTTCTCTGTCCTTCACTATCTCCTGAAGTTTGCCTAAATTTATGTCCATCCACTATCTCATCCTCTGTCACCCCCCACTTCTCCTCCTGCCTTCAATCTTTCCCAGCATCAGGGATTTTTTTCCAATGAGTGGGCTTTTCACATCAGGTGGCCAAAGCATATAGCATCAGTCCTACTAATGAGTAATTCAGGGTTGATTTTCTTTAGGATTGATTGCTTGATCTCCTTGCTGTCCAAGGGACTCTCAAGAGCCTTCGCCAGCACCACAGTTCAAAAGCATCAATTCCTTGGCACTCAGCTTTCTTTGTGGCCCAACTCTCACAACTGTACATGACTACTGGAAAAATCATAGCTTTGACTATACAGACCTTTGTTGACAAAGTGATGTCTCTGCTTTTTAATATGCTATCTAGGTTTGTCATAGCTTTCTTTCTAAAGAGAAAGCATCTTTTAATTTCATGTCTACAGTCACCATCTGCAGTGATTTTGGAGCCCAGGAAAATACAATCTACCACTGTTTCCGTTTTTTCCCCATCTAATTTGCCATGAAGTGATGGGACCAGATGCCATGACCTTGGTGTTTTGAATGTTGAGTTTTAAGCGACCTTTTTTCACCTTCATCAAGAGGCTCTTTAGTTCCTCTTTACTGTCATTAGAGTGGTATCATCTGCATATTGGAGGTCGTTGGTATTTCTACTGGCAATCTTGATTCCAGCTTGTGATTCATCCACCCTGGGATTTCACGTGATATACTCTGATAAAATAACCAGGGTGACAATATACAGCCATGACGTACTCCTTTCTGAATTTGAACCAGTCCATCATTCCATGTCTGGTTCTAACTCTTGCTTCTTGACCTGCATACAGGTTTCTCAGGAGGCAGGTAAGGTAGTCAGGTATTGAATTTTCCACAGTTTATTGTAATCCACACAGTCAAAGGCTTTAGCATAGTCAATGAAGCAGAAGTAGATATTTCCTGGAATTCCCTTGCTTTTTCTATGATCCAATGGATATTGCCAATTTGATCTCTGGTTCCTCTGCCTTTTCTAAATTGGCTATCAGTTCAGTCGCTCAGTCATGTCCGACTCTTTGTGGCCCCATGAATCGCAGCATTCCAGGCTTCCCTGTCCATCACCAACTCCCAGAGTCTACCCAAACCCATGTCCATCGAGTAGGTGATACCATCCAGCCATCTCATCCTCTGTCGTCCTCTTCTCCTCCTGCCCCAAATCCTTCCCAGCATCAGGGTCTTTTCCAATAAGTCAACTCTTTGCATGAGGTGGCCAAAGTACTGGAGTTTCAGCTTCAACATCAGTCCTTCCAATGAACACCCAGGACTGATCTCCTCTAGGATGGACTGGTTGGATCTCCTTGCAGTGCAAAGGACTCTCAAGAGTCTTCTCCAGCACCACAGTTCAAAAGCATCAATTCTTTGGCACTCAGCTTTCTTCACAGTCCATCTCTTACATCCATACATGACCACTGGAAAAACCATAGCCTTGACTAGACGGACCTTTGTTGGCAAAGTAATGTCTCTGCTTTTGAATATGCTATCTAGGTTGGTCATAACTTTCCTTCCAAGGAGTAAGCATCTTTTAATTTCATGGCTGCAATCACCATCTGCAGTGATTCTGGAGCCCAAATGCAAACCAAAAAGTTAAAAGAAAAAAAAGAGTGAGATATTTTATTTAGCTGATGACTTCTGTGAAACTACATATTAAATAAAACTCTGTGTGAAATGAAAACAGTGTGGCACAAAAACTAATATACCACTAATGTTGTATCAGTGTGTGTGTGTGTAAATTTATAGACTATCTCAAGAAGGCTATAAAAAGCTGTTAATGTTAACGGCTCCTTTGGGGAGTAAGATGAAGGGAAAACATCCCATTTACTCTATGTTCTTTCTTATTTTTCAAACTTTGTACAATGAAGATATATATAACCCATTCCAAAATCAGTTCATAAAAAAATAAGAGTAAAATTTAAGAATAAAAGAAATAGAAGCAAATTTTAAAATTACTAGGAAAAAATGCTCATAGAGTGAATATAAATGGAAAGAATCCACAGTAAACTATATATATGGTATAATCTCATTTGTTTTTAAAGTGATGTGCACAGAAAAAAGACAAAGAACAAATTAATATGACACTGGTGCACAAATATTTATTTTTCAGATTTTTCTATAATGACTATATGTATTATTTCTGTGACTAGAACGAAAAAATAGATGACTTATTTCTGGTTAATGAGAGTAAGGGAAGCTTACCTTCTTCTTTATTCTTTTTGTTATTTTTCCATAATAGAGTTTTGTTTGTTTGGCCATGCCACATGGCTTGCAGGATCTCAGTTCCCTGACCAGGAATTGAACCTGGGCCATGGCAGTGAAAGCTCAGACCCTAACCACTTGGCAACCAGGAAACTCCCTCTTTTGTATTGTTTCAAATATGGGGGAATAAAAAGATTTTAAAGCTCTAATCTGAACTCTCAATCCAAATGTCCATAATTGTGCTTGGGGCTCCTGAGCAGTGCTGTACAGAGTGAGAGGCTTCTGTTCTAGGACACTCTCTAACCAGGCTAGGCTCCACCCCGCAGTGACCACTGCTTGTCCAGGAGAGCAGAGGAGAGAGCACTCCCTTTCTCAGTGTTTCCCAACCAATGGCCTCTCTGTTTTGTTTTGTTTTTTTTAATATTTATTTTATATATTTGGCTGTGCTGGATCTTAACTGAGGCTCATAAGATCTTCAGTCTTCCTTGCAGCATGCAAGATCTTTGGCATGTGAAGTCTTTAGTTGTGATATGACACTCTTAGTTGCAGCATAGGATCTAGTTCCAGGGATCGAACCCAGGCCCCCTACATTGGGAGGGGGAGTCTTAGCCACTGGACCACGAGGGAATTACCATTTCTCTGTTCAAGCAGCCACAATTGGTGCTGCAGAGGGACCCTGGGAGTGAGGAAAAGGGGAGCGAGGAAAATGGGGAAGAGCCAGAAAATCAGAGGCCAAAGAATAAAACCAGGTACAGAACAGCTTCTAGGCTGCAAACATCTGGGGAACAGTGTCCTAGGCTCCCTTGTTCTCCAGGTTTGTTGAGGTTTCTGGAGTATCTCTTAAGCTGGAAGTCTTTGCCTCTTCCATTTCCCTGGGCTCTGCTTGTCGTTCCAAATAAACCATGAGTATCTACAGCCATGAAGTTCCTGGCACAGAACCCAGCCTGCTGAAATAGCTGTTTTGCTAACTAATAGCAGCCGTATAAATGTAGTATGTTAAATTCAATAGTGTGAAAACAAAGAGCAGAAGGACAATTCCTGGGTGCTGAGATGAGATGGCTGCCATGTACTGTTGTCTGCACTGAATACTTCCACATTTTCCATTCTAAAAGTAGATATTATTAATTTTCATATTTATTACAACAGTTTTTTTTTTCCTGAAAGGTGACTGTAAATTGTTTAACAAAGTATATTATGACAATTTTCAGATGTAAGAAGAAAAGTGTCTTGAGAAAAAGGTGTCCTTGTTGGTTGTATGGATCAGTGCCAGATCTGCTAGTAAATGCCAAATTTTGGTTTACGGGCCACTTCTTTCTCTTGTTCACAAACCAGCCCAATCTGCCCTGGAACTCTCAAAGGTGAGTGTGGATGACTGGTCAGTACTAAAAGGATAGTCTCAGATGCTCATTTACAGATGCGAGAAGGAGTCAGAAATGTGGGCCTTTTCAGCATCTTAAACGTGCATAGGAGAGATTGTTCTGCCCTCTCACTTGGATTTCTGGCTTCCCCAGTATGAGAATTGCATGTTGATGTGTAGATTTCAAAGCAATTATTGAGCCTAAGGGCTCTATTAAGCAGAAATTGCTATCTAACTCGGCAAGCTTCAGTGACTTGGTCGCTATGGTGTTTAATCCTGACTCACGGACCCACACGCTCTCTCCCAGATTGCAGAGCATAGATTCTGTGATTGACCACATCTGAGTGCTCACATCCTTGCACCTTGTGTGTGTGTATGTATGTGTGTGTGTAAGCATGCGTGGAAGTTCACTCATATGTATAATGAATACACACTGGCTTCCCCCCAAAATTCTTGTTGAAAGTGATACAAATCATTTTGGGCCATATTCAATTTTAAGATGAGAAAACCAATTTGCTCTGCTGAAACAAATAGAGCAGAAACATGTCAGCAATCTTGGGCTGCCATGTTTGGGGAGGTGTTTTGGTAATGAGGAGCCCTAAGTCTAGGCATGGCCCCGTGGTCTATTACACAAGGCCTCTGTCTTGTTCTTCCCTGTCTGCTCTTCACCTCCTCAACTGCGTAGAAAGAGCTTTGGGTAGAAAAACCAGGAAGTCACTGAAATCTCAGGGATCCCTTTGTACTATTATGTCTCCTGTAAGGAGATACCTGAGAGTCTTTTACTTGCAAAGCTTTTCCAGGGGCCACTCCCTGATGTCCTATCTGAGCAACTCAAACCCACTTGCTAAATTCTCTATATTTTGCTGGTTCCCAAATAGCTAAGAGGAAAGATATATCAAACTCATTATTTTTTAAATGAACATATTAGTCACTTTCCCTACTTACTGCTACTTCTTCTCCCATATTCCCTACCTTGATGCAGAGGCTCTGAGAAGGCACCTACCAGAACTTGAACTACAGGGAGTGTAATTGACCATGGGCCCTTTGTGCTCTGAAATCCATCACTGTGTTTGTGTGGAGACCATGTTTCCCATGGGATGCTGCCAGTAATGATTAAGCATGGAAAGGGTACTGAGGCAGATCCACATGGGATAACTCTGAAGTCTAACAATGGACTTCAGCTCAAGGATTCCCCAATAACCTTGAAAAATCATCCTTGACATCTAGGATGCTTTGACCCAAACTTTCTTTTCTTACTCCAACACTTGGGTCTCCTGTATTTGTGGTCTGATGGTTCTTTGAGGTTTGTGCATCTCCGTCTCCATTTTCTTAAATGAAAATCTGTGCACAGTTAATTTCATGATGGCATGTCTTTCTCAAGGACTTAGATAACAAAAGTAGTACTGAGGGTGGGGTAATATTACTGTTGGCTTCTTTCCATTCCAGGGGGCTTCCTTGGTGGCTCAGACAGTAATGAATCTGCCTGCATTGCAGGAGACTGGGGTTTGATCCCTGGGTCAGGAAGGTCCCTTGGAAAAGGGACTGGCAACCCTCTCCAGTATTCTTGCCTGGAGAATTCCATGGACAGAGGAGTCTAGGGGGCTACAGTCCATGGGGTCGCCAAGAGTCAGATATGACTTAGTGACTAACATTTTAACTTTCACTTTTTTTCATTCTAGGAAGGCTTGTATTTCATCCTCACAGGGATAGATATTCATTCTGAGTATGGGTTTGCCTTTTGTGCCTCTGAATGATGATCAGAAGCTCATCTTTCATCAAAAGACACAGTTAGAAATTGAAAAAATCAATCCTTCACAATGGGAAAAGATGTTTGCAGTATATGTGTCTGTTATAACTTGTGTACAGATTATATGAATTCTTACAACTCAGTAAGAAAAAAAGCAGGCAACCTAATAGAAAAATGGGCAAAGGACTTGAACAATACTTCACAAAAGACAGTATCTAAATGGTAATAAACATCTGAAAATATATTAAATTCTACTAGTTATTTGGGAAATGTCAATTAAAGTCTCAAGGTGGTGCCACTAGAAATGGTAAAAATGAAAACACCAGACAGTATCAAGTATTAACATGTAACTAGAGTCAAGTGCCTAGAACTTTCACACTCTGCTAGTGGAAGTGTGTTTTGGAACAACTGTATGGGAAAACTGTTTGACAGTATCTACAGAACTGTACATACACATTTCCTCAGATCAGCAATTTCATACAAACACGAATTCACCAAAGATGGGACAAGAATGTTCCCAGCAGCATATTTATGGTACCAAAAGAAAGTAATAGTATAAATTTACCCTGAGAGAAGAATAGGTAGATAAATTGGGTTTATATGTTCATATAATAGAATACAGAGTTGAGCATGAATGAACGACTATTACATACAACAACATGGGCACTCACTGACAATGTCAATGAAAGAAGACAGACTTTACAAAGCATATGGGATGATTCCCATTTGTAAAGTGCTTAAAATCAAACTAAGTCAGTCTAGACTGTTAGAAATCAAAATAGTGGTTATCCATGTGGGGTGAGTAATGACTGGGGTGTTGGTGAAAGCTGTGTTTCAGAACTGGTGCTAATTATAAAGATGTGTTACTTTATCAACATTCATCAAGCTGTACCAGAATTTGTGAGCGTTTTGATGTCTGTGTTTTGCTTCAATAAAACTTACCCCTAGAGTTAATTTTTTGTCCTCAATATTTTAATTGTAAAAAATCTAGAAAATACAAAAATATTGCAAGGGAATACCCACTTTAAGAATTTTACTCATTATCCTTTTGGCCTTTTCTCTTTACACTCGTATGTCCTCTTCAGTCCTTCCTTCAGATAAAATCAGGACCATGTTCTCGATTCTGTTTTGTAACTGCATTTTGCAACTTCCAGAATATATCCAGTCAGCCCCTTTCTACATCATTAGAATTCTTTCACCACATTTAAAAGGTTGCTAGTTATCCACTGAATTGGAGTTCCATGTTCTACGTAAGAAGTCGTTTTTTCATGCTTAGGTTGTTTCTGATTTTTCAGCATCATAAACTATAATATGTGATGATCAGGACTTCCCAGGCAGTCCAGTGGTTGGGATTCCATGCTTCTACTTCAGGGGGTGCAGTTTCCATCTCTGGTCAGGGAACTAAGATCCACATGCCATGCGGCATTACCGAAAAATGAAATGTGATGATCATTCTCACAGCTAAATCTTTGCCCAGAATCCATGATCTTTTCTTTAGACTCAAGTTCTAGAAGCTGGGATCTGTATATAAAAGGTTTTATAATCATGAGGTTTAGACATCTCCTAGTTAATTTTTTTAACAGCAGGGTAACAGTTTGCACTGAGAGCATGCTTTGAAGTGTTCCTATCAATTGATTCTTGGAATCCTGAGAGCGACAACAGTGAAAGGAATGATAATGTCTATAACCACCATGGTGCCTATTATATCACTTCATTTACTTCCTACCAAAAACCTGGCTAGGTGGGGACTAACAGCTGCATTTTACAAATGAGGATACAGGTTCAAGAGAAGGACTGTATTCAAGTTCTCGTAGAATTGAAAGCTGGATTCAAAGTCAGACCTGTCCAACCCTAAACAAATCCCTCTGTCACTCCATGGTGTCCTTCAGGGAATAGCAAGTCCTTTTGTTGAGCTACCAGGGAGTCCAGTTGAAGTCCAACTGGACCAGTGATTACTGTAAGCTACAATAATAACACTTAATAATGATCATAGTGAGAGCTAATGCTCCACTGATACTAATAGGCTGATTGGGAAAGTGAATGGGATTGAGACAGAATAAGAGAATGAATCTGAAAGGGTGATGAATGCGGGGAGGAATTCTGAGTTATATGGAAGTTACCAGAAGATAAAAAATTGAAATCTGTGTCAACTCACTTGTTGGTGACAGTCATAAGCTTGTACAAGCCTCCTCAGCCACCAGGGCACCAGGCTGTTGGCCTCATTCCCCTGGAGTAAAATTGATAAGCACATTCCACAGAGACCAGATGTAGCTGTGGGAGGCCAGAAGCCAGTTTACTAGAAGACACAGGGTAAATGGAGAGGCTTGTGCAAGCTTTTAGATTGTGTCTTAGAATTTTTGTGAAAGGCTAAAGAAATGAGGCTTTCTGGAGAGGTTCCAGTGAAACTCTGATTCAAGCTACATTCATTTTTCCAGGAAGCTATTAGGGCTGGCTACTCAGAAAAAGTAAGAAAACACTGTGTGTGAGAAACAGAGAAAGAAGGAAGGAGAGCGAGAGGGAGAGAGGGCAAGCATCAGAACACTGTGAAAGAAGCACTGTGACTGACAAATGACAAGTTTGTGGGAAACTGGATGTGTATGCCTATTGATAATTTAGTCTTTCTCCCTGCTGACTCACATTTCAACACCCACTCTGCTTGTCAACTGATAGGGTGAGTAGCTTGGAAGGTACAGACAAGAGAAGAGACAACATGGGGAAGTGGGAGAGAAGGCTTTGGAATGCCACACCATAGAGCTTCTACTCCAAATTTAGCCACTAGACAGGTCCATGTAGGAGAACAATAACTCACTTGTATTTCAGGATCTGTGCTGTGTGCTACTTCTGCAACATTTAATTTTCAAAGCCAATCCACAACAAAGGTTCTTCCATCATCCTTGTTTTATAGATGAGGAAACTGAAGACCAAGAGGCTTAGAATGTTTATGGGAGGCATAAAATTTGTTGAGAGGCACATCTGAACTGAAGCCTGTCTAAATCCAACATGCTACTCTTCTTAATGGTGTGACTTAAAGAGGATTTTGTAAGCCAGGCTTGAGCTTCTATTCTTTAAAGTAGCAATAAATACAGCTGACCTAGACCATTGCTGAAGGCCTGAATTATGGTATTTTATTGTATTTTTATTTATAAATATGTTTACAAATAAATGGTATTTATTGTATTTATGGTGTCGATCAGTGATCAATGCAAAGAAATAGAGGAAAACAATAGAATGGGAAAGACCAAAGATCTCTTCAAGAAAATTAGAGACACCAAGGGAGCATTTCATACAAAGATATGCACAATAAAGGACAGAAATGGTATGGACCTAACAAAAGCAGAAGATATTAAGAAGAGGTGGCAAGAATACACAGAACTATACAAAAAAGATCTTCATGACCCAGATAAACACAATGGTGTGATCACTCACCTAGAGCCAAATATCTTGGAATGCAAAGTTAAGTGGACCTTAGGAAGCATCACTACAAACAAAGCTAGTGGAGGTGATGAAATCCAGTTGAGTTATTTCAAATCCTAAAAGATGATGCTGTGAAAGTGCTGCACTCATATGCCAGCAAATTTGGAAAACTCAGCAGTGGCCACAGGACTGGAAAAGATCAGTTTTCATTCTAAATCCCAAAGAAAGGCAATGCCAAAGAATGTTCAAACTATTGCACAATTGCACTCATCTCACATGCTAGCAAAGTAATGCTCAAAATTTTCCAATCCAGGCTTCAACAGTACATGAACCGTGAACTTCCAGATGTTCAAGCTGGCTTTAAAAAGGCAGAGGAACCAGAGATCAAATTGCCAACATCTGTTGGATCATTAAAAAAGTAAGAGAGTTCCAGAAAAACATCTACTTTTCTTTATCGACTACACCAAACACTTTAACTGTGTGGATGACAACAAAGTGTGGAAAATTCTTCAAGAGATGGGAATACAAGATGACCTTGTCTGCCTCTTGAGAAATCTGTATGCAGGTCAGGAAGCAACAGTTAGAACTGGACATGGAACAACAGACTGGTTCCAAATTTGGAAAGGAGTACGTCAAGGCTGTATGTTGTCACCCTGCTTATTTAACTTATATGCAGAATACATCATGAGAAATGTCAGGTGGGATGAAACATAAGCTGGAATCAAGATTGCTGGGAGAAATATCAATAACCTCAGATATGCAGATGACACCACCTTTATGGCAGAAAACAAAGAAGAACTAAAGAGCCTCTTGATGAAAGTGAAAAAAGAGAATGAAAAAGTTGGCTTAAAGCTCAACATTCAGAAAACTAAGATCATGACATCCAGTCCCATCACTTCATGGCAAATAGATGGGGAAACAGTGGAAACAGTGACAGACTATTTCTTTGGGTTCCAAGATCACTGGAGATGGTGACTGCAGCCATGAAATTAAAAGATGCTTGCCCCTTGGAAGAAGAGCTACCACCAACCTAGACAGCATATTAAAAAGTTAGAGACATTACTTTTCCAACAAAGGTATGTCTAGTCAAAGCTCTGGTTTTTCCAGTAGTTATGTACGGATATGAGAGTTGGACTATAAAGTAAGCTGAGTGCTATGGAGTTGATGCTTTGAACTGTGGTGTTGGAGAAGACTCTTGAGAGTCCTTTGGATTACAAGGAGATCAACCAGTCAATCCTAAAGGAAATCAGTCCTGAATATTCATTGGAAGGACTGAGGTTGAAGTTGAAACTCCAATACTTTGGCCACCTGATGTGAAGAGCTGACTCATTGGAAAAGACCTTGATGCTAGGAAAGATTGAAGGCAAGAGAAGGGGACGACAGAGGATGAGATGGTTGGATGGTATCACTAATTCGATGGACATGAGTTTGAGTAAGCTCCAGGAGTTGGTGATGAACAGGGGAGGCTTGGCATGCTGCAGTCCAGGGGGTCGCAAACAGTCAAACCCGACTGAACTGAACACCAGAGTCTGGCACACAATAGGTCCTCAGTGATTGTTACTTTCTCTAAGGAGAGGACTTCCAGAAATTTCAGAAAGCTAGAGGGCATTAAAAAAAACCAAACCACCAAAGAAACTGAAAAACATCTAGTGGGTTAGATGAGGCTAGGTTGGACAGAAAGCAATACTATCAAAATACAAGGATTCAGATTCAACCAAGAGTACTAACAGGTTGAGGAGCATTGGGCTCAGAACTGCACATACACTGACTTCTGCTGTTGTTCAGTTGCTAAGTTGTGTCTGACTTTTTTGAGACCCTATTGACTGTAGCCCACCAGGCTCCTCTGTCCATGGATTTCCCAGCCAAAAATACTGGAATGGGCTGCCATTTCCTTCTCCAGGGGCTCTTCCTCCACCAGGGATTGTATATACTTCTCCTGCATTGGCAGGCACATTCTTTACCACTGAGCCCCCAGAGAAGGTCATGGATTAGGTGTTCAATCACACTGAGTTAGCCACAAACTTGTGAAGATGATGGTATTTATCTAGTTGGCAAATGAAGAAATGATGTCCTAAAAGACTAAGTACCTTGCTCCAATTCTTGTTGCTGGAGCTCTCTTCAAGGAATGAATGTCTTCGATGCTATTTTTCTTTTTTAAAGAATGTTCATACTGTGCAATTTACCTCTAGATAGGGTTCTTACTATTCACAAAAAAAGGGCAACTATATAAGTATCTGCTGCTGCTGCTAAGTCACTTCAGTCATGTCCGACTCTGTGCAACCCCACAGATGGCAGCCCACCAGGCTCCACCATCCTGGGATTCTTCAGGCAAGAACACTGGAGTGGGTTGCCATTTCCTTCTCCAATGCGTGAAAGTGAAAAGTGAAAGTGAAGTCGCTCAGTAAGTGTCCGACTCTTGGTGACCCCATGGACTACAACCTATCAGGCTCCTCTGTCCATGGGATTTTCCAGGCAAGAGTACTGGAGTGGGTTGCCATTGCCTTCTCCGATATATAAGTATCTAATTATCCACTATATAACTATCTAATCCCAGAGTATTTTCATTGCCTTAAAGAGAATCTCTGTACTCATTAACAGTCACTCCTCATTCCTCCCTCCCTTGGACCCTGGCTACCAGTGTTTTGCTTTATATTTCTATATATTTGCCTTTTCTGGACATTTTATATAAATAAAATCAAACAGGATGTGACCTCCTGTGTCTGGCTTCTTTCATTTAGCATAATGTGTCAAGGTTCATTCAAGTTGTAGCATAAATCAGTATTTCATTTCTTTGACTGAGTAATACCCCATTGTATGGATAGATGACATTTTGTTTATTCATTCATTGATTGATAGAAGTTTTGATGGTTTTTATTTTTTGTTTCGAGTAAAATTGTGGTGAACATCTGTGTACGAATTTTTGTGTAGATATATGCTTTCAGTTCTCTTGGGTATATACCTAGGAATAAAATTGCTGAGTCATGTGATAAATTTACAGTTAACTTTTTTGAGGAATTGTCAAACTATTTTTCCAAAGTGGCTGCATTATTTTACATCCCCAACAGCAACGTATGAGAACTCCATTCTCTCTACGTACTTGTCAACACTTGTTATTATCTGTCTTTGGATCATAGTTATCCTAGTGGATGTGAAGCAATATCTCACTGTGGGTTTGATTTGCGTTTTCCTAAGGACAAGACTTCCCTGGTGGCTCAAAGGTAAAGTGTCTGTCTACAATGTGGGAGACCTGGGTTCAGTCCCTGAGTTGGGAAGATTCCCTGGAGAAGGAAATGACAACCCACTCCAGTACTCTTGCCTAGAAAATCCCATGGACAGAGGAGCTTGGTGCAGGCTGTCTATGGGGTCACAAAGAGTGACCGACTTCACTTTCACTTTCTTTTTCTTTCAAGGGCAAATGATATCAAACATCTGTTCATGTGATTATTGAGAGAGATATATATATATAGTCACATTTTAAAGGTCTATTAAGGTAGAATTTGCATACCATGAAATTCATCAATTTTAAGTTTACAACTCAAATGGCTTTAAGACCTTAATTTTTTCTTGATATAGGTGTTTAAAACTATCCCTTTAATCCCTGCTTTAGCTACATCCCATAAATTTTGATATTAGGTTTTTGTTTTTTATAGAGTTCAAATTATTTTCTAACTTTTCATGTTTTTTTAATTGAACTATTGTTGATTTACTGTTAGTACATTATGTCAGTTTCAAGTGTGCAGTAAAGTGATTCAGTTATTCACATATATGCTGCTGCTGCTACTGCTGCTAAGTCGCTTCAGTCGTGTCCAACTTCTGTGGGACCCCATAGATGGCAGCCCACTAGGCTCCTCTGTCCCTGGGATTCTCCAGGCAAGAATACTGGAGTGGGGTGCCATTGCCTTCTCCGACATACATGCATATATGTATTTAAATTTCAGATTGTTCTCTGTTATAGTTTATTACAAGATATTGAATACAGCTCTTTGTGGTATACAGTAAATTCTTATTTCTTATATATTTTATGTATATTAGTTTGTATCTATTAGACTCACACTTCTTATTTATCCCGCCCCATACCTTCTCCCTTTTGTAACCATAAAATTGTTTCTATGTCTGTGAATCTGTTTCTGTTTTGTATATAGATTCATTTGTGTTATTTTTTGATTCCAAAATAAGTGATATCATATGGTATTTGTCTTTCTCTATCTGACTGCACTTATTTTTATATTCTCTAGGTCATCCATATTGGTTCAAATGGCCACATTTTATTCTTTTTCATGGCCAAGTGATGTTCCATTATCTATATTTATATCTCTATCTCTCTATATATATGTGTATATCACATCTTATTAAACCAATCATCTGTTGATGAGCACTTGGGTTGCTTCTGTATCTTGGCTATTGTAAATAGTACTGCTATGAACATTGGAGTGCACATATCTTTTCATATTAGGGTTTTTATCTTTTCCAGATAAATGTCAGAAGTGGAACTGTTGGATCATATGATAGCCCATTTTTAGTTTTTTAAGGAAACTCTTTCAGTTTTTCATTGTGGCTGCACCAGCTTAGATTTCCACCAATAGTTCTGAAAAGTTCCCTTTTATCCACATCCTACCCAGCATTTATTATTGATATTTTCAGACTTTTTGATGGTAACTATTCTGACTGGTTTGAGGTGACACCTATTGTAGTTTTGATTTGCATTTCTCTAATAATTAGCAGTGTTGAACATCTCTTCGTGTGCCTTTTGATCATCTGTATGTTTTTCTTAGAGAAATGTCTATTGAGTTCTTCTGCCCATTTTCTAATTGGGTTGTTTGGTTTTGTGATTGGATTGTTTTGGTTTTTGATATTGAGTTGTATGAGTTGTTTGTAAATTTTGAATACTAACCTCCTATCAGTTGTATCATTTGCAAGTATTTTTTCCTATTTCATAGATTTTTTTTGGTTTGTTTTATTTGTGGTTTTCTTAACTGTGTGAAAGATTTCAAGTTTGATTAAGCCCCATTTGTTTATTTTTTGTTTTTATTTCTTTTAGCAGACTGACCTAAGAAAATAGTGCTATAATTTATGTCCAAGAATATTTTACCTATGTTCTCTTTTAGGAGTTTTCTGGTGTTGTGTATTTTATTCAGGTCTCTAAACCACTTTCAGTTTATTTTTGTATATTGTATTAGAGAATGTTCTGATTCCACTGATTTACGCGTAGCTATCCAGCTTTCCCAGGCTTCCCTGGTGGCTCAGCTGGTAAAGACTCTGCTGCAATGAGGGAGACCTGGGTTCGATCCCTGGGTTGGGAAGATCCTCTGGACAAGGGAACAACTACCCACTCCAGTATTCTGTCCTGGAGAATTCCGTGGACAGAAGAACCTGGCAGGCTACAGTCCCTGGGGTTGCAAAGAGTCGGACATGACTGAGCGACTTTCACTTTCATCCAGCTTTCCCAACACACTTACCAAAGAGATTGCCTTTGCTACATTGTGTATTTTTGCCTCCTACATTAATTGACATAGGTCTGTGGGTTTATTTCTAGGCTCCCTGTTTTATTGCTCTATATGTCTGTTTTTTGTGCCAGTACCTTGCTGCTTTTGAGTGCTGTAGTTCTGTAGTATTATCTGGGGTCTGGAAGAAAAGGTTATATCTCCAGCTTCATTCCTTTTCCTCAGGATTGCTTTGCAATTCTGGGTCTTCTGTGGGTATATGTTTTTGAGAAGTGTCTTCAGCTGCTTTTTAATTGGATTATGTGGTTTTCTTTGAGATATAAGAGTTCTTTATATATTATAAACACTAAATACTTATCAGGTATATGATTTACAAATATTTTCTCTCATTCTGTGGTTTGTCTTTTCACTTTGTTGATAGAGTCCTCTTGTGCTTAAAAGCTTTTAATTTTAATAAAGTAGAATATATCTAGTTTTCTTTTGTTACTTGTGTTTTTGGTGTCACATCTAAACTTCTACTGATTAAGTTCAAGATCATGAAGCTTTACCCTTATGTTTTCTTCAAAGAATGTCACAGTTTTAGCTCTGATATTTGATCTTTAATCCATTTGAGTTAATAAGGACCTAACTTCATTGCTTTGCATGTTAAATTGTCCTGCACTATTTGCTGAAGAAATCATTCATTCCCCATTAAATGGTTTTGGTATCCTTCTCAGAAATCAATTGGTCATAGATATATTTCTGGACTTTAAATTCTATTCTATTGGTCTGTATATCTATTCTGGTGTCAGTACCACACTGCTTTGATTACTGTAACATTTTAGTAAATTTTGAAAGAAGGATATTTTTCTTACTGTATTCTACTTTTAAAAGATTCTTTCCCTGGTGGTGCAGAGGTTAAAGCGTCTGCTTGCAATGTGGGAGACCTGGGTTCGATCCCTGGGTCGGGAAGATCCCCTGGAGAAGGAAATGGCAACCCACTCCAGTATTCTTGCCTGGAGAATCCCATGGACGGAGGAGTTTGGTGGGCTACAGTCCACGGGTCGCAAAGAGTCAGATACGACTGAGCAACTTCACTTTCACTTTCAGTTTGCATTTTCAGATGCATTTTAGGAAGAGCTTCTGAAACTATATCAACTGGAATTTTGGAAAAGATTGTACTGCATATGTAGATCAATTTAGGGAAGTATTGCCACCATGGCTTTCTTGGTAGCGCAGATGGTAAAGAATCTGCCTGCAATGCAGGAGAGATGGATTCAATCCCTGGCTTGGGAAGATCTCCTGGAGAAGGAAATGGCTACCCACTCCAATATTTTTGCCTGGAGCATTCCATGGACAGAGGAGCCTGGTGGGTTACAGTCCATGGGGCTGCAGAATTGGACATGACTGAGTAACTAACTTTTTTTCATTATCATTTAATAATAAATAAACTTTTTTAAAACTTATTTTTGTTATTGTTGAGGTATAACTGACATATTATATTAGTTTCATGTATAGAACATGATTCAATATGTGTGTACATTGAAAAATGATCACCACAAGATCTAGTTAATATCCATCCCCATGCATAGTTAGAAATAAATTTTTTCTTGTCATGAGAGATTTTTAAGATTTACTCTCTAAGTAAATTTCAAATTTGTAATACAGTGTAATTAACTAAAATCATTCCAATGTACATTGTCTCCCCATAATTCATTTATTTCTTAACTGGAAGGTTGTGAATTTTGCCTCCCTTCACCCATTTATCTCATCTCCTAACCCTCATTTTTGGCAACCACCAATCTGTTTCTGTATCTTTGAGCTTTTTTTCTTGTTGTTGTTTTAGATTCCACCTATAAGTATGATCATACAGAATTTGTCATCTGTCTGATTTATTTTACTTAGCATAATGCTGTTCAGGTCTATCCAAGTTGTACAAAATGGCAAGATTTCATTCTTTTTTATGGTAGTATAATATTCCACTGTGTGTGTGTGTGTGTGTGTGTGTGTGTGTGTATCACATTTTCTTTATCCATCAGTGGCTACCTGGATTGTTTTCATATGTTGACTATTGTAAATAATGCTTCAGTGAACATGACGTACATTACTTTTTCAAGTTAGTGTTTTCCTTTTCTTCTTTATTTATTTATTTATTATTAAATATTTTTTCTAGTATAAATTTGTTTATTTTAATTGGAGGCTAATTACTTTACAATATTGTATTGGTTTTGCCATACATCAACATGAATCTGCCACAGGTGTACATGTGTTCCCCATCCTGAACCTTTCTCCCTCCTCCATAACATCCCTCTGGGTCACCCCGGTGCACCAGCCCCAAGCATCCTGTATCACGCATCAAACCTGGACTGGCAATTTGTTTCACGTATGATAATATACATGTTTCAATGCCATTCTCCCAAATCATCCCACCCTCGCCTCTCCCACAGAGTCCAAAAGACTGTTCTATCTGTGTCTCTTTTGCTGTCTCACATACTGGGTTATTGTTACCATCTTTCTAAATTCCATATGTATGTGTTAGTATACTGTATTGGTATTTTTCTTTCTGGCTTACTTCACTCTGTATAATCGGCTCCAGTTTCATCCACCTCATTAGAATGGATTCAAATGTATTTTTTCTAATGGCTGAGTAATACTCCATTGTGTATATGTACCACAGCTTTCTTATCCATTCATCTGCTGATGGACATCTAGGTTGCTTTCAGGTCCTGGCTATTATAAACAGTGCCGCAATGAACATTGGGGTACACGTATCTCTTTCAATTCTGGTTTCCTCGGTGTGTATGCCCAGCAGTGGGATTCCTGGGTCATAAGGCAGTTCTATTTCCAGTTTTTTAAGGAATCTCCACACTGCTCTCCATAGTGGCTGTACTGGTTTGCATTTCCACAAGAGTGTAAGAGGCTTCCCTTTTCTCCACACCCTCTCCAGCATTTATTGCTTGTAGACTTTTCAATCGCAGCCATTCTGACTGGAGTGAAATGGTACCTTACTGTGGTTTTGATTTGCATTTCTCTGATAATGAGTGATGTTGAGCATCTTTTCATGTGTTTGTTAGCCTGACAAAGATGACACAAAAAAAGAAAACTACAGGCCAATATCACTGATGAACATAGATGCAAAAATCCTTAATAAAATTCTAGCAGTCAGAATCCAACAACACATTGAAAAGATCATACATCATGACCAAGTGGGCTTTATCCCATGGATGCAAGGATTCTTCAATATCTGTAAATCAATCACTGTAATACACCACATTTACAAATTGAAAAATAAAAGCCATATGATTATCTCAATAGATGCAGAGAAAGCCTTTGACAAAATTCAACATCCATTTATGATAAAAACCTTCCAGAAAGCAGGAATAGAAGGAACATACCTCAACATAATAAAGGCTATATATGACAAACCCACAGCAAACATTATCCTCAGTGGTGAAAAATTGAAAGCATTTCCCCTAAAGTCAGGAACAAGACAAAGGTATCCACTCTCACCACTACTATTCAACATAGTTTTGGAAGTTTTGGCCACAGCAATCAGAGCAGAAAAAGAAATAAAAAGAATCCAAATTGGAAAAGAAGAAGTAACACTCTCACTGTTTTGCAGATGACATGATCCTCTACATAGAAAACCCTAAAGACTCCACCAGAAAATTACTAGAGCTAATCAATGAATATAGTAAAGTTGCAGGATATAACATCAACACACAGAAATCCCTTGCATTCCTATACACTAATAATGAGAAAACAGAAAGAGAAATTAAGGAAACAATTCCATTCACCATTGCAACAAAAAGACTAAAATACTTAGGAATATATCTACCTAAAGAAACTAAAGAACTATATATAGAAAACTATAAAACACTGGTGAAAGAAATCAAAGAGGACACTAATAGATGGAGAAATATACCAGTTCATGGATCAGAAGAATCAATACAGTGAAAATGAATATACTACCCAAAGCAATCTATAGATTCAATACAATCCCTATCAAGCTACCAGCAGTATTTTTCACAGAGCTAGAACAAATAATTTCACAATTTGTATGGAAATTAAAAAACCTTGAATAGCCAAAGCAATCTTGAGAAAGAAGAATGGAACTGGAGGAATCAACCTGCCTGACTTCAGGCTCTACTACAAAGCCACAGTTATTAAGACAGTATGGTACTGGCCCAAAGACAGAAATATAGATCAATGGAACAAAATAGAAAGCCCAGAGCTAAATCCATGCACCTATGGATACCTTATCTTTGACAAAGGAGACAAGAATGTACAATGGAGAAAAGACAATCTCTTTGACAAGTGGTGCTGGGCAAACTGGTTAATCACTTGTAAAAGAATGAAACTAGAACACTTTCTAACACCATACACAAAAATAAACTCAAAATGGATTAAAGATCTAAATGTAAGACCAGAAACTATAAAACTCTTAGAGGAGAACATAGTCAAAACACTCTCTGACATAAATCACAGCAGGATCCTCTATGAACCACCTCCCAGAATACTGGAAATAAAAGCAAAAATAAACAAATGGGACCTAATTAAAATTAAAAGCTTCTGCACAACAAAAGAAACTATAAGGAAGGTGAAAAGACAGCCTTCAGAATGGGAGAAAATAATAGCAAATGAAGCAACTGACAAAGAATTAATCTCAAAAATATACAAGCAACTCCTGCAGCTCAATTCCAGAGAAATAAACCACCCAATCTCCTTTTTTTTTTAATTGGAGTACAATTGCTTTACACTGTTGTGTCAGTTTCTGCTGTACAAATGAATCAGATATAAGTCTACATATAATCCCTTCTTCTTGCATGTGTTTTCCTTTTCTTCAGATAAATGCTCAGCAGTGAAAGTTTTGGATCTTATAGTATTTTTAATGTTTTGAAGCACCTTTATATTATTTTCCATGGTGAGTGTACCAATATACATTCTCACAACAGTGCACAAATATTCCCTTTTCTCCACATCCCTGCCAACTCTTATTATGATTTCCCGCTTATCTTTCTTTCTTTTTGGCTGCACTGGGTCTTTGTTGCCATGTGCAGGCTTTCTCTAGTTGCAGCGAGCAGGGGTTACACTTCATTGCAGCACATGGGCTTCTCACTGTGGTGGCCTCTCTTGCTGCAGAGCATGGGCTCTAGTTGCATAGGCCTCAGTGGTTGCAGCAGGTGGGCTCTATAGTTGTGGAACACGGGCTTAGTTGTGTCATGGCATGTGGGATCTTCCTAGACCAGGGATCCAACCCATGTCCCCTGCACTGGCATGTTTTTCAGTCATAAGTCATGTCTGACTCTTTGTGACCCCAAGGGCTGCAGCATGCCAGGCTTAGGGATCCTTCACAATTGTCAAGTGGATTCCTAACCACTGGACCACCAGGGAAGTCCATACTTCTTATCTTTTTGATAGTAGCCATTCTGACACGTGTGTAATATCTCATTGTGGTTTAGATTTGCATTTCCCTGATGATTGGTGATGGTGACCATCTTTTCTTGTACCTGTTAGCTATATGTCTTCTTTGGGAAATTATCTGTTCAGATCTTCTGCTCATTTTCAACTGGATTGGTTGTGGTTTTGCTATTGAGTTTTATGAGTTTCTTGTATGTTTTAGATATTAATCCCTTATCATGCATATGTTTTGCAAATATATTTTCCTGTTGATGGTTGCCTTCTCATTTTGTTGATGGTTTCCTTTGCTGTACAGAAGCTTTTTAGTTTGATCTAGTCTCATTTGTTTATATTTGCTTCTGTTGCCTTTGCTTTTGGTATCAGACTCAAAAAATCATTGCCAAGACCTATGTCAAGGAACTGTTTGCCCATGTTTTCTTCTAGGAGCTTTATGGCTTTAGGTCTTACATTCAATTCTTCAATTCATTGTGAGTTAATTTTTGCCCATTGTGTAAGATTGTGGTCCAGTTTCATTCTTCAGCTTGTGGCTGTCCAGTTTTCCCAGCACTATTATTGATGAGATTATCCTTTCTCTGTTGTATATTGTTATCATAAATTAATTGGCTATTTAAGTGTGGGTTTTTCTGAGCTCTCTATTTTGTTTCAACAACCCGATGGATTTTATTTCTTTTTCTTGCCTTGTGCCCTGATTAGGTCCTTCAGTACAACGCTGATTAGAAATGGTGAGACAAATATTCCAATTTTGGTCCTTACCGTAGAGACAAAGCATCAGTCTTTCCCCACCAATTATGATGTTAACTGTGAGTTTTTCATAGATGCTTTTAATCAGTTGAAGAAATTCCTATCTATTTCTACTTTGTTAAATATTCTTATCATGAGAGGGTATTGGGTTTTGTCCATGCTTTTGCTGCATCTATTGAGATGATAATGTGGTTTTATCCTTTATTTTACCAATGTGATATATTACATTGGTTAATTGTAATCAATTATCATATGTTGAATCCCCTTTGAATTCTTGGGGTAAATTTCACTCTGTCATGATGTATAATCCTTTTAATATGCTGTTAGATTTATTTTGCCAGCATTTTGCTCAGAATTTTTATATCTATGGTGATAGGAATATAGTTTTCTATAGTTTCTTTCTTGTGAATTCTTTGGGGATTTAGTATCAAGGTAATTCTGGGCTCAAAGGGTGAGTTAGGAAGTATTCCTTTCTCTTGTATTACATTTGAATTATTTAATTTTTATTCAAATCTGTCAGTATTTTGGACATCCAGTACTTCATTAAAAACAGAACTTTATTCTGAGCTGTGTGTGGGGGGGAGGGGGGAGGGCAATACAGGAAATGTAACTAGCACCCAGGTGCTTATGCTGATAGATCACATATCCCGAAAGGCCAAAGGCGATGCTATCATGAGTAGGCAAGCTGAATTCATAGCCAAGTGTATGTAGTCAATGCATGTTCAGCCTGGTTAAACATAAAAACCTATGTTATAAATGAGTCTCAGTACACAACCTCTTCTTGTTTATAGACTAACTTTGAAATTTCCAACTAGAGCTACATCTCTCTTCCATTTGGTCCTCATGGATTCTCTTGACAAAGGACTGCAAAGTTTGTTTTCCCATTTCTCCCCCAAGGAACAAATATATATATTTCTTGTTTGTGACTGTTTCCAGTCTAATTTTGTCTTTGTTCAAGCAATGCATATCAAAATAACTCAAGGAACTCATCTTCCAGTTATCTCTTGCCCTACAAACAT
Source organism: Aepyceros melampus (assembly GCA_006408695.1). Classification (NCBI taxonomy): domain Eukaryota; kingdom Metazoa; phylum Chordata; class Mammalia; order Artiodactyla; family Bovidae; genus Aepyceros; species Aepyceros melampus. The sequence continues at coordinate 64,221 of SJXQ01008273.1, read as the reverse complement.
CCTCTTTCAAGAAACTTTTCAGGAAAGTCCAAGCCTAAAATGTTGATGGAAGGACCACACAGTTTAATGTGTATTGTGTAAAGAGAGAAGTATGGTGTGTGTTAGATCACCCTGTGAGGTCTTCATGAACCAGGCAGAATTGAGCTGAGACTTGAAGTATAGGAAAGACTTGGAGTGATGCAGAGATGAGAAGGGTCATTCCAGCTTCAGAAAACAATGTGAGATGTTCCCAGCTCTCAGTGGTGATATTGCTACATATATGTGTAGCAATAAAGAGGTAACCTGATTGGATCTGTGTATGGGAAAACTTGGTAAAGTAGTGCACCATCGAGAGCATTTTTAGAACTTCGAATAACAGAATTCTATTTCACCATTCTCCAATATGTACTTCTTAGTACACTAGTATCCCTCTAAGTATTGTTTTAACTGAGATATAATTGACATATAACATTACACTAGTTTTAAACATACAATGTAAAGATTTAGTATTTGTATAATTTGAATAATGATTACCACAATAAGTTGTTAATATCTACCACCACACATAGTTACAAAATTATTTTCCTGTGATGAGAACTTTTAAGATCTACTCTCTTAGCAACTTTCAAATATACAATACAGTATCATTAACTATAGTTACCTCTAACTATTAATGAATTTCTCTGAATAGAAAAAATATTAAGAGGTTCTGTGGTCAACCCCATGTAATGATTATTGTTAAAGTCCTTACACAAAGTTGTCTCAAAGCCTTCAATCAGTGAAGACTTAGGTATCTCTAATGGGGGAGTGTAGTATCCAAAATTTTCCTATTTGGCCATCATGTCCTGTTTCAAAAAGATGCAAGCAAAGGATAGAAAATTAAGTATGGATTTTAATGTTGATCCAGTCCAACCTCTAACTTTTCAAATGTAGCCTTGAGGAAAGTGCTTCTCTAAGGTTACACATTAAGCCAGAGCCTGTGCTAGGGCTGGAATCCAGGTCTCTGCCTCTGGACCGTGACAAATTGTGGTGGGTCTTGGTTGTCATGTGTGTCAGTTAGGGGAACACTAGATGCTCTAACAATCTAAGTCAAAATTTCAGTGTCTTGAGTCAACAGAAGTTTATTTTTAATTCATGTAGTCTAGTATGGCAGTTCATGGTTAGCAGGCACCTTGCTTCCCTGTTGCTAATCAGAAAACCAGGGCCCTGAAATTGTGTGACTCTGCCATCCCCTGAGGCCACAGAGTAGCTAGGGATCCCCAATTTGCTTTTTAAAGGCCCTGGCCCAAGAAAAAGCATAATGCAATGGTTAAGAGTAAAGATGATAGAGTTAGATGTCTTAGGCTGGAATTTCATCTCTGAGACTTATGCTGTGTTCAACTAATTATTCAGTAAAAATTCAGTAATTATTCAACTACTCTGACCCTCAGTTTCTTTGTCTGTGAAATGTAGACAAGAATAGAACTTAGCTTATAGGATTGTTATATGAATTAAATGAGTTAATGTTTTTCTAACACTTATCTATATCTGACACATATTATGTACTTTATAAAGGGAAAGTGTTAGTCACTCAATTGTGTCTGACTCTTTGTGACCCCATGGACTGTAGCCCGCCAGGCTCCTCTGTCCATGGAATTCTCCAGGCAAGGATACTAGAGTCGGTAGCCATTCCCTTCTCCAGGGGATCTTCCCAATCCAGGGACTGAACCCAGGCCTCGTTGCATTACAAGCTGATTCTTTACCGTCTGAGCCACCAGGGACGTCCATGCACTTTATAAGTATTTTATAAATAACAGTAATAATCATGATACTCATGACTTTTGCTCATATTCTACTAGCTATGTCTTGTTGTAAGGAGAGCTAGGCAGTTATTTCCCGTGACTCTTAACAGAGGAAGGAATTTTTGAATTTTTTGTAGAGAGCTAAATCACTGCAGATGGTGATTGCAGCCATGAAATTAACAGACGTTTACTCCTTGGAAGAAAAGTTATGACCAACCTAGACAGCATATTCAAAAGCAGAGACATTACTTTGCCGACTAAGGTCCGTCTAGTGAAGGCTATGGTTTTTCCAGTGATCATGTATGGATGTGAGAGTTGGACTGTGAAGAAAGCTGAGCACCGAAGAACTGATGCTTTTGAACTGTGGTGTTGGAGAAGACTCTTGAGAGTCCCTTGGACTGCAAGGAGATCCAACCAGTCCATTCTGAAGGAGATCAACCCTGGGATTTCTTTGGAAGGAATGATACTAAAGCTGAAACTCCAGTACTTTGGCCACCTCATGTGAAGAGTTGACTCATTGGAAAAGACTCTGATGCTGGGAGGGATTGGGGGCAGGAGGAGAAGGGGATGACAGAGGATGAGATGGCTGGATGTCATCACTGACTCGATGGACGCAAGTCTGAGTGAACTCTGGGAGTTGGTGATGGACAGGGAGGCCTGGCATGCTGCGATTCATGGGGTCGCAAAGAGTCGGACAGGACTGAGCAACTGAACTGAACTGAACCATCTCTGCAAAAGCTAAACATCAGAAGTTTTTGAAAATAAAGTTTTATTAGAATATAGCCATGTTCATTTTGTAGTTTTTTTTCCCCTTTCTTTTTTAGTGATTAAATACCAAGTGGATACCTTGATCTAAACATCCAGCCTCCAGAACTGTGAGAAACAGATTTCTGTTCTTTGTAAGTCTGTGTATTTTGTTACAGTAGCCTGAATGAACTAAGACAAGTGTGTTAAATATGTGCGTGTGTGCTCAGTTGTTCAGGACTGTAGCCCACCAGGCCTCTGTGCCCATGGGATTCTCTAGGCAAGAATACTGGAGCGACACATGGGCTTAGTTGCTCTGCAGCCTATGGGATCTTCCCGGATCAGGGATCAAACCCGTGTCTCCTGCATTGGCCGCAGATTCTTTACCACTGTGACAAGGGCCTAAACTAGCTTATTATAGTGGGAACAAAGGACAATAAAATATTAAATAAAATAATAAAACAATAAAGTAAAAGCATTATTCACACTGTGTTCTTGAACATCATGCTGTCTTCTAGGCCTCTGTCAGTCTCAGATAAGGGAGTGACTTGTAACTGCACTTGGCAATTGTAACAGCTTCCTAGGGAATGGCTTGACTTTGAATAGTTTTTTAAAACCTAAGGCTAATTATGTTTAATGTACTGGTGCAGCTTGGTTATTGGCTTATTGGCTATTATCTTAATGACAGGATTTTTTCTTATCTTGTGAACTGAAATCTCTTTAACATGATAATTATTACTGAACAATGCAGGATTCAATTTATTCTGAATATAATCATGCTGTAATATCAGGCATTGCTCTTTGCAATCAATGGAGATTGTTTTTTTTTTCATTATAACAGAAAGAAACACTAATTTTAGGAGCCACAGTAGAAAGATAAGGTCCATTGGAGCCGTTATTGGTATAGGCAACTGATTTCAGGTCAAAGCTAGTATTGTTTGCTGAATCACAATAGACTGAGATCCCAGGGCCACGTGTGTAGATAAAAGTACTGATGTAAAATACACACCTAATCTGAGGGAATTATTGAGTAAGCCCTGTGCTTCCTAGATATCAGCCAAGTACAGAACCGTTCCCATCATTTTGGTCTGTAGCTCATTGTATTGGGAAAAAGGCTTCCTAGAAAACTGCCCCATCCAATATCCAATATTCAAGTTTAGTATAAGATCACTTATCATGTCCCCAGATCACTAATGGACATGTATGGGAAGATATTAGTCCTTTTGTTGATGTGATATTTATTATTTAAAAAATTGCCAGGAGTACTGGGTTATGAAAGTCAATCCAGCAAATATTTACTGAGCAGCTACTTCTCCTACTTATTCTAAACAAAAGCCCTCATTGCAATGAATGAGTAGAAGATATAATTTAAGTGATATGCCTATGTGGTTGTACAATTAGAGTTTGCAAACTGCTGCTTTAGAGTTCAATTGTCATGTGTCTTCTTTATATTTTAACTTTTTATTGATATCTAGTCGTTGAAGCCCTTCAATGTTGCTCTTTTTTCAAGTTTGTCTTGGCTCTTCTCAGCTTTTGCATTTTCATGTAAATTTTAGAAATAGCTTATCAATTTCTCCCAATAAGACATTGCTGACTTTTTGATCAGGAGCACACACAATTTATAGAATCGATTTATGGAGTTTGTATCTTTAAAATACTGTCATCAGTTCGTGGAAATGGTATATTCTACCACTTATTCAGGTTTATCTTTATTTCTCTTAATTACTTTATGTGGTTTTCAGTGTAGAGGTCTTGCATATCTTTTATTATATTTATTGCTATAGGTGCATGTGTGCCAAACAGCTTCAATCATGTCCAACTCTTTGTGACCCTGTGGATTGTGCCCCACCAGGCTCCTCTGTCCATGGGATTCTCCAGGCAAGAATACTGGAATGGGTTGTCATGCCCTCCTCCAGGGGATCTTCCTTACCCTGGGTTTGAACATCTTGAACCTGCATTGCAGGCAGATTCTTTACCCCTGAGCCACTGGGGAAACTCATTACTATAGGAACTTGATGTTTTTTTTTATTCTACTTTTAGAATGCTGAAAAATGGACCTCTACCAATATTTGGTCCTAATCCCTGAAACCTGAAAATGCGACCTTATTTGGAAATGAGGTTATACAAATGTGATTAGGTTAAGGGTTTTGAAATGAGAAGATTGTCCTGGATTATCTAGATAAGCCCAAAATACCACCACAGGTCATCTTTGAAAGAGAAACAGGGGAAGGTTTGACATAGGCACACAGGGGAGAATGTAATGTGAAAATGGAGCAGAAAGAGATTTGAAGATGCTGGTTTTGAAGATCAAGTGATGTTACCACTAGTCCCAGAATGGCAACAACCTCCAGAAGGTGGAAGAGGCAGGAATAAATTCTCTTCTAGAGCCTCCAGAGGAATGTGGCCCTGCTGATATCTCATTTTGTCCCAGCGAAACTGATTTTGAACTTCTGGCCTCCAGAAGAATAAGAGAATAAATGTCTCAAGACACTGAAAGAAAATAAACTTTTGGTAGACTTCCCTTGTGGTTCATCTGGTAAAGAATCTGCCTGCAATGGGGGAGACCTGGGTACGATCCCTGGGTTGGGAAGATCCCCTGGAGAAGGGAAAGGATACCCACTCCAGAATTCTTGTCTGGAGAAGTCCATGGGGTCTCAAAGAGTCGGACACTACTGAGCGACTTTCACTTCACTTCTGGAGTTGGTAAATGTCTCTAGTTAAAGGGACTCCAAATTCCTGATACCACCATACTTCTGCTTTCTCCTGCATCTTGGCCCAGCAATTTTTAACTGTTTTTCCTCAGTGATTCTGAACAGATTTAAAATTTTTTTTAAAGTTCAGCAGAAGCGTGGTTATCTCATTTCACATTACTCAATAACCTCATCTGATTTTTCTTGAGTATAATTTTTTAAATGTTCATTAATTTCTTGTATTGTTTCTAATTTCTCTACATTACTCTCTTTCTCTCTTTCTTCTTTTCCTTCTCCTGTCTCTTCATTTCATGTTAATCTGTTATGTTAAAACATAAACTTTCTCTAGATGTCTAGGGCATCTTGTTTTTTAAAAACATACATTTGAGAAAAGAAGACACTAAATGTTGTTTGGAGATGTGTGTGTGTCTGTGTGTGTGAGAGAGAGAGAGAGAGAAGAAGGAGGTGGGGGGAGGTTGTTAGCAGACTTCACTGATTAGGGCTAACCTGGCCATTTCCTTGAGGGGTCATTAAAACGTTGGTATATGTAAGTCCTTTCTCTTGAGCAGGGGTACACTCCTAGCTTTGAAAGTCCTGGGAAGCCTCATTCATCAGTTTGATGATTTTTCACTTCTTTCTTCAGGATTCAAGCCAGTGCTTCCCCACTTCCCTGATGTATCCCCTGAGTTTAGAGCGCCTCTGCCATGGGTCTGACCGCTCCATTTCTGGCCCAGCCAGCTGCCATCAGGGCCTGGTCACACAGCGTATAGAGCTACCGCTTTTGTACTGAGGCTAGGCTATTTTTCCAAGAGGATATCAAATGGAAGGACATTATGAGCCTACTCTTTATAAGGCACATGTCTACATCTTGACTCACTTTCTTGGAGCACTTTTGAAAGTTCTGGAATCTGTTTCCAGAGAAACTACTCCTTTTGGTTTGGGTGAGTAGAAAATAATCAAGCTCTCTTGAGGAATTATCTTCTTTTCTTTGCAGACTTAAAAGTTTTCATAAGCCCAGCCTGGGATACATTTCAGATGATGGGATATCCATCTACTCATGATGGCTCCTACCTGGGCCCTCTCATGGCAGTGGCAGTTATGGGACCTGCAGGGACAATTAGAGTAGAAACGTCTTTCGTTGTTTAGGTGAGTTCTGTTAGTTTCAAATTTGGATGAAGAGACTTGGGGAACCTCCTCATATTCTCTTGACGTAGTTGAATAAGAGAGAATAAACTTCAGTAAAGAGACTTTCATTGGAGGCAGACCCACTCTAGCTGTGTGACCTCTGGCATGTTATTCAGACTTGGAGCTTCCCTTTCCTTTAAAATGGGAATAATAATGAATCCTTGTTCTGCTCTTAGTCTGTGAAAAGAGTAAACATGTAAAAGAGTAAACTGCACAAGGCAGTTTTTCCTTACAGTCTTTCATAATTCCAGTGACTTGAAGGCATCATGCAAAGTTTTCACCCCAGAGAACCAGGGTCAGTTTGATTCCCCATTCTGTTCTAAAGAGGACCTTCCTGTATCCAGGGAACCTGAGTCAGTGGCAGGTTGGGGCGTCATTCACATTAGAACTGAAATGGATGGTCTGAGGGAATGACTAAAGAGAGAGAATCTTGTAAAAAAGACAAATTAAAAGCTAGTCTATTTGTCGATTCAGAGGAGCTGACTCAAAAGGGAGAAGCTCAAATTGGACTAAAACGCGAAAAAATCAATCATGAGTGAAACTTTGAAGTAGGCTTGGGAAACAGAGTCTGATGTAATCCCCTAAACACTAGGTATGGCTCTTCTGCTCCAGGCAGGGCATGGCCTGAGGGCTCAAAGATCAGGCCCTGAAATCCACTAGCCTTATGATTTTTATGTTTTCTATTGATTTTAGTAAAAATTCCAGCATCTACATAAGTATGAAAAAGTAAAACCTCACCTCTCTCTTCCCCCTTTAAGTCCTTTTTTGGTACATTTACACACATATGAAAATATTTTATAACATAAATGAGATCAATCTGTACACAGCATTATTTTACATTTAAAAATACATTTTGGCAATTCAGTCACTCAACAAAAATTTTGGTTGTCCATCATTTCAGGTGATAGAAATGGAGTGGTAGCAAAACAGAAATCCCTATACTAAAGGTCTTTTCATATAGGGACAGGCTGCTTATTTTTTACAGTGACAAAGTATTTTACAGCTTAGGGGGCATCTATTGTTTTCTCTTAGTCTGAATTTTGCCTTTTCATTTCCAATGGTGTCTTTTAATCAACAGCTTTTCACTTTGCTTAAGTCCAATTTATGATATTTTTTTTCCGCTTTCATGACTGGTTCTTTTTTGATGTTTAAGAAAATATTTGCCTATTTCAAGGCTATTATCATGTTTCCTTCTAGAAGTTTCATGTTATATCTATCCCTTTATGTAATATCTATCCCTTGATTAAACACTTGGCCTGGTCTGAATCACAAAATTGGTCCAGAAATGGTCAGCCACAGCTCCAACTAGTGCGTGAGATACTCTTTACCTTTTGGGGTAGTGAATTTTGTGGCATAGAAGTCTGAGCTGCTGTTGGCTATCTTTGCTTCCTGAGCATGAAGTACATAGAGAAGAAAAAAGCATAGATGAGAGATGAAAAGAAGCAGCTTCCTGAATGCATTGTTTGGATACCTGGTTCCCTCTGGACCTGAAGCCATATATCCTTAAGCCATTCAAGTCCCTACTTTGTCCTCTGGGAGTCTGAGTTGTATTTATTTTAACTACACTTAAAATTTAGATGACTCACAAACAATGTAAGGATGTAGCACAGCTCTCCAGATAGCACTAGTGGTAAAGAACCTGCCTGCCAATGCAGGAGACATAGGAGACTTAGGTTCAATCCCTGGGTCAGGAAAATCCCCTGGAGGAGGGCATGGCAACCCACTCCAGTATTCTTGCCTGGAGAATCCCATGAACAGAGGGGGCTGGTGGCTACAGTCCATGGGATCTCAAAGAGTCAGACATGCACACACGCAAGGATGTAACATAATGTATTTAGTTTGTTCTCTATGGATGGACATGTACGTTGCTCCAGGTTTTAACTATTATGAGCCATGTTGCCCTGGTGGCTGAACAGAGGAGTAGAATGGAGGAAGACTTTGCCAAAGTTTATCTATCTATCTGGCTGCACCAGTTCCATACACAAGGTCTTCTATCTTTGTTGCAACATTCTGGATCTTTTTAGTTGCAGAAGGCGGGATCTTTATTTGAAGCATATGGGATCTTTAGTGGTGGCTTGCAGAATCTTTAGTTGCAGCATTCGAACTCTTAGTTGTGGCATGTGGGATCTAGTTCCCTGACCAGGGAGAGGACCCAGGCCCCCTGCTTTGGGAGCATGGAGTCTTAGCCACTGGATGACCAGAGAAGTCCCAGGAAGATTTTAGATAAATGGCAGGGCTGTGTTTTGAGGGAGATGCTGGAGATTTCAGAAGAAGAATAAAGCCAGCCTGCAGCCAGCCTGCATAACTGTGCCAAGGAAAGGGGACTGTATCATCAAACTGTCCATGAGAGGGCTGGAGAGCCCTGCCCAAGGGCAAAGGAGCAGCCAGGAAGCAAGTCCCACATGCCTCAGCACCTGTGCCAGGAAAAGGGAGAAGGCAGGAGAAGCAGGCTGACATTATGTGTGCTCCTGAAGCGGGCTCTGAGAAGGCCCTTGCCATGCTCATGATCATGGTCTTGGCTTCAGCCCTGTACACAGATCTCTTCCTACTCACCTCTGTGTAGCTGACTCATCCTGAAGCACAGGGTCTTTCTGTGACCTTGGCCATAATCTTGAATACAATCATTTGAGTAATGTAAAGTTTGCAAGACAAAACATGTGATAAAGACAATATCATCATCATCATCATCATTATTATTAAGGTGCATTTGAAAAGTGAGAGAGCATATTGGAGATAAAAGTGCTGCAGCATAAATTTCGGAGTCAGAAAGATCTCAGCAACATTTACTGACCTAAACCTCTGGGCAAGTAACTTCTTTGTTGTTGCTGTTAGTCTCTACGTCGTGTCCAACTCTTTGCAACCCATGGACTGTAGCCCACCAGGCTCCTCTGTCCATGGGATTCTCCAGGCAAGAATACTGGAGTGGGTTGCCATGCCCTCCTCCAGGGGATTTTCCTGACCCAGGGATCGAACCTAAGTCTCTTATGTCTCCTGCACTGGAAGCGTTTTCCACATTGGCAGGTGACTTGTTTACCACTGAGCCACAAAGGAAGCCCCAGGGGATTTCTTAGGCCTCCACTTCTTAGTCTATAAAATGGGGATAACAAACACTTCCTTCATATAGTTGTTGTGAGGAGAAAATGAGGTAATTTTTAGCAGCATGACCCAGGGAACAGAGCCAACAAATGGCTCAGATGGTAAAGAATCTGCCTGCAGTGCAGGAGACCTGGGTTCAATCCCTGGGCTGGGAAGATCCCCTGGAGAAGGGCATGGCTACCCACTCCAGTATTATTGTCTGGAGAATCCCATGGCCAGAGGCTACAGTCCACAGGGTCACAAAGAATTGGACATGACTGAGCAACTAACACTTCCAGATATTATTAATAAGAAAGAGTGCAGGAAAATAGAGAAGAAGAGAGAGAAGAAAGTCGCTCAGTCGTGTTCGACTCTTTGCGACCCTATGGACTGTAGCCCACCAGGCTCCTCTGTCCATGGGATTTTCCAGACAAGAATACTGGAAAGTATAGATAGGTCCAAATTCTCATCACCAGGGAGAGTCCAAAACAGTCTTCAGTCCATGAGTTCTGACCCTTGTTCTTGCTAATACACTACACAGCTTCTGAAGTGTCTTTTGAAAAGGACACATGGGAAAAGACTAGCCTCATAACTGGTGAAGGGAGATTTTGTTCAGCGTTAGTTTTCCTTTCTCAAATATTCTGCAAATAATGGTTTGTTTACTTATTTATTTATTATTGGAGTATAGTTTCTTTTACTGGTATATTTAGAGCAAGGTCCTTGCAGACACAGGCCTAGGGCCACCGCAAGATTTCCTGCCGCAAGGAAGACATCAACAGAGAGGTCCAACTTCCTAGCGCTCCCAGCCCAGGCGCCCCCTAGCGGCCGCTGTGGGACACGCTTATGCCAACTGGGACAGGAGGCCTTGGGCCCTCAGAGGAGAGGGGTCACTCACTTACCACGAGCAGGCAGGGCAAACACTTCACAGAACATACCCAGTTGTGATGCAATGCTTCCCCACGGGAAGGACACACATTCTGCTCTTCAATTCTAGGGCCAAGAGATCAACAGTAGTAGGGAGCAGAGTTGAGGTCCTCCTGGAGGAATGTGGGTGAGGACCAGGGTGAGGAGGACAGATCCTTTCATGACCCACCAAGATCTTGACTAGCTCACTCTTGACCCTGGGGCTGGGGTGCTTGGCCAACTGGCTGAAGCAACATTCTCATCCAATCTGGACTTGCCTCCAGAAGCTCTGTGCCTAATCCTTTATCCAGCATTCGCAGTAACTCCTGTCTTCGAGAACTCTGTCTCTAATAGATTGCAGTGGAAGTCTGCACTATTTAATGCCCAGGACACCCTTGGAGCAAGGTTCTTTTATTATCCTTGTCTTAGAGATGAGGAGACTGTGATTCAGAGATCCGACCTTACCTGCCAAGGATCACACACTCATGGAATGGAAAAGTTGGCACTCAAGCTCAAGGATGAGCACTTCAAAGGCTGTTTTCTTTCCACCAGCTACCCTGCACTGGACAAGGTAATTATTTGTTACCTGCAGACACCATCAATCATAGAACTGAAGAAAAACTTGGAATCACAGCAGAGAGGAAAAACCTCATTTTCCACAGCTGAGCTTGTATCTCCTTTCCCTGCTTCTTACCCACTTCCTCCCTCCGGATGGTCTGTCCTACAAGCGTTCCTTTTATCTAAGAACCATTGCCAAGCCACAATTTCCTGTCTTTTGTCCCATTATCCAGGGTAGAAAGCAGTGTCTGCCAGCCTGATCTGTGACTCGGGGCCATAATTACTTCTGGATTGTTTGGGTCCAAACGGCTGGCTAAACATTTCTAAGAAATACCACAGCCTTCTGGTTCTTTTATCTCCTTGGTAGAAGTTAAATACAAGAGAATTAATATTAGAACACTATTAGTATTGTCTATTAAATTAATATATATATAAATATTTATGAGCATAAATATAATACATGTACATGTATATACATATATGTATGTTTACTTCTCTGTGTATACATTTACTCTTTATTACAACTATTTGATATAGGTATCAGTACTCTCACCGTATAGATGAGGAAACTGAAAATCTGAGAGGGAAAACAATCTGTCCAAAGTCTCATCATCTCTGGGATTCAAGGGCTGAGATTTGAACCCAAATGGTCTGAATACCAGTCTGTAATCTATTTCCTGCATCACACTTCCTTGTTCTTTAGTCTTTTTTTTTTTTTTTGCAAAAAATAGCTTATTTATTTGGCTGTTTCAGGTCACTGTTGCAGTGCTCGAACTCTTCATTGCCGTGTGCCAGCTCTCAGTTGCAGCAATTGAGATCCCCAACCAGGGATCGAACTCAGGCCCCCTGTATTGGGAACGCAGAATCTTAACCACTGTACCACCAGGGAAGTCCCCAGTTGTTTTTTCTTTTTAAGTCAACTCTAGTTAGATATAATCAACTTACAACTAACTGCCCTCATTTTGAATAGTTTGATGAATTTTGACAAATGTATATACACTTGTTAACTACCACCACAATTAAAAGAAAAAATGTTTCCATCGTGCTCAAACATTCCCTTGTGCCCCTTTGGGATCAGTTCCATCACAGAATAACCCAACCCAGGTAACCACTAATCTGCTTTCTGTCACTATGGATTAGTTTTGGCTTCTCTAGAACTTCTACAAATAGATTCATATAATATGAACACTTTGGGGTTTGTGCTCTCTTGCTTAACATTTATTCATGTTATTGCACATATCAGTTGCTTGTTTCTTTCTATTGCTGAATAGTACTCCATTGGGTCAATGTATGATTTGTTCATTTATTCACCATTTTTCCTAATTGACATTTTGTGTGGTTTCCAGTTTTGAACTATTAATATTATAAAAATTGCTGCTGTGAACATTTGTGTACACTTTTTTGTTTGACACAAGTTTTTAGTCTTCTTGAGTAAATCCCTATGAATGGAATTTCTGGGTTGCATGCAAGGTGTTTAACTTTTTAAGAAACTGCTTTTCAAAGTGGCACCAGTTTACACTCCCACCAGCAGTGTTTGAGCTTCAGTTGTTTTATATCCTCACCAACATTTTGTCCCCACATGGCAGAAAACTCTGATCTCTTTAGCCTCTTATAAGGGCACCCCATTCAGAGGTCTTCATCCTTATGAGATAATCATTCTCTAAAGACCTCACTTCCACTAGTATCATCTTGGGATTAGGCTTTAATATATGAATTCAGGAAGACACAAATATTCAGGCCATAATAATATGTAGATATAAATTCCATTTCTTTAATAAAATATGGATCTATACATATTTTCTATTTCTTCTTGAGTTAATTTTAGTAAGTTGTATACTTTTAAGAAATTTGTCCATTTCATCAAAGTTGTCATATTTGTTGTTCATAATATTGTCCTTTTTGACTCTGCTGTATCTATAGTCATGTACCTTCTTTCATTTCTAAAGTGGCACTTTGTATCTATTCTCTTTTATTCTTGAGAAATCTAGCTAGAGTTTTTTTCAATTCTGTTGATCATTCCAGAAACTATGTCCCTCCTATGAGCTGATATTTTGGATTTAATTTACTCTTCTTTTAGCTTCTTAAGGTGGATGCTTAAGTCATTGACCCCATTCTCTGCCTCTCTGTTGATTCAGAGTTTATATTTTGTCTCTTTGACCTTTCATAGCATGTTATGCAAATATTTCCTCATTATTGGTCATTCTTTTATTATTTTGGAACATGTCTTGTTTCTCTATTCTAATATGATCCATTTGATAGAGTTATTCTTTGCATGTTCCACAAATATTAACATAGTGTTTTGCATGTACTAGGTGCTTACTAAATAATTATTAAAATAACAAATAGCATTTTAGTGTGTTTCTAAGCACCAGATATATATGCAAAGTGGGGTGAAGTGCACATTATAGGGATTGGGCAGCCTAAAGTTCCAATTTGATCATCAAAAATCAGCTCAGACATCATTTATTCTTGAAAAAAGTCTCCTTGGTGGAGAGCACCATGTTCTTATTCAATTTTCTTTATCATGAGTGTACTCTTGTTGCACTTATGTTGTGCGTGCTCAATCGCTTCAGTCATGCTGACTCTTTGGGACCCCATGGACTGTAGTCTGCCAGGCTTCCCTGTCCATGGGATTTCCCAAGCAAAAATACTGGAATGGGTTGCCATTTCCTTCTCCAAGGGATCTTCCCGACCCAGGGATTGAACCCATGTTTCCTGTGTCTCCTGCATTGAAGGCAGATTCTTCTACCTCTGAGTCACTGGGGAAGCCCAGCACTTATGTTGTATCATAATATTTAAAATTAGTTTATATCTCCCCTATTCTAGTTTTGAGGCTTCCCAGGTGGCGCTAGTGGTAAAGAATCTGCCTGCTAATGCAGGAGACATAAGGAATGTGGGTTCACTCCTGGGGTTGGGGAGATCCCCTGGCAGAAGGCATGACAGTCCACTCCAGTATTCTTGCCTGGAGAATCCCATGAACAGAGGAGCCTGGTAGACTATAGTCCATGGGGTTGCAATGAGTCAGATACGACTGAAGTGATTTAACACCCTGCAGTTTTAGTTTTTGATTTTTTTTTTTTTTTTTTTGACAACAGGGTCCTGTCATGTTCCTCAGTGCCTGGCACAATGCCTAACATACAGAAGTCTTTCAATAAATGTTTGTTGGGTGAAGAAGAAAACAGAAAATGCTTTTCTCTGCCTTTGAGTCTGGTAAAACATTCAGAACATATGTAATAATCTGTGCGTTCTGTTGTGCTCTACTTCAGAGAATAAACATGCGGGCCTATTGTGTTTTTGAAATGCATTTTTAATGGAAAAACGTTCAGCATGTGTTGTAAGTTACTGCTCTCACTCAAAGGAGAGTCCAGAACCAATCCATGTCTAAGACCCAACAGCGAGTGGACACCACCACCACTCCTCCTTGACCTTTTTATTTGTCTTGAAGAAAAGAACTGGTTTAAACCAAACTAACATCTCCTGTCTTTGTTCCTGGAAATGAGGACTGTTTCACAAAGAAAAGAGGGTCTGCATCTCCACTGCTTCAGAAACACTGCCTTCAGAGCAATTACCTAATAGGAAATGTCCCTAAACTCCAGCCAGATCAATTTGTTCCCCTCCCCGGGGCTATTATCACAGTACCCTTGCCAAAGCTCTCAACAAGTCTTCATAATCTCTCACATGCTTAGTTCTCTGTGGAGGTTTCCAAGCACTTTCCCACCCATTATCTTTTCTAATCATCACAACAGCTGCTATATGTTCCAGAGGACACTGAAGAAAGGGAAAGAGATCCAGTTCTGGGGCCAGACAGCACTGATTTCATTTATGCTCTGCCACTTACTGGTGGGTGGCAGCAGGCAAATCTCCTTGCCTCACTGAGCCTCAGTCTTCTCATTTGTGAAATGGGAATAACAATCCTTACTTGTGATGGTTAGAGCTAATATGTGTAAACTGTGCATCACGGCGTTTCAGTTCAGTCACTCAGTCGTGTCCAACTCTTTGCGACCCCATGGACCACAGCGTGCCAGGCCTCCCTGTCTATCACCAACTCCCGGAGTCCACCGAAACTCATATGCATCAATTTGGTGATGCCATCCAACCATCTCATCCTCTGTCGTCCCCTTCTCCTCCCACCCCCAATCTTTCCCAGCATCAGGGTCTTTTCCAATGAGTCAGCTCTTCGCATCAGGTGGCCAAAGTATTTGAATTTCAGCTTCAGTCAGTCTTTCCGTGAACACTCAGGACTGATCTCCTTTAGGATGGACTGGCTGGATCTCCTTGCAGTCCAAGGGACTCTCAAGAGTGTTCTCCAACACCACAGTTCAAAAGCATCAATTCTTTGGGGCTCAGCTTTCTTTATAATCCAACTCTCACAACCATACGTGACTACTGGATGTCACGTACATGGTGTTTGGCCTATGATAAGTGCTGGATAAGTAGTAGTTATTATTTTTGTGTTCTGTGAATGTTGCAGTTATCTTGACTTCTTGTAGTAATTCTGGGTGAAATTAAATCGGGTTCAGTAAAACAATGCTGGATCAAAATTGGGAAAGGAGTTCACCAAGGCTGTATATTGTCATCCTGCTTATTTAACTTATATGCAGAGTACATCATGCAAAATGCTGGGTTGGATGAAGCATAAGCTGGAATCAAGATTGCTAGGAGAAACATCAACAACCTCAGATATTCAGAAGATACCACTCTAATGGCAGAAAGTGAAGAGAAACCAAACAGCATCTTGATAAGGGTGAAAGAGGAGAGTGAAAAGCTGGCTTAAAACTTAACATGCAAAAAACTCAGAACATGACATCTGGTCCTATCACTTCAAGGCAGATAGATGAGGAAAAAGTGGAAACAGTGACAGATTTATTTTCTTGGGCTCCAAAATCATGACGGACAGTGACTGAAGCAATGAGATTAAAAGACACTTGCTCCTTGGATGCAAACCTATAGCAAACTTAGACAGCATATTTAATAGCAGAGACATCTCTTTGCTGACAATGGTCTGTCTAGTCAAAGCTATGGATTTTCCAGTAGTCATGTATGGATCTAAGATTTGGACCATAAAGAAGCCTGAGTGCTGAAGAACTGTTTTTTTCAAATTTTGGTGCTGGAAAAGACTCTTTAGAGTCCCTTGGACAGCAAGGAGATCAAGCCAGTTAATCCTAATGGAAACCAACCTTGAATACTCATTGGAAGGACTGACGGTGAACCTGAAGCTCCAATACTCTGGCCACCTGATGCAAAGAGCTATCCACTGGAAAACGTTCTGATTCTGGGAAAGATTGAGGGCAGGAGGAGAAAGGGGAAACAGAAGGTGAGATGGTTGGATGGCATCACTGACTCAATGGACATAAATTTGGGCAAACTCCAGGAGATAGTGAAGGACAGGAAAGCCTGGCATGCTGCAGTCCCTAACATCTCAAAGAGTTGGACATAAGTTAGCAACTGAACATCACCAAGAACAAAATAATGCTAACAGACAAGATATATGCTGCCAGCTTACTGCCTGCCAGCACAACAACTTCTAAAGGCAAGCATAGAAGGAACTTGATAAAAACAAAAAACAAAAAAACACCCTCCCTCAATACTAAATGGAACAAAGGAGGTCTTGTAACTTAAATAAAGTAGAACTGAATCCATTCTAGAATCTGTGTAGACTTTGTGCTTAAAGTGGTTGCTTCGGAGAAGTTAGTATCTGTTAGTTGATGTCTTTGAGTTATCATTTAACAGAAACCAAGTTGGCAGCTACTCTGTGCTAGATGCTAAGGTCAGAGAGATAAATGAAATAATCCAGTAACTGAATGAATCTTTGCTATCCAACAGGAGGTTGTAGAAATAACACAGAGAATGGACCCACTAACTGTGTCTGGGAGAATTGGGAAAGGCTCCACAGAAGATTCTTGAAGGATACGTTGGGCTTTCCTCAGATGGTGCTGTCACTCAGTCTTAAAGGTGTAATGAGACTTTATGAAGTTCAGCCATGGGGAACAGGGAAGTTACAGGGATCAGCTTGGCCTAGAGGCCAAGTGTTTGCTCTAGAGTTCACCCACCGAGGAAGAATCCATGCTCTGTCATTGATGAGCTGTGGAACCTTGGATATGTTGCCTCAGTGCTTGCGTTTACATGACAAACTGAAGATACTAATAATTCCTACTTTGGGGATTTTAAGGGGTCAACAAATGCTTTCCCATCTTTCCCATACAGACTACAATAATTGTAAGGGCAGAAGTTAGATGGATGGATATCCAACGTTGCTGTACTACTAATAAGGTGTTTGGAAAACTCGGATGTTTTAGAAATGACGTACTTCTTAATCCTATACCACAACACTGAACACATCACTAGGTACAGGAAGAAATGGAAGTTCAGGCCTGTCCCCTGGGGCAGATATGCTCCACTTGGCTCACCGTGAGACTCGGCAACAGAACAAAATGCGTCCTTTCTTTAGGCAGGGAGATACAAGAGTGGTCCTGAGTGTGGCTGAGCCAGACAGGTCTAGTTCCTTCTTCCCAACCAACCAATGAGGTGAGTGACTCTCTCCAGGGATACTGAAATAGTGAGCAAGAGACAAAGAGTTTTACTTTAATGGAGATCCTTCCACATGGAAACATGAAGCCGGAGAAAGGGAGGTTGCTTCCAACACCTACAATAACATATTATTGTGAGGGTGAAATATGAGGCAATGTATACAAAATACTAAGCACACTGCCTGGCACATAGTAAACATTCACCAATGTTAGTTAGCCTTTGTTGTTGTTATGGCAGCAGATTACCAGGTTCCAGTATATTGTCTGATAGCTTTGTTGATGATTTGCAAAAAGACAAATGCTGGAAGCTAAGGAGAAGACCATGTGCACAGTCTAGGGGAGAATTCCTTCCAGCTGGACTGTTGATAAAGATGCGCATCCTAGACTACACTCTCCTTTAGAAAGCATGGAACCTCCTTTGGAGGAGGAGTCTAAAGTGACCCCAAATATCAGCAAACCCTGTGCTGCTACAACCCTTCTGCATCTAGGATTTATCTTTTGAACCTGATAGAACTGGTCCTATCCTCTCAGTTCCATAAGTTCTACTCCATATATGGGCAGAAGCCAAAATTCTCAGGACATGTGATATCTTGCAGCTGGAAATGAGTAGCCATTTAAGGGGAAACACTCTGGTAGAAATGGTAGGGTTCTAGGAACAGTGTGGTAGGTAGAGATGGGGTGGTGATAGAGGCAGAGGCAGGAAAAAGAATATGATCTTTTGTGCTCTGACCAAAGAACTAATGGATGCATCTGCCCCGAAAGTCAGGGGAGAGAACTCACTTAGTCCTGCCTAGTCAAGTAAGACAATTACCTACCCAGCCCAGGACTAGGGACCATGTACGTCCACACCCACTCTATATGTAGCTCTTAAAGAAGAATACTCCAGTGCCCAAGTGCACAGGGAGAGAAAGCAAGGAGATCTCATGGCCTCTACCTGTTGGGAAAGGTTGAATCTTTTTTTAAAAATAAGTCCAAACTTTAAAAGAACAGAGCACTATAAAAATTACTGTAGCATAAAAGAAATGGAAATTATTCTCTATGCCCAGGAGAAAATTTTTACTCTAGAAATTACATATTATATAATATGATTAAAATAATTAACACAGCTGCATGGCATAAATAAGTTGATAGAGTAAATCCTGAGTTCTCATCAAAAGGAAAACTACATATATGTTTCTATTTCTTTAATGTTGTATCTGTATCAGATGATGGATGTTCACTGAGCCTATTGTGGTAATCATTTCATGAAATAGGTGAGTCAGATAATTATGTTGTGCATATTAAACTTCCACAGTGCTGTATGTCAATTATATCCCAATAAAACTGGAACAAACCAGTGGGAAAAAAAGTAAAAATTACCTACTAGAGGAGTCAGAACATTTTTGGAAGACATTTGCTATTTCCAGCAAGATTCAGGAAGTCATGGTCTCTCTGAAGAAGGATAAATGAGCTTTATCAGCAATGGTTTGAGATAAAAAGGAGCTTGCAAGTCAATGCCAAAAGCAAGATTAACAATAATGTCAGTGTTGGACATGATTTTATAAAATAGAATTGTTCCTGAAGAAAAGATTAGAACAATTAAAAATGAGAAATATCTAAGTTTTAATAGAAGATATTATTCTTTATTGGAAGAAAAGGCCAATGTTTGGAGATCAATATGATCTGGTATGTTCCAGGTGATATTTATATATATTCCTAATGACTTATTTTGAATTTTAAGGAAAACAAAAAAATCTGTAAGAATCTATGCCCAAAACAAAAACAGAACAATACAGATTACCTACAAAGAACAAAAATCAGACTTCTCTTTGGCAGCACTGAATAATTTTAAAACAATAAATCAATATCTGTGTAGTTTTGAAGGGAAAAATGTGAACCAAGTATTGATCAGAGAAACCAAGACAGAGATGACCATAAAATTGTTCAAGAATATTAAATTATAGTATAAAGGGATAGGTGGTAAACATTGAAAACAAGTGAACCTGTGAGCATAAAAACTTAGCTGTGTCCTGTTAGAAAATAGAAACCATTTAGGCATTTCAAATAGAGGGAATTTGTTAAGGTTCTGTTAGGAAACAGAAACCATTTAGGTGTTTGAAACAGAGGGAATGTAGTACAGGCTATTTGTTACTTCGGAGAAGGCAATGGCACCCCCACTCCAGTACTCTTGCCTGGAGAATCCCATGGATGGAGGAGCCTGGTAGGCTTCAGTCCATGGGGTTGCAAAGATTCGAATATGACTGAGCGACTTCACTTTCACTTTTCACTTTCATGCACTGGAGAAGGAAACGGCAACCCACTCCAGTATTCTTCCCTAGAGACTCCCAGGGACTGAGGAGCCTGGTGGGCTGCCATCTATGGGGTCGCACAGAGTCGGACACAACTGATCCAATTTAGCAGCAGCATTTGTTACGTAGGGGATAATCTTCCTGAAGACGCAAATAGGTCATTACTTCTCAAATTGTAATGTGTTCAAATCACCTGTTTAAAATGCAGATTCAATAGGTTTGAGATGGAGCCTGAGATTCTGTGTTTTCAAGAACTTCTTTTTGAATCAAGTCAATGCTGCTGGTCTCGAGCCACTGTTTGAATAGCAAGGAAACAGGGGAAGTTGAGTCAACTGAGGATTAGCAGTAGGAGGAAGTCACAGTTGTCCTCTGAGTTGAAGGAACACTGAGAAGAGACGTTGTTACCAAGGTCTAGAACTTGGTACCTTGGTGGTAGCTAGCAACATGGCCATAATTTCCTGATGGGAGCTGGGACCAAGGGCTGTCTGGCAGGATCTGAAATTACCAGCAAAGATGCAGCTGTACTAGAGACCCAGCTGCAGACAGAGAGATAGGGAGTCCATCCCTCAGCTTCTGCCCTCCTTCTAGCCTCTGGTCTTCTGTGAGCTTTTCCAACTTACTAGCTGAAACTCCCTTCTCCAGTATAGCATGCTGTCTCCCTGTCTCTCGGCTTCTCCCTGTGGGTCACTCTTAAATTTCTCGTTCTGTGAAACTAGATCACTTTCTAACACCATACACAAAAATAAACTCAAAATGGATTAAAGATCTAAATGTAAGACCAGAAACTATAAAACTCCTAGAGGAGAAGATAGGCAAAACCCTCTCCGACATAAATCACAGCAGGATCCTCTATGACCCACCTCCCAGAATACTGGAAATAAAAGCAAAAATAAACAAATGGGACCTAATTAAAATTAAAAGCTTCTGCACAACAAAGGAAACTATAAGCAAGGTGAAAAGACAGCCTTCAGAATGGGAGAAAATAAAAGCAAATGAAGCAACTGACAAACAACTAATCTCAAAAATATACAAGCAACTTCTGCAGCTCAATTCCAGCAAAATAAATGACCCAAACAAAAAATAGGCCAAAGAACTAAATAGACATTTCTCCAAAGAAGACATACAGATGGCTAACAAACACACGAAAAGATGCTCAACATCACTCATTATCAGAGAAATGCAAATCAAAACCACAGTGAGGTACCATTTCACACCAGTCAGAATGGCTGCGATCCAAAAGTCTACAAGCAATAAATGCTGGAGAGGGTGTGGAGAAAAGGGAAGCCTCTTACACTCTTGGTGGAAATGCAAACTAGTACAGCCACTATGAAGAACAGTGTGGAGATTCCTTAAAAAACTGAAAATAGAACTGCCTTATGACCCAACAATCCTACTGCTGGGCATACACACCAAGGAAACCAGAACTGAAAGAGACACGTGTACCCCAATGTTCATTGCAGCACTGTTTATAATAGCCAGGACACGGAAGCAACCTAGATGTCCATCAGCAGATGAATGGATAAGAAAGCTGTGGTACATATATGCAATGGAGTATTACTCAGCCATTAAAAAGAATACATTTGAATCAGTTCTAATGAGGTGGATGAAACTGGAGCCNTACGATTTTTGGGGTCGCAGATAGTCAGACACGACTGAGTGACTGAACTGAACTGAACTGAATAGTAACTCACTATCTTTTTATACCCTTACTCAGGCGATTTGTCCCCCTACAAATAATGGGCAACTAAAAATACTGATCAAATTTCTGTCAAACAGCATTTCCCTTTCTCTGTTCTTTAGGGACTACACTGTCCATTAATGGAGCTCTGGTGTAGTGCAGACCTTTGTGTCTCATGTCAACATATTGAGCCAACTGTGAACAGGCCTATTATTTCCCTTTGTTTATGACAAGAAGGACTCACCATAGACAAGATACACAGTTATGTGTTGAAGAGGAGGCCACCAGTTCTGAAAACTGGCCCTCAGTTATCACGGTAACTGATACAGTGATCATGGCCTCACATTCAGGTAATTTACTTGTATCCTCCAGGCCTGTTGAGACCTGACCCCACCAAGGTACTATATCCAATATGATTGATTGGAGCTGTGCAGTCAACATCCACCTTACAAAATTTGGTGGCTCTCACAATATCCAGCTCAAATTGGGAAGGTCTGGTTGTAGACACATGATTAGCCATAGTGAGATATTCAGTCTCTATTGTGGAAGATGTGGCCGCAAACCAGAGGATTCTGCGCTGAGTCTGCTACTGAGACCCCATAAAGCATCCTCTACTGTGGTATGTAGCTTTATCACCACTGGGGCTTCTGGGTCTTGTGACCTGAATGGTGGGGAGGCTTGCTTCATAGACTGGACCTATTGGTAAGTCCTCTCTTGCTCTGAGCCCTCTCAGAATTTTCAGTCCTCTTCAGTACTGTGATATGGGTCAGAGTAATATTCTCAAATGTGGTATATGATGACTCTAAAATCCAAAGCTACTATTAATTTTCCCATAAAATATGCAATGAAAAAAGGGATTTGTGTGCAATGCCAGTTGTTTGGGAGATAAGCAGAGGAAATCATGGAAAGAGTGGGAAAATGAAATGAGAAATGAAGAATGCCAATAAAGGATTTATTTTCTTATTTTCTTTTTTTAAAAATAGCTTTATTGAGCTGTAATTTATGTACCACAAAATTTACCCATTTAAGTGTATAATTCAAAAGAGATTTTTTTTTGTATAGTTAAAGAGTTGTGTTACATCACTATAAGCTAATTTTAGAACATTTTCATTATTACAAGAGACACTCGATCCCCATCAACATTCATTTACCATTCCTTACATTCCTCTTTCCACTGCCGTACACAGTCTTATGCAACAAGTCATTGACATTCTGTCTCTCTAGATTTGACCATTATGGGCATTTTATGGAAGTAGAATCATGCAATATTTGATCTGATATTACTGGCTTCTTTCATTTAGCACAATGTGTTCAAGGGTCATCAAAATTGTATTAAAAAATATATCAGAATTTTATTTCTCTTTTTTTGCCAAACAATATTCTATTGTATGCTACATACTGTTCATCCAGTTACTAGTTGATGGACATTTGAATTGTTTGCATTCCTGGCTAGTATGAATAATGCTCCAGAAATATTGATGTGGGCATGTATTTTCATTTTATATGGATCCATATGTAGAAGTGAATTGTGTAGTAACTCTATTTTGATATTAAACAGTTAACTCCCAAATTATTTTCCAAGTAGTTAATATCATTTTACATTCCGACAACAGTGTATGAGGGTTATGATTTCTCCATATTCTTGCCAGTATTTGATATTATCTTACATCTTGATTTTAGATCCTAGTAAATATGAAATGATATTTTATTGTGGTTTTGGTTTGCATTTTCCTAATGACTAAAGATAATATGCATCATTTCATGAATGACCATTCATCTATATTTTATGAAGAAATGTCTATGTAAAAACTTTTATTCATTTTAAAATTTGGTTATTTTTTTCTGTACTACTGAACTGTGTTTTCAAATACATTCTAGATAAAAGTAGTCTCTTATCAGATACATAATATGCAAATTTTTTCTATTCTGTAGGTTATTGTATTAGTCATGGTTCCCCAGAGAAAGAATACATATATTTAGAAAAAATATATAGATAGATACAGAAGAGATATTTTAAGGAATTGGTTCATATGTTGTGGGGGCAAGTCTGAAATCTGTAGGCAGGTTGGCAGGCTGAAGATTCTGGTAGGAGTTGATGTTGTCTTTCATATGTTACTGTATGAAGGCAAGTCTGGAGGCAGAATACTTCCTTATCCAGGGAACTCAGTCTTTTCTCTTAAGGTCTTCAACTGAGTGGATAAGACCCATATACATTATGGAGAGTAATGTGTTCAGACTCTACTGATTCAAATATCAATTACATCTAAAAAATGCTCTCACAGCAACATGTAGATTGGTGTTTGACCAGATAACAGAGTACCATACCATAGCAAAATTGGAACATAAAATTAACAGTCAAAATGTCTTATCATTTTCATTATGGTGACATTTGAAAACCAAAAGTTTTAAAAATAAAGTTGAATTTATTACTTTTTTCCTTTTATCGCCTGCATGTCATCTCTAAGAAGTTGCCTTACCCAAGGTCATGAAGACCTACTCGTGTTTTTTTAATAAGTGTTTTATAGTTGAGTTCTTTAGATTTATAACCAATTTTGAGTTAATTTTTATGTATGGTGTGAGAAAAGGGGCCAAATCCATTCTTTTACGTGTGGATCATCAGTTGTCCCAGCACTATTGCTGAAAAGATTGCTCTTTCCGTATTGAATTTTCCTGGGACCCTTGGTGAAAATCAACTGAGTATATTGTGGTTTTCCAGTGTGGAGGTTGACATCAGTTATTTGCTCACCAGCCCTTGATTTTTTCTATAGGCAGATGTCCATCTGTGTCATTCCCAGGAACACCATGGTCAACGTACTCTGATTGCCATTCTGGATTTGATGCCTATGGTTCCAAATAGGAAAAGCAGTACGTCGAGACTGTATCTTGTCACCCTGCTTATTTAACTTATATGCAGAATACATCATGAGAAACGCTGGACTGGAAGAAGCACAAGCTGGAATCAAGATTGCTGGGAGAAATATCAATAACCTCAGATATGCAGATGAAACCACCCTTATGGCAGAAAGTGAAGAGGAACTAAAGAGCCTCTTGATGAAAGTCAAAGAGGAGAGTGAAAAAGTTGGCTTAAAGCTCAACATTCAGAAAACGAAGATCATGGCATCCAGTCCCATCACTTCATGGGAAATAGACAGGGTAACAGTGGAAACTGTTACAGTGATAACAGTCAGACTTTATTTTTTTGGGCTCCAAAATCACTACAGATGGTGACTGCAGCCATGAAATTAAAAGACGCTTACTCCTTGGAAGAAAAGTTATGACCAACCTAGATAACATATTCAAAAGCAGAGATATTACTTTGCCGACTAAGGTCTGTCTAGTCAAGGCTGTGGTTTTTCCTGTGGTCATGTATGGATGTGAGAGTTGACTGTAAAGAAGGCTGAGCGCCGAAGAATTGATGGTTTTGAACTGTGCTGTTGGAGAAGACTTTTGAGAGACCCCTGGACTGCAAGGAGATCCAACCAGTCCATTCTGAAGGAGATCAGCCCTGGATTTCTTTAGAGGGAATGATGCTGAAGCTGAAGCTGAAGCTCCAGTACTTTGGCCACCTCATGTGAAGAGTTGACTCATTGGAAAAGACTCTGATGCTGGGAGGGATTGGGGGCAGAAGGAGAAGGGGACGACAGAGGATGAGATGGCTGGATGGCGTCACTGACTCCATGGGCTTGAGTCTGGGTGAACTCCGGGAGTTGGTGAGGGACAGGGAGGCCTGGTGTACTGCGATTCATGGGGTTGCAAAGAGTCGGACATGACTGAGCGACTGAACTGAACTGATGGTAATCCATCCTAAAGGAAATCAGTCCTGAATATTCATTAGAAGGACTGATGCTGAAGCTGAAACTCCAATACTTTGGCCACCTGATGTGAAGAGCTGACTCATTTGAAAAGACCCTGATGCTGGGAAAGATTGAAGGCAGGAGGAGAAGGGGGTGACAGAGGATGAGATGGTTGGATGGCATCTCCGACTCAAAAGACATGAGTTTGAGTAAACTCCAGGAATTGGTGACGGACAGGGAGGCCTGGCGTGCTGCAGTCCACAGGGCCACAAAGAGTCAGACATGACTGAGCGACTGAATTGAACTGAACTGAACTGTTGGTAATCACTTTCACCTTGCTTCTGACTATTAACTGAAACAACTTGATCTCTGTTTTTTTGGAATTCCTTCCTCCCCATCAGCAAAATGGAAATGCACTACTGTGGCATTAATTCCTACTATCTACATAGGCCTACAGAGAAGAATTAGCACTGAAATTCTCAAAGATATGAGAGGATCTTACAAAAATTTGATTCTTTGCTATCTTAGTAAAGAGTATATCCCCTGGGCTGTCCTGCAGAACATAGTTAGAGTGTTTTCTTTCCCTCTTTCCTGAGCTTTCTAAATCCTTTACAGTACTCTGCCAAGGCAGTTCCATTATCTCTATCCTTATAGACCATAATTGTGACTAAGCTTCAAGAAGGCATCCCAGTTCTGTGTTAGAACAGGGTTCCTGTGTTCTTGCCAAGATATTAAATCCTGAGTCATGGAAGAATACTTCAGTGTCAACAAATCTCCCTTATTCAGACTAATAACGCCTCCCCATCTTAACCCTCACAATCCTTTCCCACATACATTCTTCCAAGTCCCATCAAAACAGATAAGCTAGTACTGTTACTGTTGTTTAGTTGCTAAGTTGCATCTGACTCTTTGCAACTCCATGGACTACCAGTTCAGTTGTTCAGTTGCTCAGTTGTGTCCGACTCTTTGCGACCCCATGAATTGCACCACGCCAGGCCTCCTTGTCCATCACCAACTCCCAGAGTTGACTCAAACTCACGTCCATCGAGTCAGTGATGCCATCCAGCCATCTCATCCTCTGTCGTCCCCTTCTCCTCCTGCCCCCAATCCCTCCCAGCATCAGAGTCTTTTCCAATGAGTCAACTCTATGTATGAGGTGGCCAAAGTACTGGAGTTTTAGCTTTAGCATCATTCCTTACAAAGAACCCCCAGGACTGATCTCCTTTAGAATGGACTGGTTGGATCTCCTTGCAGTCCAAGGGACTCTCAAGAGTCTTCTCCAACACCACAGTTCAAAAGCATCAATTCTTCAGTGCTCAGCTTTCTTCACAGTCCAACTCTCACATCCATACATGGCCACTCGAAAAACCATAGCCTTGACTAGATGGACCTTTGTTGGCAAAGTAATGTCTCTGCTTTTGAATATGCTATCTAGGTTGGTCATAACTTTTCTTCCAAGGAGTAAGCGTCTTTTGATTTCATGGCTGCAATGACCATCTGTAGTGATTTGGAGCCCCCCAAAATAAAGTCTGACACTGTTTCCACTGTTTCCCCAATTATTTCCCATGAAATGATGGGACCAGATGCCATGATCTTCGTTTTCTGAATGTTGAGCTTTAAGCCAGCTTTTTCATCTGCTCTTTGACTTTCATCAAGAGGCTGTTTAGTTCCTCTTCACTTTCTGCCATAAGAGTGGTGTCAACTGCATATGTGAGGTTATTGATATTTCTCCCGGCAATCTTGATTCCAGCTTGTGCTTCTTCCAGCCCAGCATTTCTCATGATGTACTCTGCATAGAAGTTAAATGAGCAGGGTGACAATATACAGCCTTGACGTACTCCTTTTCCTATTTGGAACCAGTCTGTTGTTCCATGTCCAGGTCTAACTGTTGCTTCCTGACCTGCATACAGGTGTCTCAAGAGGCAGGTAAGGTGGTCTGGTATTCCCATCTCTTGAAGAATTTTCCACAGTTTATTGTGATTCACACAGTCAAAGGCTTTGGCATAGTCAACGAGGCAGAAATAGATGTTTTTCTGGAACTCTCTTGCTTTTTTTGGTGATCCAGCAGATGTTGGCAATTTGATCTCTGGTTCCTCTGCCTTTTCTAAAACCAGCTTGAACATCTGGAAGTTCACGGTTCATGTATTGCTGAAGCCTGGCTTGGAGAATTTTGAGCCTTACTTTACTAGCGTGTGAGATGAGTATGCTGCTAAGTCGTTTCAGTCATGTCCGACTCTGTGTGACCCCATAGACGGCAGCCCACCAGGCTCCCCCATCCCTGGAATCCTCCACGCAAGAACACTGGAGTGGGTTGCCATTTCCTTCTCCAATGAGATGAGTATAGCCATGGCCAAATTTAGACTTAAATTGAAGAAAGTAGGGAAAGCCACTAGACCATTCAGGTATGACCTATTTCGTATCCCTTATGTTTATATAGTGGAAGTAACAAACAGATTCAAGGGATTAGGTCTGATAAAGTGCCTGAAGAACTATGGATGGAGGTTTGTCACACTGTACAGGAGGCAGTGATCAAGATCATCTCCAAGAAAAAGAAATGGAAAAAGGCAAAATGGTTGTCTGAGAAGGCAATAGAAATAGCTGAGAAAAGAAAAGATGCAAAGGAGAAATGGAAAGATATACCCATCTGAATGTGGATTGCAAAGAATAGCAAGGAGAGATAAAAACTTCCTCAGTGATCCATGCAAAGAAATAGGGGGAAACAATAGAATGGGAAAGATTAGAGATCTCTTCAAGAAAATTAGAGGTACAAAGAGAACATTTCAAGCAAAGATGGGTACAGTAAAGGACAGAAACAGTGTGGACCCAACAGAAGCAGAAGATATTAAGAAGAGGTGGCAACAATACACAGAAAAAATATACAAGAAAGATCTTCATGTCCCAGATAACCACAATGGTGTCATCACTCACCTAGAGCGAGACATCCTGGAATGTGAAGTCAAGTGGACTAAGGAAGCATCACTATGAGCAAAGCTAGTGGAGGTGATGACATTCCAGCTGAGCTATTTCAAGTCCTAAAAGATGCTGCCATGAAAGTGTTACACTCAATATGCCAGGAAATTTGGAAAACTCAGCAATGGCCACAGGACCAGAAAAGGTCAGTTTTCATTCCAATCCCAAAGAAAGGCAATGCCAAAGAATGTTCAAACTACTGTGCAATTGCACGCATCTCACACACTAGCAAAGTAATGCTCAAAATTCTCCAAGTGAGGCTTCAACAGTACATGAACTGAGAACTTCCATATGTACAAGCTGGAGTTGGAAAAGGCAGAGGAACCAGAGATCAAATTGCCAACATCCGTTGGATCACAGAAAAAGCAAGAGAGTTCCAGAAAGACATCTGCTTTATTGACGATGCCAAAGCCTTTGACTACGTGGATCACAACAAACTGGAAAATTCTTAAAGGGTGGAAATACCAGATCACCTTGTCTACCTCCTGAAAAATCTGTATGCAGATCAAGAAGCAATGGAAACAGACATGGAACAATGAACTGGTTCCAAATTGGGAAAGGAGTATGTCAAGGCTGTATATTTTCACCCTGCTTATCTAACTTCTATGCAGAGTACATCATGCAAAATGCCACGTTGGATGAAGCACAAGTTGGAGAAATATCAATGACCTCAGATATGCAGATGACACCCCCTTATGGCAGAAAGCAAGAGGAACTGAAGGGCCTCTTGATGAAAGTGAAAGAGGAAAGTGAAAAAGCTGGCTTAAAACTCAACATTCAGAAAGCGAAGACAATGGCATCCAGTCCCATCACTTCATGGCAGATAGATGGGGAAACAATGGAAATAGTGTCAGACTTTATTTTTTTGGGCTCCAAAATCACTGCAGATGGTGACTGCAGCCATGAAATTAAAAGACGCTGCTCCTTGAAAGAAAAGATATGACAAACCTAGTGAAAGTTAAGTTGCTCAGTCTTGTCTGACTCTTTGCGACCCCATGGACTGTAGCCTACCAGGCTCCTCCCTCCATGACCAACCCAGACAGCGTATTAAAAAGCAGAGACATTAGTTTGTCAACAAAGGTCCATCTAGTCAAAGCTATGGTTTTTCCAGTAGTCATGTATGGATGTGAGAGTTGGACTGTAAAGAAGGCTGAGCGCTGAAGAATTGATGTTTTTGAACTGTGGTATTGGAGAAGACTCTTGAGAGTCCCTTGGACTACAAGGAGATCCAACCAGTCCATCCTAAAGGAGATCAGTCCTGTATATTCTTTGGAAAGACTGATGCTGAAGCTGAAACTCCATTACTTTGGCCACCTGATGCAAAGAACTGACTCATTGGAAAAGACCCTGATGCTGGGAAAGTTTGAAGGCAGGAGGAGAAGGGAATGACAGAGGATAAGATGGCTGGATGACATCACCAACTCGATGGACATGAGTTTGAGCATGCTCCAGGAGTTGGTGATGGACAGGGAGACCTGGTGTGCTGCAGTCCATGGGGTCGCAAAGAGTGACTGAGCTGAAGTGGATTATAGTCTGTCAGGCTCCTCTGTCCATGGGATTTCCCAGGCAAGAATACTGGGGTGGGTTGCCATTTCCTTCTCTTGAGGATCTTCCTGAACCAGGAATTGAATCTGCATCTCTTGGATTGGATGGGAGGTTCTTAACACTGAGCCACCAAGGAAGCCTTAATAAGCTAGTACTACAATTTTTTAAAAAAAGCTATTTTCTTTGGAGCAGGGACTATATTTCCCTACTCAGTGAATTCTGGGTCATGACCTTAGTTATTAGTTTGTGTATTGTAAGGGGAGACTATGGTAGGTCTTAAGGAGGCAACATCATCTTTCTAGGAATCTGCCTCATGTGAGATCTTTACAAGATATTCAGGTAAGGGACACTTTTCTCTAGCAGAAGGGAGCAAGCTGCTTCAGGCAGTCTTAAGGCTCCTGTAGAACTTGGTGCTTCAATCTTCTTAAATGAATCCACCCAAATGTCTTCATATCAGGTCTCAGGATTCCACTATTTTTCTATTATGGCTGTGTCTTCAGCTTGGGAGATATCTCAACATTGTACATTCAGTCTTTTCATAAGTTTTAGCTCTTTGGCCTGACTTTCAACACAGACTACCATCTGATTGTAAGAGTGAAGTTCTTTTTGGACCTTCATATTAAAAAGCAGAGACATTACTTTGCCAGCAAAGGTCCATCTAGTCAAGGCTATGGTTTTTCCAGTAGTCATGTATGGATGTGAGAGTTGGACTGTGAAGAAAGCTGAGTGCCGAATAATTGATGCTTTTGAACTGTGGTGTTGGAGAAGACTCTTGAGAGTCCCTTGGACTGCAAGGAGATCCAACCAGTCCATTCTCCTGGATATTCTTTGGAAGGACTGATGCTAAAGCTGAAATTCTGATACTTTGGCCACCTCATGCAAAGCGTTGACTCATTGGAAAAGACCCTGATGCTGGGAGAGATTGGTGGCAGGAGGAGAAGGGGACGACAGAGGATGAAATGCCTGGATGGCATCACCGACTTGATGGAAATGAGTTTGGGTAGACTCCAGGAGTTGGTGATGGACAAGGAGGCCTGGCATGCTGTGATTCATGAGGTCTCCAAGAGCTGGACACAACTGAGCTACTGAACTGAACTGAACTGAACGGATGGAAGCTTTCTGATCTTCCAGTGGGCACTGAGTTGATAGCTGATGTGATTCTGCTATTTTGTCTCTACTCCATATTCTATTCTATTCTTTCAGACCTTTATGACATCTAAGAAAAAACTTTCAGTTCCACAATACTGGTAATTAACCATCAGCCCATATCATTCATGCAGTGCTTTTCCTTTCCCCTATATTTCATCACATTCACTCTGGGTGAGAGTCTCAGTAATTGAATGCTACATCATGCTGGGTTTTATCACTCTCCTGCTCCCACCAGTGATGATATTACTGGTATCATCTAAATGGAGACAGTATGGCCATAGAGTCTCATGTTGAGAATCTGCTTTCCAGGACTATTCATGGAAACCAAATACCTTTGGGTTTCACTAAAAGCAATGCCTGAGATAAGAACCTGGTTGTGGGTAGTTTATTTGGGTAGTGATCCCACAAAGCATGAGCATCAGGTAAGAAGAATGGGATGGTGAAGGAGGAAGAGACAATGACAGGGTACTTTATTCAGATCAGTACTCTGGGCAACAAGGGATTTTTGAGAAGAACAAAGAATGCTTCCAAGAATTAGTCATCTGAAGGATGAAAGTCTGGAGCTTTTGTCTTCTGATACCCCCACTGTGGGCTGCCCAACTCCTGTGGTATTAGAGAAGGTCCTGGGGCAGAATACAGAAAGACGCACAGTAGCAGGCACTTGTGGTGGGAGTCGGGCAGCAGGAGCTGAGTTAGAATTGTTCATAATAATCATGGCTACAGTCAAGATGGAGAGGTGAAGATGTAAGGTCTTAGGAAGGAAGTCTAGGCTAGAGATACAGATGTGAAAATTATGTAGAGGTGATGTTGAAAGTACAAGAATAAATAAGATGAAGAGGTGGAGAACACGAACACATATTTTTAAGAAGATGGGGAAGAGGATTCAGGAAGGAACTCTAAGAATTGATCTAATTTACAAGTTATTAAGTTTACTTAACTCTTTATTCTCTACTTGAAGAATGTTAAAAATTTTATAATTGCTGCCTTAAAAAAAAGAATTGTTCTGAGATGTCAGAGAATCAGGAGGGCATATTATCATGGCAAAGAAAAGAGAAATTTCTCAAAGGAGAGGTTGGTCACATCTAGAAATACCGCAGAGAAATCTAATAAGATAAGGACTTTAAAATATTCACTGTTTGTCAATAAGCAGGTCATTTTGATCATTTTCTTTGTAAGTTTCAGTAAGGTAGTAAGGGCAGATACCAGATTACAGTGGGTTGATAATTCAGATGAGAGGGACTAGATATCATAAAATGGCAACATTTTCAAGGTGATTCACTGAGAAATAAAGAAGAGAGGCACTATTCATGAATGACAGGAAAGTGAGAGATTCTTTCTTAGGTAGGTGTTCAGTTTTCAAAGCTACAAATTCTCCAGCTCAAAGATTTTTTTTCTTTTTTAAACTAGTTCAGTTGACTAATTCTTATTGAGGAGTTAGTTCTTTAGCCAGTTAATAGGAGATGCAGCTGCTTTAAGGAAACACCATCCCTTTATTTATCTCACCATTTCCTCTTACAAAAGGAAAGACTTGAGTTACAACTGGGTTGTGTTCTACTGTAACCACCACAATTCAAGTGAGGGCCAGGGGTTGTCCAGAGCCTGGAAACAGGAGGAAAAAGTGATTAAAATAAACACAAAGCTTGTTTGCGTATTCACAGGAAACTTCCCACGACTTATTAAATGGAAACAAAGAGATCAAATTTGAGAAAGGGACGCAAACTTTCTCTTAGTCCATGGAGGCCAATGTTCTTTACAGTAAAAAAAAGCCCTGCAAAAGAAAATTTGCCAAATACACTACTGTTTTCTCTGGCTGCCAGCTTTTCAGCATCCGGTCACATTATTGCCCTGATTTTCCCCCTTATTACAGGCAGGCGGGAGCTTGCAATTCCCTGCTGAAGCAGAGGGCATCCGTGCAGATGCCTGTCCTAAAGCAATTGCAGTGTGACTCACACAGTGAGCCTGGGAATCTTGGGAGTTGAACTGAGGACAAAATGGGAGGGATTTCCCTTCGAAGGGCTGGTCTCTGGGTCTCTTTACACACCCTGTGCTTCATGGAAGCTTACTGCTTGGCTGCCGAGTGCCTCCCGGAGAAAGATTATGAGCTTATGGGGAAAGTTAGTGCTTGTTACATTTTTTTTTTTTTCTTCCTTAACCAACTTCCTTGACTTTGTGCTTAACTCTGCTCTTACTGTTGTTTTTTTCTAAAGTTTCCCAACTTAATATATGAGTTTATGAGAAATTTTATAGCTAAGATTGATGATGATATTACTACTTAGAATCTGTAGAGCAATTGCTATCATGAATTTCAAAGAACTATGTGGTTCTTAATCTCTGGAACACTTGTTAGGAGATATTAGGAGATATTAGTAGAATCGAGACAGATATCTGATTGCAGGAAGACCTGGGAGGTAACTTTCCCCTTCCTCCTTTCTCTCTTCCTTTCCTTTCTCCTTTCTGCCCTTTCTTTCTTTTCCATGCTTCCTCTTCTTAATACTACCATGTCTGCCCTAATAGCCTGCTTTTCTCACAGGGCAATCATGAGATGAAACAACACATAGAAAACTATTTTAAATTTCATAATGTCCTATGGTATTGTTTTGTGATTATGATGATCACTCCTTGCTATTTTTGGAATGAAGATCCAAGATGAAAGCACTGATGGGAGCACAGTAATTGACACATGAGTATTTCTTTCTTTTACCCTGTACATGACACTGAAGCAGCCGTAGTAGTAGTGGCTTGTCACATTATTTTGTAACTAATTGTTGATAATAGTCATAGTCATATGTTTGTCTCAATTCTACCTGCATTAGGCCTCGTGTGTATGTGTATATATCTATAGCTGTGTCTATACCTATTGCAGATTTTTAGGTTTATTAATCATAAATCACATTGGTTTTCTCAAATTATTTGCTGATTTGTTGATGCTACAACTGTTTGTAGAGTGACTGTGATCTTCCTTCTTGATCTCATCTTTCCCTAACAATTCTCAGCATACTTACAAAAATATCATTTTCTGTCTTGTGTCTAACAGAATGAATGGGCTGGGTCTGTTTCTCTCAGGTCAGCCCTGAGAACAGCCCTGAAGCTTTCCTCAGTTTCTGAGATCATAGTAGCTGCTTTCACCTATTTTGGAGCATTCAATGAGGAAGGTAATAGTGCTTCAGTACATGATATAATATACTTTCAGGATATCAGGTCCCATCAGATAATAGATACAAAGCTGATCCAGCCAATTTCCAGTAGGGCTTCTGGAATTTTCTGGGATTTCTGTGTGGACATCAGGATATCCATGATAGCTCACATAACAGGATCGTATGGAAGGTTGTCTCCCCTTGTCGGGTGGACATCAACTGTTGGCCTGTTGTTCTTAGTGCCAGGTCTGCCCTGAGCTGAGACACTTGCTTCTTGCTTCCCAGGTATTAGTGAGTTGGCTAAATCTTTAAATGAGAGAGAAAAGTAAAAATGAAGCAGAACCTTTTTCTCATGAGGTCTCTTTGACTCCTCTAGGTAGGTTCGGTTTTCCCTAGGTTGACAGGATGGGATTTTCTTCCAGATCGCCATTTATTCTCTCCCACCCCAAAAGAACATAATAACACACCAGAAGCATCACATTCCAGATGCCCAATCTTAGCACAAGTGTCTGCAGGATGTCCAGCCTTCTTTGGGGACCAAGCACCACAAGAACCTGTGGACTCTCCACTGGGGACAATGCCTGTAGACTGAAGCAGAAAAGATGATCTGCATGCCCTCCAGGGCTTTACAGATTTGTGATTGTCTAATAACAAGATTACTTCTCCTGACTATACCCTTCCACAGCATGGCAGACTGTACCTGGAAGTCTGGTAGATGTCATGGGTGTAACAAAGAAGTTAATTTGGTAACTGTGGATGCCACTTTGCTCCCCACTAACTGTGTTCTGGCTCTGCAGTCTCACTGGCTATTGAATTTTCTCAGTGGAATATGTTTTCTTTGGGATGGAAATTTAAAAATCCTTTTGGAACAGAAGAGTTGCTCCTTGTTGAGGTTAGAGAGGAAAAGAGGAAAGAGACTCTTCCCAATTGGAGGAAGTACGTGACACTTCCTAAGGGCCTCTATCACCCCCTCTTCCTCTACAGATTAACTCAAGGTTTTATTGTCAATCATTTATGCTCAGTGTTGTATAGGTCATAATATCACCTTTAAAAAGGCCTTAAAGCATTTACAGTTGCAAATGCTAGATAATTTTTTAAAACTGGAACCTAACCAGGGTCCTCTTGGCTAGCCAACAGAATTTTATTCAAGGGGTTTTAGTTTCATTGCTGAAGTAATGTTACGTGAAGATTATCAACCTTTAAATAATATTCCATTCATGATTTAAATTTAGTTCAAGACCAGTGGGTGTTGAAAATGAGACACAGAGCTATAGTCTTTAATTCTAGGAGAGTTGCTGCAGATGCTAATTTAACTTTATGGAGAAAGACAATGGCCCATGGCAGACTAAGCAGAGCATTTGGGAGGCCATTGGTATTCTGGGCGAACACTTCCTAATTAAGCTGTGCACCTCTCTCTCCTCTTCTGAAGGCAAGTGTTGTTGTTTATGACAGAAAACTTACTATTTGTTATTGTGTTCATTTTCCTTCAGGTTTCTGGATTTTTATTTCTGCTAGCAAAATTTGAAATTTATCTAATTTACTGGATAGCTCTTCCTCTAAAGGGGGGCATAAACTTGAATTAAAAATGAACTTTTGCTTCTTGGAAATATGGAAATCTTTTCCTTTTATGGATGTATGACAGAAGAAGTTTGCTTTAACTTTCTTTTTGTGCAGTTTCTCAGATATTCTCAGGGATACACCAAGAATTGTGAGGGAGGGAAAGCAGAATGCAAGCACAGGCATTGTGTTGCTGCCATTTCAAAGCATCAAGAGAACGCTACTAACATAGTAGAATCTGAACCCTTAGAGAACCCACCCCATCCTAGGTGCCATTCTTAATTTCTTTCTTTATTCTGGCTCTCTTTCCCTTGTCCCACACTTTTTCCTACTACATTAGTGCTGGCATATTGCTTTGAACCTGCTCAAGGTCATATTTTATAAATGATTATCTAGATTTAGGAAATCTCTGCTTATTGATGCCAAGAGGTGTGATCAGAAACGGTTAGTGATTCTCAAGGAGTTAAGTGAAGCATTGAACTGTTCACAATTCTTTTCGTGGAGAGGGCAAGGATGATGGAGATAGCACAGTGAATGGAAGAATATGCAGCCATCTTTCCCCTGAAGTTCCCATGGCAGAAGGAAGGTAAGGGATTGGTTCCTAGACTTCCTCTTTTCCACAGACCAGTTACACTGCAGTCGAGTCTCTTTTACTTTTTGCAATCTCATATTTCTCTGTCCTGTTTCTTTACTCAAGTATAGGTTTCCTATTGATGAAAGGACACAGAGTAATTCGTCAGAAGACCCATAGTGAGCATTCTGTCTTGTAAGTCTGGCTTAAGACCAATGATGTGCTGGAGAGGGAGAGATAAAGATGGCAGAGTAAGAGGACATGAAGCTCACCTCCCTCCACGAACACATCAAAAATGCAGCTGCGTGTGAAACACTTCTCAGAGAAAACGAACTGGAAACTGGCAGAAGGACTCCTGTACAACCAAGACTGTAAGAAAGATAAACGCATAATAAAGTAGGACAGGAATAAAAGCATCAGGTTGAGACCTGCAGCCCTGGGAGGCAACAAGAGGAAAAGGGAGATTGCACGGATGGACACTTGCCCTGGGGAGGGAGTGGATCCGGTCACAGACTGGGTGTCAGTCTTTGAGTCCTGTGAGTAGGAGACAAACCCCTTGGGCTGCCTGGAGAACTGCTGGGAGAGAGAGAAAGGCAGGAGAAGACTAGACCCCCGCTTGTGAGGCCTGCGCAGGTGTGGTGTGTCCCCAGGAAGGTGGAGAGAGGTCTGTCCTAGCTGCTGCCTCCTTGCTGCAGTCCCCAGTTGGAACTGAGTGAACCCTGGCACTGCTCACTCTGTACCACAGCTTGGCACTGGATCGAGGCATCCAGGACCTGGACAAAGACTTGATCTAGGAATGCAGGGCAACCTGAGGCCCTGGGGTGTAGCTCAGGTGGAGTGGTGGTGGCCACCGTTGGTGCTTACTCAGGTTGAACCCCAGAAGCAACCCAGAGTTCTGACAGCAGTACAGCTGCTAGCATTCCCCCACAGCCTTGCCGTGTGTCCTAACCCAAGACGAGGGGACACTGAGCCCCCGCGCTCTCCACCCTGTAGCCTAGTACTAGATCTGGGGTGGCCACGACAACGGCAAGGTGTGACCAGGAACTGGGTCTGACTGCAGCCACAGTTGCCTACACAGACAGAGCACTGGACTTCCGCAAGCACACGAACCCCATTCGCTTCAGCACTCCCCTCCGTGAGGGCAAAGGTTCCAGAGCAGAGAGTAGGAAAAACACACTCTTAAAGGGAACAGAGCCACCTTGAGCCCAACCCTCAGAACTTCTGATTCAGTGACCTGAGAGCAGATCCTGCTCCTGACAAGGCAGTGATGACAACTGAGCAGAGAGGAAACCCCATCTCACACTCCAGGTAAGCTCTAGCTCCACCATAATCAGCCATACCCTCTGCTAGCACATCTTGAGGAAAGGTGTGACTGGCAAACTCATCAGGTCCAGCTCTCCCACCAAAGGCGCTGGGCATATGCAGCCTGCATAAGGATGCTCTCACATAGGAACCTCTTTGTCACAATAGGAAATCATTTCACCTAAATTCATAGAGGCAGAACAAGTTAAGTAAAGTAAGATGGCAGAGGAACTATTTTCCACTGAAAGAGCAAGAGAGGGGAGAACAAGAAGGCAGAGGAGTAGCTGAGCATGGAGTACAACTCTCCCCACAGATACATCAGGAATACACCTTCCAACACATAAGTGCATGCAGAACAGCACCTGAGGGCATGGGAGTACCTGACCAGTGGAAAAGAATATATAGAACCACGCACAGCTCAGTAGGATGAGGGAACTAGGGGGAAAAACAGGTGTTAGTAGGACTGGACCTGCCCTCTGCGGGTGGGGGAACCGAAGCAGGGGTCTGATCCCCACATTGGAGCAATGGTCTGAGTCAGAGGGGAAACATTTAAGGCTGAAAGTGAAACAGCTGACCTGTGGCAGCCTAAATGGAATGAGAAACAGACAGTCCTTGCTGAAGCCATACATACCCCGGACAGGAACGCTGTCCCCTGGAAGGCGCAGCAGCTGGAAGCTGAAGTTTGGGGATGGTGGACAGTCCAGGGGTGAGAGCTGCTGTTGACTGTGGAGAGACAAATTGAGAGGATGTGAGGGAGGAGATCATGGTGGGAAATGCCAGTGGAAGAAAGCCAGGCAGCCATGGAAGCAAGGCGATACTGCTGAGTCACGTGTAGTGGGTGAGGCCATCACCATAGCCTCCCTCTCCCCACCTGCTGGCATAGGCAGCTGAACAATAGAGAAGTTCACCCATCAAACACCTGAGGCACTGAACTACAGAGTAGGACCCCACCCAGGGTGCTCCTTTAAGTGACTGATGCGCCAAACAACAGAGAAGGACCCCAGGCGAGGAAGCCCTCTAAGTGCCTGAACAGGTGGAGCTACGGAGAAAGACCAGCCAAAGAGGCCTTCTGATCGCCAGCTACAAGAGGCTGGAAAAAAGACTCTGATGGGGCCATAACTCCTGCAGTAGAGGCAGTCCATGTCCCTGCACACTTGGTGCCGCCAGGGTCCCCGCAAGCCAAGCAGCTGTGCCACCTTCACGCTCAACTCTCACTGGGGCAGAGCTGCCACAGGCAAAAAAGCCTTGCGTCTATGCTCACAGTGTCACTTTGGTCGAGTCTGACTCTTTGCGACCTTGTGGACCGTGGCCTGTCAGGCTTCTGTCAGGGAGGGGGTTCTCCAGGCAAGATTACTGAGGCGAACTGGCCAATACTGGCTGCCATGCCCTTCTAGAGCACTGTCTTTCCTGCTGCCCTAGCCGCCAACCCCCTGAGTACCTGGTGCTGCCAGAACCCCTGACCCAAGCAGCTGCACCGCCTCCACACCTGGCCCTCACAGGGGAAACCCAGGTCCTCCAGGGCAGCGTCAGGAGCAACCCCCAGTGGACGACCCACATGCAGAGGTGGAGATAAAACCACAGTTGAAAACCAGGGGCAGTGTGACTAAGGAAGAAGACCCCAAACCTTCCCACCAGCTGTACAAGCTGCAGATTAAATCCACACAAAAAAAAGGCAGACTCTGTGTCTATGGAATATATAAAAAGCCATTGAGAGCTCCCACAAAAGAAAATGCACTAGTTCTGTTAGCTGTGGACATTGAGGCAAGAACACATAGGAGTAGGACCAGATGAGTATCTGAGCTGCCCCTCACCCTCCACCCCAGCAGTTCCAGAGATCAGCACAGTGTTGGAGGGCCTCCTAGGGAGGTGAGGTGAACTGTGACTCCCAGTGAGGGAAAGGACTCTGACAGCAGTGACTTGAGAAAAACATTTATTGTTCTTATTTTGTTTTGTAGATCTTGGATTTTTTCCTTTTTTCTCTTTTTCCTTTTTTTCCACCTCTGTTGTTGTTGTCAATTTTATTGGGACTAAGAAATCCAGTTAAGCTTTTGAGCTTTTTTCCCCCTCTTCTGTCACATTTTTTATTGGTATAAACCTCTGCTTCTACATTGGGCTTTTGAAGTTCTGTGGAGTTCCCCCTGCCTCTTTTTTTTTCTTTACTCTTTTTTTCTTATTTTTAATTAAAAAATTTTTAAACCTATGATTACTTTTTCTACATTTACTCCTTTGTTTGCTGTTCCTACTATTCTTTTCCTCTTGCAGTTAATCTTTAATGTATATAAATCTTTATCTCCCTCTATTTAACTTTGCATATCTATTCTTTCTTTTCTTTCTTTCCTTTCCATCCAACATATTTGTTAGTTTTATTTTCATTGTTTTACTCCCCAATTGGCATCTTGCTTTAGTTTTGTTTTCCAGTTTGTCCTTTAGTTAACTTTGCTCTGATAGACATAACTTTTGATATCTTTTGTTTGCTGGCTCAATCTATTGTATTTTTTTCTTGTTGGACTGTTTTGATTTTGCTTATGGGTGTATATGTATATGTGTATATTCAGTCACAGTTTTTATTGTTATAAACTTTTGCTTCTACTTTGGGCTTTTGCAGTTCTGTGGAGTTTTCCTTTTTTCATTCTTCATTTTTTTTCTTTTCTCCTTTTTTATAATTTTAATTTTAAAAAACCTATTATATTTTATACATTTATTCCTTTGTTTGCATTTCCTACTGTTCTTTTCCTTTTGCAGTTAATCTTTAATGTATACAAAGCTTCATCTACCTCTATTTAATCTGAATATCTATTCTTTCTTTCTTTCCTTTCCTCTCAGCATACTTGTTAGTTTTGTTTTCATTGCATTATTTGCCACTTGGCATCTTGCTTTAGGTTTCTTTTCCAGTTTGTGCTTTAGTTAGTTTTGTTCTTAACTGGTAAATATAATTTTTGATTTCCTTTGTTTGCCAGGTCTATCTAACTGTACTTTATTTTTGTGGGACTGTTCTGACTTTGCTCATGGGTGTATATGTGTATGTGTATATTCCATTACTTTAATTATTATTTGCCTGATTTTGTAACTGTCATTTGTCTGGGCTTCATCTTTGATTTCTCATTTTTGAATATTTGTTTTAATCTCACTGAATGCCATAACAAACCACGTATGGAATCTTCATTCCTGACCAGAGATCAAGCCCTGAGCTTTTGGAGTGGGAGCACTGACTCCAAGACCTTAGACCACCAGAGAAATAACCCGAGGGAGTATCAAATAGTGAAAACTCCCACAAAGGAAACCACTTGAATACAAGACCTGGCATCACCCAACCACCAGTAGCATCCTGTGTGGGATACCTCATCTAAACAACAAACAAAAATGAAATACAAACCCAATCATCAGCAGACAGGGTTACCACCTCACTCAGCCTTGCCCATCAGAGGAAAAACAAACAAACAAAAACTCAGCACAAATCTCACACTATAGAAATCTTACACAAACCACTGGACCAACCTTAGGAGGGAAGAAACCAAAAGGAAGAAAGAATTCAATCTTCTTCAAAGAAAGAATTCAACTTTCCTTGAAGCCTGAGAAAAGGAGATCTCAAACACAATAAGTTTAAAAAAATAATTAAAAGGCATAGAAATACTACTACCACCTCACTCAGCCTTGCCCATCAGAGGAAAAACAAACAAACAAAAACTCAGCACAAATCTCACACTATAGAAATCTTACACAAACCACTGGACCAACCTTAGGAGGGAAGAAACCAAAAGGAAGAAAGAATTCAATCTTCTTCAAAGAAAGAATTCAACTTTCCTTGAAGCCTGAGAAAAGGAGATCTCAAACACAATAAGTTTAAAAAAATAATTAAAAGGCATAGAAATACTACACATATGAAGGAACAAACTAGAAACACAGAAGTCCAAATAAATGAAGAGAAAATGGGCAAACTACCTGAAAAAGAATTCAGAATAATGATAGTAAAGATGAAAAAAAAAAAAAAAAAAAAAACCCTTGAAAACAAACTGAAGAAAATGCAAGAATCAATTAACAAAGACCTAGAAGAATTAAAGAATAAACATTCAGAGACAAACAAAACAATTACTGAAATTAAAAGTACTCTGCTGCTGCTGCTGCTGCTGCTGCTAAGTCGCTTCAGTCGTGTCTGACTTTGTGCGACCCCATAGACTGCAGCCCACCAGGCTCCCCAATCCCTGGGATTCTCCAGGCAAGAATCCTGGAGTGGGTTGCCATTTCCTTCTCCAATGCATGAAAGTATTCTAGAAGGAATCAATAGCAGAATATCTGAAGCAGAAGAACGAATCAGTAAGCTGGAAGATAAAATGGTGAAAATAACTTCTGAAGAGCTAAATAAAGTAAAAAGATTGAAAAGACCTGAGAATAGTCTCAGAGACCTCTGGGAGAATATCAAACGCACCAACATATGAATATAGTGGTCCAGAAGATGAGGAGCAAAAGAAAGGGTATGAGAAAATTTTTGAAGAGATTATAGTTGAAAGTTTGCCCAACGTGGAAAAGGAAATAGTCAATCAAGTTCAAGAGGCACAAAGAGTCCCATACAGGATAAACCCAAGGAGAAACATGCCAAGACACATAGTAATCAAACTAACAAAGACTAAACACAAAGAAAGAATATTAAAAGCAGCAAGGGAGAAGGAACAAGTAATATGCAAGGGAAACCTCATATGCTTAACAGCTAATGTTTCAGCAGAAACTCCAGAGGCCAGAAGGGAATGGCAGGATATATTTAAAGTACTGAAAAGGAAAAATCTACAACCTAGATTACTGCAACTGGCAAAGATCTCATTCAAAATTGATGGAGAAATACAAAGTTTTTCAGACAAGAAAAATTTAAGAGAATTCAGTACCACCAAATCATCTTTACAACAAATGTTAAAGGAACTTATACAGTCAAGAAATACAAGAGAAGAAAAAAGATCTATAAAATCAACCCCAAATGATTAAGAAAATGGCAATAGGAACATATATATCAATAATTACTTTAAGTAAATGGATTAAATGCTCTAACCAAAGACACAGACTGGCTAAATGAATACAAAAACAAGATGCATACATATGCTGTGTGCAAGAAACCCACTTCAGACCTAAAGACACATATAGACTAAAGTGAGAGAATGGAAAAATATATTCCATGCCAATGGGAAGCAAAAGAAAGCTGGAGTAGCAATCCTCATATCAGGCAAAATAAACCTTAAAATAAAGAATATTACAAGAGATAAGGAAGGACACTACATAATGATCAAGGGGTCAATCCAAGAGGAAGACACAACAATTGTAAATATCTATGCACCCAACATAGGAGCACCTCAATTCATAAGACAAACACTGACAGACATAAAGGAGAAATTGACAGTAACA
Source organism: Aepyceros melampus (assembly GCA_006408695.1). Taxonomy (NCBI): domain Eukaryota; kingdom Metazoa; phylum Chordata; class Mammalia; order Artiodactyla; family Bovidae; genus Aepyceros; species Aepyceros melampus. The sequence continues at coordinate 21,406 of SJXQ01008273.1, read as the reverse complement.
CAATAATAGTAGGAGACTTTGACACCCCACTCACACCAATGGACAGATCCTCAAAACAGAAAATTAATAAGGAGCACAAGTCTTAAATCATACATTAGATGAGATGGATCTCATTTATATCTTCAGGACATTCCATCCAAATGCAGAAGAATACACCTTCTTCTCCAGTGCACATGGAACATTCTCCAGAATAGACCACATATTGGGTCATAAACCAAACCTCAGTAGATTTAAGAAAATTGAAACTGTATCAGGCATCTTCACTGATCACAATGCTATGAGACTAGATAGTAATTACAACAATAAAACCGTAAAAAACACAGCCACACAGAGATTAAACAACACATTTTTAAATAAACAAGTTACTGAAGAAATCAAAGGGGAAATAAAATTTCTAGAAACAAATTGACAAGGAAAGCATGACAACTCAAAACATGTGGGATGCAGCAAAAACAGTTCTAAGAGGGAAGTTTATAGCAATACAATCCTACCTCAAGAAACAAGAAAAACATTGAATAGACAAACTAACTTTACATCTAAAGCAAGAAGAAAAAGAAGAACAAAAATATCCCAAAATTAGTAGAAGGAAAGAAATCATAAAGATCTGAGCAGAAATAAATGAAAAAGAAAAGAAGCAACAGTAAAGGTTAATAAAACTAAAAGCTGATTCTTTGAGAAGATAAACAAAATTGACAAACCTTTAGCCAGACTCATCAAGAAAAAAAAGAATCAAATCAACAAAATTAGAAATGAAAAAGGAGAGGTTACAACAGACAATGCAGAAATACAAAGGATTGTAAGAGACTATTATGAACAACTCTATGACAATAAAATAGATAACCTGGAAGAAATGGTAGATTCTTAGAAAAGTTCAGTCTTCGACTGAACCAGGAAGAAATAGAAATTATGAACCTACCCAATTACAAGCACTGAAATTGAAGCTGTGATTTAAAAATCTGCAAAACAAAAACAAAAGCTCAGGACCAGATGGCTTCACAGGAGAATTCTATCAAACATTTAGAGAAGAGCTAATGCCTATCCTTCTAAAACCCTTTCAAAAAATTGTAGAGGAAAGAACGCTTCCAAACTCATTCATGAGGCCACTATTATCCTGATACCAAAACCAGGCAAAACACAAAAAAAGAAAACTACAGGGCAATATCACTGATGAACACGGATGCAAAAACCCTCAACAAAATTTTAGCAAACAGAATTCAGCAACATATCAAAAAAGCTCATACACCATGATCAAGTTGGGTTTATTCTGGGAAGCAAGGATTCTTCAACATATGCAAATCAATCAATGTGATACACCATATTAACAAATTGAAAGATAAAAACCATATGATAATCTCAATAGAGCAGAAAATAAAAGTTGCAAGATACAAAATCAATACACAGAAATCACTTGCATTTCTACATACTAACAATGAAAAATTAGAAAGAGAAATGAAGGAATATATCCCATTCACAATTGCAATAAAAAGAATTAGATATCTAGGAATAAACTTACCTAAGAAAACAAAGGAACTGTATACAGAAAATTATAAGACACTAATGAAAGAATAAAAGATGACATAAACAGATGGAGAGATGTTCCTAGGTAGGAAGAATCAATATTTTGAAAATGACTATACTACCAAATGCAATCGATAGATTTGATGCAATCCCTGTCAAGTTACCAATGGCATTTTTCACAGAACTAGAACAAAAAATTTCACAATTCATATGGAAACACAAAAGACTTTGAATAACCAAAACAGTCTTGAGAAAGAAGAATGGAGATGGAGGAATCAACCTTCCTGACTTCAGATTATACTACAAAGATACGGTCACCAAGACAGTATGGTACTGACACTAAAACTGATATATAGACCAATGCAATAAGGTAGAAAACCCAGAAATAAGCCCATGCACCTATGGATCCCTTATTTTTGACAAAGGAGGCAAGAATATACAATGGGACAAAGACAGCCTCTTCAATAAATGGTGCTAGGAAAACTGGACAGGTACATGTGAAAGAATGAAATTAGAACACAAACTCAGCAGTGGCCACAGGACTGGAAAAGGTCAGTTTTCATTCCAATCCCAAAGAAAGGCAATGCCAAAGAATGCTTAAGGTAGAAAACCCAGAAATAAGCCCATGCACCTATGGATCCCTTATTTTTGACAAAGGAGGCAAGAATATACAATGGGACAAAGACAGCCTCTTCAATAAATGGTGCTAGGAAAACTGGACAGGTACATGTGAAAGAATGAAATTAGAACACAAACTCAGCAGTGGCCACAGGACTGGAAAAGGTCAGTTTTCATTCCAATCCCAAAGAAAGGCAATGCCAAAGAATGCTCAAACTACTGCACAATTGCACTCATCTCACACGCTAGTAAAAAGTGTTGCTTAAAATTCTCCAAGCCAGGCTTCAGCAATATGTGAACCGTGAACTTCCGGATGTTCAAGCTGGTTTTAGAAAAGGCAGAGGAATCAGAGATCAAATTGCCAATATCTGATGGATCATTGAAAAAGCAAGAGAATCCTAGTAAAACACTTATTTCTGCTTTATTGACTATGCCAAAGCCTTTGTGTGGATCACAATAAACTGGAAAATTCTGAAAGAGATGGGAATACCAGACCACCTGACCTACCTCTTGAGAAACCTATGTGCAGGTCAGGAAGCAACAGTTAGAACTGGACATGGAACACAGACTGGTTCCAAATAGGAAAAGGAGTACGTCAAGGCTGTATATGGTCACCGTGCTTATTTAACTTCTATGCAGAGTATATCATGAGAAACGTTGGGCTGGAAGAAGCACAAGCTGGAATCAAGATTTCCAGGAGAAATATCAATAACCTCAGATATGCAGATGACATCACCCTTATGGCAGAAAGTGAAGAAGAACTAAAGAGCCTCTTGATGAAAGTGAAAGAGGAGAGTGAAACAGTTGGCTTAAAGCTCAACATTCAGAAAACGAAGATCATGGCATCTGGTCCCATCACATCTGGCCCCATGGCAGATAGATGGGGAAACAGTGGAAACAGTGTCAGACTATTTTTGGGGGCTCCCAAATCACAGCAGATGGTAACTGCAGTCATGAAATTAAAAGTTGCTTACTCCTTGGAAGGAAAGTTATGACCAACCTAGATAGTGTATTAAAAAGCAGAGACATTACTTTGTCAATAAAAGTCCGTCTAGTCAAGGCTATGGTTTTTCCAGTGGTCATATATGGATGTGAGAGTTGGACTATAAAGAAAGCTGAGTGCCGAAGAATTGATGCTTTTGAACTGTGGTGTTGGAGAAGACTCTTGAGAGTCCCTTGGACTGCAAGGAGATCCAACCAGTCCATTCTAAAGGAGATCAGTCCTGGGTGTTCATTGGAAGGACTGATGTTGAAGCTGAAACTCCAATACTTTGGCCACCTGATGAGAAGAACTGACTCATTTGAAAAGGCCCTGATGCTGGGAAAGATTGAGGGCAGGAGGAGAAGGGGACAACAGAGGATAAGATAGTTGTATGGCATCACCAACTCAATGTACATGGGTTTGGGTGGACTCCAGGAGTTGGTGATGGATAAGGAGGCCTGGTGTGCTGTGGTTTATGGGGCCACAAAGAGTTGGACATGACTGAGCAACTGAACTGAACTGAACACCGTACACAAGGATAAACTTGGAATGGATTAAAGACTTAAATGTAAGACCCCAAACCATAAAACTCTTAGAGGAAAACATAGGCAGAACACTCAAAGACATAAATCAAAGCAAGATCCTCTATGACCCACCTCCTTAGAGGAACGGAAATAAAAAAAAGTAAACAAGTGGCACCTGACTAAACTTAAAAGCTTTTGTACAGCAAAGGAAACTAAAAGCAAGGTGAAAAGACAACCCTCAGAATGGGAGAAAATAATAACAAATGAAACAACTGAAAAAGGATTAATTTCCAAAATATACAAGCAGTTCATACAACTCAATACCAGAAAAAGAAACAACTTAATCAAAACATGGAATAAAGACCTAAACAGACATTTCTCCAAAGAATACATACAGATGGCTAACAAACACATGAAAAGATGCTTAATATTGATCATTGAGAAATGCAAATCAAAACTATGAGATATCACTTCACACTAGTCAGAATGACCATCATCAAAAAGTCTACAAACAATAAATGCTGGAGAGGCTGTGGAGAAAAGGGAATGCTCTTGCACTGTTGGTGGGAATGTAAATTGATACAGCCACTATGGAAGACGATATGGAGATTCCTTAAAAACCTAGGAATAAAACCACCATATGACCCAGCAATCTCATTCTTAGGCATATACCCTGAGGAAACCAAAATTGAAAAAGACACATGTATTCATTGTTTATTGCAGTACTATTTACAATAGCTAGAACATGGAAGCAACCTAGATGTCCGTCAACAGATGAATGAATAAAGAAGTTGTGGTACATGTACACAATGGAATATTCAATTCAGTTCAGTCCAGTCGCTCAGTCGTGTCCGACTCTTTGCGACCCCATGAATCGCAGCACGCCAGGCCTCCCTGTCCATCACCAACTCCCGGAGTTCACTCAGATTCATGTCCATCGAATCAGTGATGCCATCCAGCCATCTCATCCTCTGTCATCCCCTTCTCCTCCTGCTCCCAATCCCTCCCAGCATCAAAATCTTTTCCAATGAGTCAACTCTTCACATGAGGTGGCCAAAGTACTGGAGTTTCAGCTTTAGCATCACTCCTTCCAAAGGAATCCCAGGGCTGATCTCCTTTAGGATGGACTGGTTGGATCTCCTTGCAGTCCAAGGGACTCTCAGGAGTCTTCTCCAACACCACAAATTAAAAGCATCAATTCTTCAGCACTCAGCCTTCTTCACAGTCCAACTCTCACATCCATACATGACCACTGGAAAAACCATAGCCTTGACTAGACAGACCTTTGTTGGCAAAGTAATGTCTCTGCTTTTGAATATGCTATCTAGGTTGGTCATAACTTTTCTTTCAAGGAATAAGCATCTTTTAATTTCATGGCTTCAGTCACCATCTTCAGTTATTTTGGAACCCCCCCAAAAATAAAGTCTGACACTGTTTCCCCATCTATTTCCCATGAAATGATAGCCATAGAAAGAATGCACTTGAGTCAGTTCCATTGAGGTATGGATGAACCTAGGACCTATTATACAGAGTGAAGTAAGTCAGAAAGAGAAAGATAAATATCATATTCTAACACATATATGTAGCATCTAGAAAAATGGTATTGAAGGATTAATTTACAGGGCAACACTGGAGAAACAGACATAGAGAATAGACTACGGACATGGGGAGAAGGGAGGAGACGGTGAGATGTATGGAAAGAGTAACATGGAAACTTACACTACCCTATGTAAATAGTCAATGGGAATCTGCTGTATGGCTCAGGAAACTCAAACAGGGGCTCTGTATCAGCCTACAGGGGTGGGTTGGGGAGGGAGATAAGAGGGAGGTTCAAAAGGGAGGGGATATATGTATACCCATGGCTGATTCATGTTGAAGTTTGAGAGAAAACAAAATTCTGTAAAGCAATTATCCTTCAATAAAAATAAATAAAAAATTTTAAAAATAGCAAGAGAAAATTCCCAGAAAAAATTATGAAATAAAAGCAATTTTACGAAGGAACTCAATATATCAGTAATAGAAATGCCACCTGAATTAGGGAAGAGAATTGATCTCAACACAAATCATTTTACCAAGTAACTAGAAAATATAAAGATGATCCAATAAAAAACAGACAATTCAATATTTCAGATAAAAATATGCTAGAAGAAATGAATAACCAAATTACACAGAAAAAAGCACATAAGTGATCAGGAGGATAGAATGATGGAAATCATCCAATAAAAACAACAGACAGGCAATTTAAAAAAAAAGTGTAACATATGAGGTCTCTGGGATTACATTACACATGTTAAATAAGCTGACAAGGGATCAGATAAGCTGTTATAATGTCTCCAGCCAGTACAAAGATAAAAAGAAAAAAAATTTAAAAGACTAATAAGTATAATAAACAGTAAAGGAATAAGACAGAAGATGCAAAATATGACATCAAAGACACAAAATGTGGTAGAGGGGAGAAAAAAATGTAGATTGTTTAACATGTATTTGAATGACTTAGATGACTAAGATCATGGCATCTGGTCCCATCACTTCATGGGAAATAGATGGAGAAACAGTGGAAATAGTGTCAGACTTTATTTTTTGGGGCTCCAAAATTACTGCGGATGGTGATTACAGCCATGAAATTAAAAGATGCTTACTCCTAGGAAGGAAAGTTATGACCAACTTAGATAGCATATTCAAAAGCAGAGACATTACTTTGCCGACTAAGGTCTGTCTAATCAAGGCTATGGTTTTTCCAGTGGTCATGTATGATATGAGAGTTGGACTGTGAAGAAAGCTGAACACTAAAGAATTGATGCTTTTAGTTTGTGGTGTTGGAGAAGACTCTTGAGAGGCCCTTGGACTGCAAGGAGATCCAACCAGTCCATCAGTCCTGGGTATTCTTTGGAAGGAGTGATGCTAAAGCTGAAATTCCAATATTTTGGCCACCTCATGCAAAGAGTTGACTCATTGGAAAAGACCCTAATGCTGGGAGAGATTGGTGGCAGGAGAAGAAGGGGACGACAGAGGATGAGATGGCTGGATGGCATCACCGACTCGATGGACATGAGTTTGGGTAAACTCCGGGAGTTGGTGAGGGACAGGGAGGCCTGGCGTGGTGCGATTCATGGGGTCGCAAAGAGTTGGATACGACTGAACGACTGAACTGAACTGAAATATAAGGCAAATACCAACAGACATAAAGAGAGAAACTGACAGTAATATTATAAAATAATAGTAGGGAACTTCAACATTCCACTGACATATTAATTCTAAACTAATGTGTCTTTTTTATCAATTATTAATTACTACTGCTATTATTATCCCCTATCTCTCTTCCTCTTCTTTTACAATCCAGTGATATGCTTGAAAACTATTTTTAAAAAGCTTAAAAAAATGAAAAATTCCTGATTTTCATCATTGCCAATTTCCATGTAAATTCTTACACAGTGGGTGATTTCAAAGTACCAAAGACTTAATGCTTAGATTGTGAAATTCCTGACTATTTAATAATCTGTCCTCTCAAGCTGGTAAAAAAGTATTCCAACACTTAAATGTCTTGAGTTTATTTCCAGGGATGTCTGTATTGATCTCAAGATTTTGTTTACAAACATTGAAAGGACAAGTTGTAATTGTTAGATTCTGTGTATTTGATCTTTTTCTCTTTTGAGTAAAAACCTATGGTTAAGTGTTTTCTATTTCTTTTTCCCAACTCTTCTATTTGAATAATTTTACCTCTCAGTTAAAAAAATTTTTTTTTATATTACCTGACTCATCTGACATTTCTTAGAAATCTCATTAACATAGAGTTTTGGACTTAGAACTTATGTTTTTAGAAACTGAACTATTGGTCTGTCTTTTAATATTTAGCTTTGTAATTTTGGTCAAATCACTAATCAACAATAATGAAATATATCTCAAAGGACAGCTATGAGGTATGTGAAAGGAGGTTATAAATTTGAATGTTTAAACGTATGTTCTTACTGTCCCGAGAATCAATATAGTAACTAATTTCATATCCACTTGTGCATGGGGCTAAGTGGGTGAATGGATGATATGGATTTTTAGGGTCATAGTATTTGAGTGAAGGAAGAGATCATTAAGTTTAAGACAGTTTGGAAAGAAGCTGAGACTATGAAAATAGTTTGGATAGATAGAAAATGGAGAGGGCACCCTAGGTAGAAGAAATACATAAATAAAGTATCAGAAGAGGGAAAAAGTTGGTAGTATTCAGGGGGAACAGTCATTTAGTGACTCACTCCCAGGTCACTTTATGCCTGACACTGTAGTTGGTGCCAGAGCTTTAAACAATGAAACAAAATTCCTGTATTCCTAGGCTCTGACATGAAGTAAGAGAAGGAACCCTAGATTGGAAAGGATGGGTTGGGAAAAGAGCAAATTAATTTTTGTTGGGTGAATTAAGGTAACTTCATGGAAGAATGTGAATTTGTAATTATTTGATACATAAAATAAGTCACTGTAGACCTGTGAGTAACAATTAAAATGGTATTTTGCAACAATCAATTTAGTGGAGATATGTAAAACAGATCAGGAGGTTGGAGACAGGGAGAGATAAGAGAATACTGAGATAACTTAGAAATAGAGTCTGAACTGATATTGATAACACTTGGTCACTGATTGTACATGAGAAAGAAGGAACCAGAGGTCTAGAAAATGAGTTGGCAGATTTTTCCAAAAAAGCCAGATAGTAAATATTTTAAACTTCGCAGGTCACATGGTCTCTGTTGCAGCTACTCAGTTCTGCCCTCGTGGTGTAAAAGCAGCCATAAACGGTACAAAAATAAACAAGCATGACGTGTTCCAGTATAACCACCAGTGGTGTACTTGTTCACTGGCTATCGTTAATCACCCCCTGGTTTAGAGTATAGAGAAAATGACAATGGTCATTGCCTGGGAGAGAGGACTGTAACTTAGATTTTGGATATGCCAGGTTTAGATGATGAAGAGGAAATCTAGGTGGCAATATGGGCATTTAAGGATTGGATTTTGGATGAGAGACCAAGCTGGACTCAGATTTGAGTTATTCACTGTTAAGTAAGAAAGGTAACACACATTTAGCTTCAAATCAGTAACGCAGAAACCAGAAGCAATCTGATGCAAATAATAGGTTTAACAGGTGATGAAGGAGCTAAGGAGACAAGCCAGAGATTAGGAACAGTGTACAGTTAGGACTCTAAGCCATGGTCAGGATGGATGTGGTGTTTCTGGAGGGATGGGGTGAAGCATATTGTTACAGTAATGGCCTCCATGGAATAACATTCCCTTGTGTCCAGGCCTTTTGTAATATATTATTTCTGCTCTTTTCATCAAGAAGTAAAGTCTATTTTTTCTAGCCATCAAATAAGGGCTGGCCTTGTAACTTGTGTTGACTGATAGAACACGGTGGATGTGACACTGTGTGAATTCTGGAACCCATATGCTGTAAGAGGTCTTGCAGTTCCAGTCTTGCTCTCTCCAAACCTTCAGACCCCGCTCTGTGAAAAAGCCCAGTCTTGTCTGCTGAGAGGTGAGTTATCACATGAAGGAGAACCTTGCTAGCAGCCAAAATAAATTGCCAGACATGTGAGTGAAGCCTGCACCACCCAGCTCCAGTGAAGACACCTGAGATGACACCCAGGACCCAGAGAGGGAGGGAAATACCCTGGCTTTCCCCACGCTTTACTCTCCTGTCTTCCTCAGTGCCTCTGTTGCTGCTTCCATTCTCCTTCCATTGCCCCCATTTGGTCTAAACAAATGAAGCCAGCTGACAGGGGATACCCAGAAAACAGTCTGCAAAATGAAATAGAACTGGAGAACCAAGACCAGGATCAGTATGTGATGAATCAAAGGAAAGCGAGTGTGAAGGGTGAGAGAAAAGCAGAGAGTGTAGCCTTGTTGCAGCCATGGAGAAGGAAGAGGAACTGGCAAAGAAGCAGAGATGAACGAACCATCTAGGTAGGTTGGAGAGACAGTAATACAATGTTGATCTTAATTTAAAAAGTAACAGGATTATAAGGGAGAAGGAGAAGTCTGATAAATGGTGTAAAATAATGCAGAGACTTCAAAGTGTAACTGGCTAAAGGGAATATTTCTTGATGACGTGCAGTAATTAGCGGGCCATAAGTGGCCTATAAACAGTTACATTTTATTTCCTGAATTGTGGTTTGAAAATTCTCAGAAGCTTGTAAAATTGTCACATGGGATTCATCACTAAAAATGGTATTGACATCTGTTTTGGCTTCTGGTATGTTTAAAAACCTATCTGTTTGGTAGGTTTATAAAAGATTTTTCTTTTTGGTCACACTGTACAGCATATGAAGGATCTCAGCTCTCCAACCAGGGGTCAGACTTGTACCCCCTGAATTGGGAACACAGAGTCTTACCCACTGGACCTCCAGAGAAGTCCCTGTAAAAGATTTTTGAATGTAATGATAGTGGTGGCTTAGTTGCTAAGTCATGTCCGACTCTTGCAACCCCATGGACTGTAGCCCGCCAGGCTCCTCTGTCCATGCAGTTTCCCGGACAAGAATACTGGAGCGAGTTGCCATTTCCTTCTCCAAGGGATTATCCCCACCCAAGAATCGAACCCACGTCTCCTGTTTTGCAGGCTGATTCTTTACCATTAAGCCACCAGGGAAGATTTAATGTATTATGTCTCCCTTAGAAAAACAATACAGAGACACATAAAAGTTAAGTTAGTGACCTCTAATTTCTGTTTTAAACATACTTAAATGATGATGTGATTGTTTTTTTTTCAGAACTGAACCTTTGAGAGTTTGATAGAGTGTGTGTAGTGGCCCGGCATACCAATCATTGGATATAAGATAATTATATTTGTGATTTGGTCACCCAGTTTATCATTATGTTGATTTTGATTGTTATAAGGCTAAAACCTAAAAAAAGATTCTTTGTACCTTTCAAATTTAATTTATATCCACGATCAAACTTTCTATAGACAAAAAAACAAAATGAATATGAAGTTAAATATAATTTAACTAAGAGTATAGAAATAGTAATTCTCTAATTTGCCTCAAGATATACTGTACAAAATTCTGATTTCACTAATTTCAACATTTTTTACATAGTACATCAAAATCTCTTTAGTGCTTCTGAAGCCTGTGTAAAAAGAAAAAAGAGTGACAAACACACTTAACTTAGCTTTTTTATTTATTACAAAAATGATAATTCATATCTGTAATGTGGCATTTGGAAAGAGGTGTTGCCTTAGATAATTTTATCTTGTTATTTAAAAACAAAATGTAAATACTACAGGGCTTCCCGGTGGTTCTGCGGTAAAGTATCCACCTGTAATGCCGGAACTGCAGGAGATGTGGTCAGCCCCGCACTTGAATGTCTCTAAATTATTCCTCCTTAAATTTCATGCCTTGAGAGCATCACCCTTTTTGAAGACATGATAGTAGATACATTTTTATTCCATCTTTTAATATGCATTTGGTATCAAAACCTAATGTTATAAAATATGTTACCATAAAATTTTATTTATTGTCAAATAAACAACACAGCAGTGTGGCTTGTGAGTTCTTTACCCTTGCTGCCACCTGGGAAGCCCTTGACACCCTCTAGTATCTCTTCAAAAAATTTAAAGGGACATTCCTTACATTTTAAACATTGATAATAAATATCACCAAGATAGCAAGAATTCAGTTTTGCTCATTGATACATCAGTGATCCCAGGCACCAAGGACAGTCTGACACAAAGTATGAGATTGATAAATATATTTGTAAATTAATTATTTGCAATCTTTGTAAGTCAGATTCTGGTTTTTTGCTGTTTTTGTTGTTTTTGCTAGTGACAACTTGTTTCCTTGGGTGTTTGCAATTTTTTCCCTCTTAACTGAGCTCATGCTTCTTGGAAATATTTGGGGAAAACTTTGTGCCCTGGATCTAAGGTGCTTTCCTTTGGAAAGTTTCTATATTTGATCTTCCCAAATGCTTCCAAGGCACTAACAATCATGGGTCACTTTAGTCCCCGCTTAAGCTTTTCATGTAGGTAGAGTGCATGAGCCCCACACCTACTTGAAGACTAGCTATGATAAAGAATTCTCATGGAAGACCTTCTACTTTCTTCACATAAGACCAAGGCAGGACTTTTTACTATTTTGCCTGAAGGTAGAAATGGAGGCTTAAGAAAATTAAGGTAATATAGTTGAAAAAAGGAAAGAGTTATGATGAGTACGTAGATTTAAAGGGCTTTGAAGCCCATGCTTTTTTTTTTTTTCTAATACCAAACATCTTTATATGACTTTAACTGTGTTGATATATGAACCTGACTTGACCCAGCTCTCCAGTGGGTAAATGGGTAGAGCTTGTAGGAAGCCAGTTAAGTCCAGGCACTAGACTGGAGTCAGAAACAGCAGAGTGGGAAGTCTGCTTAAAGTTTCTTGTCCTTTGTGGCTAACACCTCTGTGAATTCACCACAAAGGGTCTGGAGGTAGCATGGGGCTGTTATTGGTTAGCAGAGCAGGCAGTCAGGTAGGAAGATGGACATAGATCAAGGAGAGCGGAACAACACAAACCTCTCTGTCCCTTTCTGACTTAAGCAACCACTATCTTCTGAGTATAATGCCTGCTGATTTACTCGATCTCCCAAATCTCAGGCAAACATCATGGTGGCACTAACACAGGACTACATGGGGAAGAAGACTCTAGGAAATGTGGTTATCTAAACAGACACAGTGGAGAAGGAGATGGCACCCCACTCCAGCACTCTTGCCTGGAAAATCCTACGGACAGGGGAGCCTGGTGGGCTGCAGTCCATGGGGTTGCGAAAAGTCAGACACGACTGAGCGACTTCCCTTTCACTTTTCACTTTCATGCGTTGGAGAAGGAAATGGCAACCCACTCCAGTGTTCTTGCCTGGAGAATCCTAGGGACTGGGGAGCTGGTAGGCTGCCGTCTATGGGGTCACACAGAGTCAGACACGACTGAAGTGACTTAGCAGCAGCAGCAAACAGACACAGTATACAACCACCAAAGGCAGGGAAAAACTTGGCAACCTATATACTGATCACACATCTTTCTCCATCTGACCACCAGTTGCCTTACCTTCTTACCACAAAATTTTTCACCCTGAAAGTGAGTGTGGGAAGTTGTATATATAATGCATCTAGTGTTAAACATGTATTTATTTTCTTGAGGTGTTGGTTTCAGAAGCAAAAATACACAGTAGTTTTTGATCCATAATTCCTGCAACATTTTTAGGATGCTGTTTAAAAATCTTTAGTTCCTGAAGCAATGGATCACTATGAATTTTGGAGCAGAGATACAATAATGAATGCTTGCCACTGACAGGCACCTTTGGGTAAGGTTATATAAACATGTGGACAACTGATTTATTGAGAGAGAAATATGACCTTAAAAGTTAATGTGATCCCCCACTCCCGTTAGGTGGGCCAAGGTCATTTGAAACCCTCCAAATTCTCTGAAGAATACGATCCTTAACCAGCCCACCCTTTGCTTTTGAAAAAGGCTCTCAGAAAGATGTGATTTTAATTCAAGGTCTGCAGAATTTCTTTCAAAGAATACATGTTAATGTGACTAGAGTCCACATCAGTCAGAACAGACTCATTTTTTCATATGGGATTAAGAGGCCTCTGTGTCTCCTTTGCCTCCAGAGCATAAGAACAACATAGTCTGAGGTGTACCACCTACTAATTTTCAGCACTTCTGGGTAAGATTTACTATTTTCAATAGTAATGATAATAACTGTCATTATATTATTTGATAATAAAATTGCTTTTACAATTGGTTTATTGTTACTATTATCATTCCTCTAGCTCCTTTTCTTCCTGATGCTCTTAAGTGTTTTACTGTTTGCAAAGCCCTTCACATTTTCCCATTTCCTATTCACAATTAGGGGAACCTTTGCCTATTTCTGCTTTATAGACAAGGAAATGGAAGCTCAAGGCATTAAGAGATCTGCCTGGGTTTCACCATCAGAGTCAGAGCTGTGTTCAACTCAAGGTGTTGTTCTGTTCCTTCATTTTTTATCATTTTTTCCAATTTTGAATAAGGCTGATTATTCTTATTTCTGATGTTTGATCACTTACAATGTGAGCTTCTTTCCAGTAGGAATTATGGAAATGCTACCAATTTACTTACCATTACCTGTTTAAACAGGGAACATGTGACGGTGACTTCCTGGACAAATTGATGAATTTGTGCCATTTGCTCATCCTCCCTTAGAAGCCTGGTTTCAGGATCAATCTTTGAGGTAAATTGCATATTCTCAAGAAACTAATTAAACATGGTAACATTTTGACTTCTTAAAATGTCCAGCCCACAGAGATGGGTAGGGGATTTTTCCCTTTGCCTACATGGAGCAGAATAAAAAATGATTCGTCATGCACTGATAATTGCAGTACAAAAGAAATGTGACTATTTTTAAAGCGCTATTTTCTCACTAAGACCCAAAGCTTCCCAACCTCTTATAAAAATCCATTCACCTGATATTAAAAGCTCCATTCCCTGCATCAAGCCTCAGTCTCTGACCTGAAACATAATGGCAAGTTCCCAGCAAATGATGCAGCCGCTGCCACAGTCGAAGCCTTTGTTGTTTGCATTTATCCTCACACGCAGACATCTCTGAAAAGAGAGGCAGGTGCTGTTTGATAAAAAAACTGGTCCCCACAGTCAATGTGAACAGCAGTCAGAGCACATTTACATTTTCTTATTTTCAGAAGGAAATGTTAGATGAGTTTGGAATCTTGCAATATCCTTCTGTAGTTTAATGCCCACCTCCCTCCATCATTGACCAATTTCAGTATTTTAAAGCTGTGTTACTTATAAATTCACATAAGTAGTTCAGAGGCAGGCATCCCAGTAGATGACAAAACAATGACAAAGAGAAGAAGAATCACTGTATATTTTGATGAACACCTTGGATTTAGAATTAAAGACTCTGCTTACATATTCCCATTTCTTATTTTGAGAAAGATTCTTTGGAGTTGCTCTTTGCAGACACAGCAAATTCACTGACAGGATTAAAAAAATTTTGGAGCTGGATTTTAGATGAAAGTGTCGCTGTCTGCATATCAATGCCAGCTACAAATCAGCACAAACAATTGTTCCGTCATTAGCAAAAGCCTGTGAACAGGAGCAGTCCTAATATTAAGCCTTCTGGCACTCTCATTGGATTTGTTTGACTTGATTGCATCCCGTTACATTTACAATCTGTTTTGTGTTATCGGCACATAGACTGACAGACTTTTAAATTCACATTTAGAAAATTTGAGAGCAGTTTTCCAAAAACAAACACTCCCCGAAAGAGTAATATATCAGCAGCATTGACTTACGCTGCCAATAAATAATATTTAGCCACTGGAAACAGATAGTCTGATCCAATTAAAGAGAAATCCTGCAAGATGAGAGACCTAGATTCTGTTAAGGGTTTGCTTGGTTTTTCTTTGTGCCTGTGGAGTTAGTTTTCTATATTACAGTTCTTTTGAATAAATAGGCCATTGTATGTGCTCCTGCCTTTACTAGTATAAATAAAGTAGATAAGAATTTATATTTTCCAGGGTTTTGATTCTTTGAGATGGAGGATGCTGTGGAAACTCAAAGACCTACTAAAATCATGAGTTCCAAGTGTTGTCATCATTTGACCCAGACAGACGAGGAGATAGTTGCATGCAAAGGAAAAATAAGAATGAGTAGCAATGATTATTTAATGAGTATTTCTCCTGCTCTGGCCATGTGCTAAATGCTTTACATGTGCTCTTTCTTTTCATTCTCACAATAGCACTATTAGTATAGTATTAGTGTGAAACACTCAAGGAAACTGTGGTTAGAAGTTTTCAGCAAATGATTCAAGGTCACACAGCTTAATGCCACATGCAGGATTCAAACTAAGGCTCGTCTGTCTCTAAGCCTGTGCTCCGCGATGCACACTCAGAAAGCCACTGTCAAAGCCTTATTTTCTGAAGTGACTCTTTCATGATCTATTCCCCGCCCCCAGGTGCTCTTTCCTTTCATGCTCCCCATCCTCTGTCTATGCAGTGGGGAAACCCTCAGGGTGAGTTTCTGGGATGAGGACTTGCTGTTGATTCCCATAGCCCACATCTATCTTTTAGCCAAAGAAAAAACCTAGTTAAACAACTTTGGGTTCTTAACAAATAGAAGAGTTTTAATGCTCTTGAGAGAGTCCTTCCATGTTGATGTGGATCCCACAGAATAAAGAGGAGAATGT
Organism: Aepyceros melampus; assembly: GCA_006408695.1. NCBI lineage: Eukaryota > Metazoa > Chordata > Mammalia > Artiodactyla > Bovidae > Aepyceros > Aepyceros melampus. The sequence continues at coordinate 5,574 of SJXQ01008273.1, read as the reverse complement.
GTTTTCCTCTCTAACATTCCAATTTGTTATATCAAAATAACTGGAGAATTAGAAGAAAAACTGTGTTGTTTCAGATTTCCTATTTGGCTCAGCATACACAAATTAAGAGCTGTAATATTTAGGCCTTGTTCTGGGTGGCAGGGATGAGATGAATTAGATGACAAACTGTCCTCAAGAAGGTTAAATTTAAGTGAGAGAAATAGATCTATGACAACTATTAGGTTGGTGCAAAACTAATTGCAGTTTTGCACTGTTGAAATTTGCCATTTGTTATTGGAATACATTCTTAAATGTGACTATGCTATAATCATTTTAATGCATATTTCTCACTTTATGATTTTTGCTAATGACTTATTACTTGCTGTGTATTTTGTACTTACTGTAGATTATGGAAATGATGTTAGACAAAAAGCAAATTCAAGTGATTTTCTTATTCAAGTTCAAAATAGGTTGTATAGCAGTGGAGAAAACTTGAACATAAACAATGCATTCGGCCCAGGATCTGCTAATGAATGTACAGTGTAGTGGTGGTTCAAGAAATTTTGCAAGGGAGTCTTGAAGATGAGAAGTGTAGTGACCACTAATCAGAAGGTGACAACGACCGATTGAGAGCAATCATCAAAGCTGATCCTCTTATGACTATATGAGAAGTTGCCAAAGAACTCAACGTCGACCATTCTATGGTTGTTTGGCATTTGAAGCACATTGGAAAGTGGAAAAAAGCTCAATAAGTGGGTGCCTCATGAGCTGATGCAAATCAAAATAATTGTCATTTTGAAGTGTGTCTTCGCTTATTCTCCGCAACTATGAATCATTTCTCAATTGGATTGTGACACGTGATGAACAGTGGATTTTATACAACAACTGTTGATGACCATCTCAGTGGTTGGAGCAAAAAGAAGCTTCAAAACACTTCCCAAAGCCAAACTTGCACCAGAAAAAGGTCATGGTCACTGTTTGGTCATCTGCTGCCTGTCTGATCCACTACAGACAGTGGAACCATTATATCTGAGAAGTACACTCAGCAAATCAATGAGATGCACCAAAAACTACAATGCCTGAAACTGGTATTAAGTAAGTAAGTAAGTAAGTAAAGTCACTCAGTCGTGTCCGACTCTTTGTGACCCCATGGACTGCAGCCCACCAGGCTCCTCAGTCCATGAGATTCTCCAAGCAAGAATACTGGAGTGGGTTGCCATTTCCTTCTCCAGGGGATCTTCCCGACCCAGGGATTGAACCCGGGTCTCCCGCATTAGAGGCAGATGCTTTAACCTCTGAGCCACCAGGGAAGTCTGAAACTGGTATTGGTCAGCAGAATTGGTCCGATTCTTCTCCATGACAATGCCTAACTGTATATCACACAACCAACACTTCAAAAGTTGAACAATTTGGGCTACACAAAATTTTTTGCCTCATCTGCCATATTCATCTGACTTTTCGCCAACTAACTACCACTTCTTCAAGCAACTGGACAGCTTTTTGCAGGCAAAATACTTCCACAACCAGCAGGAGGTAGAAGAGTTTCCAAGAGTTCATGGACTCCTAAAGCACAGATTTTTTTTTTTTTGGCTACAGGAATAAACAAACTTATTTCTCATTTGCAAAAATGTGTTGATTGTAATGGCTCCTATTCTGATTAATAAAGATGTATTTGAGTCTAGTTATAATGATTTAAAATTCGTGGTCCAAAACTGCAATTATGTTTGCACCAACCTACTAACTACTTTAATGTGGTATTAATTGAGGTAGGGATAAAAATTATTGCAGAGTTCATTATATTAAAATACAGCAAAAATTCTTTTTATTTGAAAAGACAATCATTTAAGCTAAAATATTTTTATAACTGTTACATAAGTCTCCGTTTACAGATAAAATTTTTAAAAACTGAAATATACAAGGATCTAGAGTCAATGATTAATCATTTTGATAATTAACTGAGTTACTATGAACCAGTGACTTAACCTCTATAAACCTCAATTTTCATATAAGATATGGATAATAATTCCTACCCCAGAGTGTTATTGTTAAGGATGAAGTCAGAAGACATTCATCAAGGGTGTAAAGTAATGCCTGGCATCAACCAGCACACAGTAATTGTTTGCCTCATTCTACCTCTTGCCACAAGCCCTATTTTTCCTCTTTCTGCTTAAACAATAGGGGAGATGCATTTTAGTTAGTAATAATGGCTGTAAAACAGAATACATTTTGAGGTCGTGTCTAAGAGATAAGTGCATCCTGTTTTTTCTTTGTGCTAAATATAAAGTGCTTAACATTGACTTTGGTGAGAAATAAGGGTTGTTGTAAATGCAGAGAAAGGCAGCCTCCATGGCTACCTATTTACACATGGAATTAAGGGCACTGTATTTCTTTGAAGGACATGCAGGGGCTCTGCCTATTATTCCTGTTTTTTTCTGCATTGAACATATAACTTAACATTGTTAAAGAACCATTGTTGTTAAAGTACCTTCTCAGCATGGACTCTGAACTAGGCCTTTCCATCTACACCTACTTTTAGTTCTTCTGACAACTTTGTGAGCAGAAGATACAGAAGTGGGAGAGCTATAGAGTTAGAGATCCTCTGATCTAGGATGACAAACTTTCTTTTTTTACGGAGATAAACCTCATGGTGTCTGAAAGCTCTCCCCACTCCTGCCTCCACCCACTTTATCATTCACAGGAATTTTTCCTAATATCTTACAAGTTTAAATTCTATCTTGATGTCTGCTTCTGGATTGACCTGCACTGATATAGTTGATACTAAAAATGTTCTGATAAATCAGGTGGTAAGATGGGTTTGGGGATTGGCTCACTTAATGCCCAGCAAGCAGGAGGGCCTCATCCTGAAAGGAATGTAAGACGCAGACATCCCCTGGCACAGAAGGCAGCCCCGTAGCTGGACATTTCACCAGTGGGGATGTACAGACACATCACAATGGGGAACACCCCTGTGGGTGTGATGAAACAGGGGTTTGAGGATGCAGGGATGGGGCACGCAAGGACAGCAGAGTTAACTGGTTATAACTCTCCTATACTGATGCCCTGCAGTGGGATATGAGAAACTGAGGGCTGTTCACAAACAACTACTAAGAGTGAGTGTTGGAGAGGCTCTTTGGTACCTTATGATGATGAAGAGCCTCCTCCAGTAGAACAGTGAACAGCCAACAGCAGACTCAGAACTTGATAGAGTCTGAAAGCTAAAGAGACATTTTGATGCTCAGCCAGAGCAGGTCTCTATGGGCCCTGATTTGGAAAACCTGGGATCTTGAAACATGGGATGGAAATATATGGAAAGATGACTCCCAGAGGATTTTGGCTCTGTAGACTGGCCTGAGTGTTCAGAGTTTACAGAGATAGTCTACTCTTCTATAATAAGAGTTGGCGATCCTTGAGTGTGCGTGATGAAATTTCAAGGACCTGCCACTTCAGTGAAGTTTATAGATACCCAGTGATCAGTGATATGGTGGAATATGCTCTCCTATATAAAAGTCAAATTTCCCATTTTGCATCCCCATCACAAGCAGGGAGACACTGCTCCCAGTGGGATTCTTCTCAGTTTTGGAGGCAGTGCTTTCTAAACTGGAAATGCTATAGCCCATACACTTGGTTACACAGAAGGCTAGCAGATGGACTTCCCTGGTGGCTCAGATGGTAAAGCGACTGCCTACCATGCAGGAGACCCAGGTTCAATCCCTGGGTGAGGAAGATCTCCCGAAGAAGGAAATGGTAACCCACTCCAGTATTCTTCTCAGTCCCATGGACCGAGAAATCTGGTAGGCTACAGGCTATGGGGTTGCAAGGAGTCGGACATGACGAGTGACTTCATTTTCTTTTCACTTTCAGAGAAGGAAAGACTCTGCAACAGGACTAGCCTGCAGTGGGGGTCCAAGACCTTAGGCTGTGTGATCCATCAGAGTTGATAGAGGTGTCAGTGGTGGGAAAAGATGTTGTTTGGAGCTTCTAGCAATATCTAGTGGCAGATACTCAAGGCAGGTCTTTGAGAGTTTGGAGAAAGGCCATGCCATTTGCAATGGAGAATTACATACTCCTTGAGAAACAGCTCCTGAAGTGGTATTGGGTTCAGGGAAAGATGGAACTTTTGCCCACAGGACCCTAGTTGAGCTGCCCATTATGAGCTAATTTCTGTCGGACTGGCCAAGTCATGAATGTGGATGGGCCCAGCAACAGTCTATTTTTAGATAGCAAGGTATGTCCAGAAATGGCCCAGGCAATGACAGAGAACACAAGTAGCTGCATGGGTAGGTGGCCCAGAACCTCATGTCACTCAACACAGTCAAATCAGTGATATTCCCTTAGTGTGTACCTGTGCCTGTGGGTGGGTGGGGGGAATACTATGCATTCATCTAAAGGAGAGTGAAAATACCTGTGCTTGGTTTTTAAACAAATTGGCCAAGTATGTGAAAATGGAAAGTGACTGTATTATATTTAGTATAGCTACAATGTATAGATAGAAATTTGACTGTAAAAGTAGATTTTTTAAAAACTGAAATATTTGTCAAAATTATAAATACATACATTTTTTTCTCTTTAGCAGTTTTTTTTCCTGAAAAGATTTTTAAAAAATCAGAAAGCTTATAAATTATTTGGGATACAGTTATGTTCTCATACTTTCTCTGACCATCTCATTTAGGATAATAATGTTTTTAGGCTTTTACTTACACATTTCCATCTGCCCAGCAACTGGAGTCCATCTGGAATAATGTATTTTCATCAAATTGTATGGGTAACTCAGGCCAGAATTATTCATCTGAAGAGAAAATTGTTGTTATTTCATAGGTTTCACACATGAGAAAATTGATCTATAGCTGTGAAATGAATAATAGCATTATTTGACTACACAGTTAAATGAAAGTTTGGAAATTATATAGTTGAATATTTTGCATTATTATTGCTATTTTCTCTGGATTTCTCTTTGGGAGTGCCTTTACACTTAGAAATTTTCTTCACTTTTCATCTTTCTATTAAACAACAGAAAGAACTGTTTTGTTAGTCCAAAGTGAGTGAGCAGCTCTGGAATGCACTGTGGATGGGGCTAGAACTATGACAAGGGTATGACCTCTTAAGGCAGATTCATGAGTTTAAAATCAATGCAGGACCTTCACAATTAGGATTGATTACATCCTTAAATGGAATCATTTCACAATATGGGATTGAGGGTAACTGGATAATTCTAGGTTGCAGATTTATTTCCTCATGCACAGAAGCATGAAACAAGCTCAGTATCTAAGTGACTTGGGTTGGCCTTGGCGTCTTTCAAGCATTGTATCAATGCTGTGACCTCTGGAGTCACTTTGTTTGTGCCTCAGTTTCCTTATCTGTGAGATAAGAGGGTTAGAGTAATTTATTTTCTTTTCTTTAACTCTTTAAAAAATTTTTTATTGTTGATTTACAGTGTGTTAGTTTCAAGTGTACAGCATAGTGATTCGAGTGATTCAGATATACGCATACCTATGTTCATTCTTTTTCAGATTATTTCCCCATTTAGGTTATTATAGAATTTGAGTAGAGTTCCCTGTGCTTTACAGTAGGTCCTTGTTGGCTATCCATTTTATATAT
>SJXQ01008272.1:1019043-1043969 GCA_006408695.1 Aepyceros melampus | reverse complement strand
CTTGACCCACCTGAGTTACCTGCAGCCATGGTGGGCAGCTTCCACTGACAGTTTCCTATTGGCTTCTGGGCCACAGGGATTTCCCAGCACCTTAGAAGCTTGCTCTACTGCAAGTAGGCACAAGTCGGAAGTGCAGGGATGTTAATATTCCTGTGGCCAAAGGAGTTAACAGCCCTGGGGTTGAAAGCCGGTGGAATGAGGCTCCAGGCTTCCTGGCCTCCAGAGAAAAGAGTTCCAGCAGATTCTACATGGCGCCTCAGAGGGTCCTCAGGGAGGTTGCACCCTAGTTGCCCACCGCAGTCCCTTGCTCATGAAAGCAACCCTCATTGGCTTGTCTTTCTTTTCCTTCTCACTATTCTCCTTCCCTCATTTATGCCTCCTGTGTATTCTTCTGATTAAACTATCTGTGTCTTAGACTCTATCTCAGGGTCTGCTCTGGGGGGAAGACCAACTAAGACAAGGACCTCAACAGCCATGCAGTGCCCCACATATAACAAGTGCCCAGTAAATGTCACAAGAATGCGTGATCAAGGATGCAGAATGCACGGGTCCAATGTGGCTGCCTGGGGATCATGCTGGACTTCAGGAACTGTGTTGATGGGAGCTGCCAGGTGCCCTCCTATCCAGAAAGATGCCACCCACATCTTTGGGGGCAGCCCGAGCCTTCTCCCAAGTGAGCTGCCTGCTGGGGAGACTAGTGCAGACAGGCAGCTCTGATTATGTATGCAAATGTAGGTCTGGCCCCACAGCTTATGTGAGAGCCACACAGCTCAGCTAAGCCACCCTGGAGAAAGAATCTTACAAAGAATACTAAAGAGCATCCAAGTGTGAAGAATGAAACACACATGAGTTTTCTTTTTTAAAAAATGGAAATCAAACTGTACTTTCATCTTGGCTTTCTCACCAGTCAGCAGCTCCTGAATAAGCCCCAAAAAAGCAAAAGAAGACTTTAGCCAAGATTTGTGACCTGGATTCAGACCAACCATCACCTTCATTAGAGCAAGCCTCACAGAATATTATGACCCCAAGAGAGTGAGATGGGGGCAAGCTGGTGGGGTCTGGGTCTCATCTTTACCCTCACAGGGTTCACGGGTAACAAGACAACCAAGGTTTAGAAATGAGGACCACAGGGATATGAGACGGCACGATAGGCAGTAAAAATAGCAGGTGCAAATACACGGTGCTATAGGTGGCATAAGTGATGGAGGGGGGAGTCATTAGGGGCTGATCATAAAAGGCCCCACATGTCTTAGCAGAGAAGATCCCCAGGGAATCCTTGAAGGTGGAAAAGCGAGGCCAGTTTGACGATTTCTGCAAACAGTCCATATGAGTACTGAGACCAAGGAGGCCGCACAGGGGTAAAATGGGAAGAGAAAGGTTTAAGAGATCTGAAGAAGGTGAGATGGAAAGGACTGGATAGGAACAGTTTGAAAAGTCAGGGGGCTCTCACTCCAAGCTGTGCACTTTGTGTGACTAAGTAGAAAATGAAGCCTCCCCCTGAGTCAGTCCAAGGGACAGAAATATAAGAGGCTAATATGGTGCTGGTGGGAAGATGGGCTGGTGGGCTCATTTGGGGTTTGGTGGATTTGAAATACAGGTGGGAACCTCCAGATGGAGATATCTTGCAGGCAGTTGGATGGATGGGGAGAAGGCAATGGCACCCCACTCCAGTACTCTTGCCTGGAAAATCCCATGGATGGAGGAGCCTGGTAGGCTTCAGTCCATGGGGTCGCTAAGTCGGACCTGACTGAGCGACTTCACTTTCACCTTTCGCTTTCATGCATTGGAGAAGGAAATGGCAACCCACTCCAGTGTTCTTGCCTGGAGAATCCCAGGGACGGGGGAGCCTGGTGGGCTGCCGTCTATGGGGTCACACAGAGTCGGACACGACTGAAGTGACTTAGCAATAGCAATAGTTGGATGGATGATCTCAAGGAAGACATGGATTTTGCACATGAATTCGTCCAAGGCAAGTGAGCTGAGGAAGAAACAAAGGAAGTTGAAGACAAATTCCAGGGGAAAGGAAGTATCAGAGGAGTGAGCCTGTAAGAGGAGCCTGCAGAGGGGATGGTAGAATAGTCAGAGGCTAGAGGAGACCAGGAGATGATAGAAGGGAAGTCAAGTTTGCTTCCATAAGTTGACCAACAGGATCACATTCTGCCAAGAATTTCAGGGAAGTGAAGACTGAACACTAGTGTCTGTACCCTCCTACCATCCTGGCAAGTTCTTGACTTGATGCTTGGAGCTCCTTGTGTATCTGTCAATCATTGGGGAAAGGAGGGTTTAGTGACCCATTTATGGGCTCCCCAGGCCCTTTGTCTACTCTTTTTTGACTCATTTCACAGTTTATCAGCCCTTCAACCAAAGGATGGACAAGGGAAATAAACTTTCCCCAGTCAATTTTATGACATAATCTATCAGATCTTGGGAAAGATTTAGCAGACGAACAATCTGAAACGAATCGTTGGTTTCTGTTTGTTGTCGTTGTTGGGTGGTCTCTGAATTTCATCATTCCAGCTAGGGCTGCTGGTCTTTCTTCGAGTTAGGTGTCCCCTTCCACTAAATACATCAAAAAATATCACATGAGAAAAAAAAAGAGAGATCTTTTTTTCAGTCTAGTAGAAAAAGCAGAAGGAAATAGAAGTGTATACTTAGCAAGCCTCTAGAGGAACCAGAACTTTCTGTGTGTTGAAATGATAGAATGAACCAGAAAGGAAGAAGATCAACCAGCCTAACTTCATAGTTAAAAATATTTGTTTATATATAAATCACCTATCTGCAAAAAATATTTATAAAATACTTGGAGCAAAGTTCTTTCTTGTAGAGAGATCAGAAAATGTGTGAACAAGAAAAATGCCCCATTGCTAACATTGCAGTGGGCAAAGAGCATGAGCAAATAATTCACTGAAGAGAAAACACAACTAGTTCACCAACATTTAGAAGAATGTCATGCCTCATTAGGAAGGAAATAATTGCAAATTAAAATAATGAGGTGCCATTTTTCTGCAATAAAATTACCTAAAATCTTATGTAGTGCTGTGGAGGGTGTGGGGCAATTGTCACTGAAAGAACGTCAATGAATGCAATTGTGTTGGGAAGGTATTTAGTAAATATGAATTAAGAGCCATAAAAATGTTCATATGCCTAAACCCAGCTATGCCACTCCAACCCACAGGGATCTAGTCTAAGGAAACAATCATAAACATGATACATAGGGGAAAAACACTAAATGGCCAGGAATCCGTAGTAGCAGACTCTCAAATACCAACATCTCAACTTTCAGCTACAAGGGACTGATAGAATAAACCGTGGTACATTTACCAGATGAAACATTATGAATCCATTAAAAAGGATGGCTGGGAAGATTCGCTAGCACCATGGGAAAAGAAAGTGGCATAATGTTAACTGGAAAGAAGAGGAAATTTTGCTTAAAGCAGTCTATGATAATTACATAGGTTCCTACTTACAAACATACACATAAATTAAAACATGTAAAAAGGCAAGATGAAAACCCACCCAAACACTGTCACAGTATTGCTTTGAGGATAATTTTTTCTCCAAATTGTCCATATACCATGAGTATAAGCCTGCATTTGGAGGAATCAAATAATCTCAGGTTCAAATCCTAGGTTTTTTTTTAAGTTTTACGTCTCCTCCTCTGCAAATTGAGAATATTAACATCTGCCTCAGAGGAGTGTTATGAGAATTAAGCAGAATATAAGGAAAATGCTTGTTATTGTGCCCAGCACATAGAAGCCATCAATAAGTGTCAGATTTTTATGATTGTCATTATTGAAATTTCATAAAACGCAAAGGACTCTATCCTTTTAGAAACCTGATGAACACCCTAGACTGGGAAGTAGACCTTGAATGCAAACAACACTGTTTTTTTTTCTTTCTTTCCTGCCCTCCTTTCTTCACAGACAATCATCAAGAGAGAGTGTCAAAAAGTTAATTTTAGAAGGGAAAAAAATGTTTGCTTTGTTTAATGAATGTGAACTTCCTCATTTTTCTGGTTTGTTTTTCTTTCAAGTTGTTTTTATATCAACACCACCCGGGCAGGATGTGCCAGGTGACAAGACTGTGGGAATTTCACATGGAACTAACTCTCCCCATTTCACACAGTGAGATCTCAGGGGTGCCGAGGGGCTGGCTCAACCCCCCACACCCAGGATTTCTGGATGCCCTAGCCCTGCAGGACTCCTTTACTGTCCTTCCCACTCTTGAAGACGGGGGGAGAAATTTTTGGAGGATGCTCTACAGAAACCCCTTTAACACCGGGCTCAGAGAAGCTGAGTGAAACTTGAGTGTGTGTGTGTGTTTTGAGCGGTGGAGACTTCATGAGAAAGGCCAGCTAGGAAGTAGGTGAAGGCAGAACCCTAGAGGGCCGTCAAGGGCTGCAGCAAATATGCAGCGGACATCTTTTCTCTGACCACAATATGTGGACATGGAAAGCTGGAGCTCAGGAATTGCCTTCCCTGACCACTCTTTCCTAGCCTCTCACCACTTTCATTCCCTTTATCTAACCCTCTTGTGTTCACTAGGCCTCCAGGCTGCCCCTCCTTGCCCCCCTCCACATCGCATTCCTCAGTAAACTTCCTCCCCTCCTCCCTTTCACACTGGCTTGGGCTCCACCTGCAGCAATCATTACTTTGGGGACCCTCCCTGCCGGCTTTCCCACAGGAGCGGATCACCTGGTGAACCCATACCTCCACTTCCCTCTCTCTGATACCAGTTGGGGAGAATCTCACAAGTACATCCAAGAACGATATTACACACTGATCTTATTCCACCTCAGTGAACTATTGACAAGGGGCAGCCACCTCTCACTCAGCCTATGACTCCTCATGTCCCACATCCCACGGTCCTCCCCCAACTCCACTGCTATCCTTTCAGTCATCTGCTTCCTTTTCCACCCTCCTCAAGCTCACGATCCCACCGTCTGCTCCCCAATCTGGTTAGGTGCTCTGATATCCTAATCAAAGAAAAAATAGAGGCAAGTTGAGGCATAAATTCTCTAGATACTATCCTCTTTGTCTTCAAATTTTTTCCTTTCCCTGTTTTCCATCTGTCTCTGAAGGAAAGCATCCTCTTTCCCTGCCAAGAATAATCCTTTTTCCTTGTGCAGGATAGAACCTCCCCTCCTGATTCTTTCTGGAGCTAATGAGTACTGAGCAATTCAGTCCGTGCCAGCCACAGTAGCAATATTTTATCTTTTATTAATATTTATAAAAGCTCTGAAATGTTTGCTCTATTATTACCTTTCTTTTAAAGGTGGGGAGGACTTCCCACCTTTATCTCATCTTATCTACTGGTTTGATGGTGCTCTGGCTGATAGCCCCCCTAAAGTCCCAGCCAAAAACCAGCATCAACCACCAGACAGGTAAATGGAGATGCATCCAAAAGCTGGCAGTCTTCAGTCTCAGAGTCTTCCTGGTGAGGCCCTGACATTGTGGAGCAAAGACAAGCCAAACAATGAGGGATAATGAAATAATGGTTAAGGCACTGTTTTAGGCTAGTTTGTTACACAGCAATAGTAGCTGCTTCCCTTGTGGCTCAGTGGTAAAGAATCCGTCTGCAATGCAGGAGCCTCAAGAGATGCAGGTTAGATCCCTGGGTTGGGAAGATCCTCTGGAGAAGGAAACGGCATCCCACTCCAGTGTCCTTGCCTGGAGAATCACATGGACAGAGCCCAGTGGGATACCATCCATGGGGTTGCAAAGAGTTAGACATGACTAAGGCAACTTAGCACACAATAGTAGCTGGGATAGAGCCCCAACCACTACCAAGCCGAATGGTATCTGCATGGTAGATCCCTCAAGATCTGTCTTTTACACTTGACCTGGGCTTTGCTTTTCTCCTCTAATTCCTCTTTTCAACCACAGGAAGAAACTAAGAAGATACAACTAGATACAGAGTGGGATCGTAGACTAGATTCTGGGACAGAAAAAAATGACACGAGTGGAAAAATTGGTGAGCTTTGAATGAAGTCTGTAACTTAGTTAATAGTATTGTACCAACGTTACTTTTCTGATTTTGCTAAGTGTGCTATAGTCATGTAAGTCATCATAATTATGGAAAGCTAGGTGAAAGGAATATGCTGCTACTGCTAAGTCGCTTCAGTCATGTCTGCTCTGTGCAACCCCATAGATGGCAGCCCACCAGGCGCCCCTGTCCCTGGGATTCTCCAGGCAAGAACATTGGAGTGGGTTGCCATTTCCTTCTCCAATGCATGAAAGTGAAAAGTGAAAGTGAAGTCGTTCAGTCATATCTGTCTCTTAGCGAGCCCATGGACTGCAGCCTTCCAGGCTCCTCCGTCCATGGGATTTTCCAGGCAAGAGTACTGGAGTGGGGTGCCATTGCCTTCTCCGGAAGGGAATATGAGCATGCTGCAATTTTTTTTGCAACTTCTCAGTAAGTCTAAAATAATTTCAAAATAGAAAGTTAAATAATAAGATTAACGCACAACATAATGACCATGTTTATGAAAAACTCATCTTGCTTGGCACCTGGGACTCCAGTTTCCTTATTTTGCCCTTTCTTTGATTACTCTTTTTCAGTCTCCATAGGTGAGTGTTCACTGTTGCCCATGGTAGGAGCTGAAGCTACCCGCATTCTATTTTGTCCTCTCCTCTTTCTAAGCAGCCCTAATGCTCATAGTCACACCCATGACCCGAAGGGCATCTCTCCTCTGCTCTGAACTGAATACTCACTGCCTCAGTATTCCAGTTCCACCTGGGTACCACTCAGGCAAGACACAGTCAATTACTTCTCTCCTCCTCTGGCTTCACCACCTGCTTCCTCCTGCTCAGGTCCCCATCTTAACAAGTGACCTCACCATCAACTCTGTGGCTCCTGGTAGAAACCTCAGTTCCACTAATGCAAATGACCCAACCACCTAAATTGTTTTCAAATTTTGTCATCTCCTCTGTACTCCCACAGCCTGATCCCTGTCATCTCTTATCTAGAAGAATGCAATCATCTTCTAACTGGTTTTTCTGCCTCTTGTCTTTTCCCACTGTTTCAGCTTAATGACTGTCACTGGAGATTATTCTGAAGCACAAATCATGGTGCTGGCACTTTGATGGCTCTGGCTTTGGGGAATGAAGTCTGACCTCCCTAACATAGGATGCAAAGTCTTTCTCAACACGGGTCCAGGGAGTCTGTCCAACCTCATCTCCTACCAGCCTTTTCCTCATCCCTGCCACCTGAAGTCCCAGACCCTTACAAGCAATCCCCAAGCTTGAGAGTGTCCTTCACTCCCTGCAAGCCTCTGATCAGATTGTTTCCTCTGTGTGGAATGACTGGTGAAACCCAAGATGTCTTCTAGACCCAATTCAAATGCTCTCTTCTGAGAATCCTTCCCTGATGCTGCTGAGTGGCTTTAATCATGAATACTTCCTGCTCTTTTTCTCTAGTAAAGTGTTTATCACAAGCTATTATTTTCATGTCCTAAAGTACGAAGGTCCAGAGGACATAACCTGGAAGTTGCATATGTTTTGATCCACAGAGCATATCCTCATAACCTTAATGCAGGCTAATCTCCATCTTACAGTCGGCTTCCTTGAAAACTGAACCTTCAACACCCCACTTTTACAAATCAAGAAACTGGAGCTTTGTTTTTTTGGGCTCCAAAATCACTGCATGGTGACTGCAGCCATGAAATTAAAAGGCGCTTACTCCTTGGAAGAAAAGTTATGACCAACCTAGATAGTATATTCAAAAGCAGAGACATTACTTTGCCGACTAAGGTCCGTCTAGTCAAGGCTATGGTTTTTCCTGTGGTCATGTATGGATGTGAGAGTTGGACTGTGAAGAAGGCTGAGCGCCGAAGAATTGATGCTTTTGAACTGTGGTGTTGGAGAAGACTCTTGAGAGTCCCTTGGACTGCAAGGAGATCCAACCAGTCCATTCTGAAGGAGATCAACCCTGGGATTTCTTTGGAAGGAATGATGCTAAAACTGAAGCTCCAGTACTTTGGGCACCTTATGCGAAGAGTTGACTCATTGGAAAAGACCCTGATGCTGGGAGGGATTGGGGGCAGGAGGAGAAAGGGACGACCGAGGATGAGATGGCTGGATGGCATCACAGACTCAATGGACGTGAGTCTGAGTGAACTCCGGGAGTTGGTGATGGACAGGGAGGCCTGGCGTGCTGCGATTCATGGGGTCGCAAAGAGTCGGACACGACTGCGCGACTGAACTGAACTGAACTGAACTGAAGGCCACACCATTAGCAGGTGATGAAACTGGGATCAGAGCCCAGGCAGTCTGGCTCCAGAATCCATACTTTTAACCACACAATCCTGTCTGCTGGATCGCTGAGCGCCAGTCCTTTCTAGGATGGAATGTGACCTGGAGAAGGTTGCAATCTGGACTCTCCCCTCCTGCCTCCCTGCAAGGCTACTAGAGGGCAAGCAAAGTGGATTTCCTCAGGGGTCCACCAGGGCTCTGTTTTCCTAAAAGGCAGCCTGAGAGACAACCTATGGAGGCTTCCCCAACACCTGCAGCCCAAGTGGCTTTTTCCAGGCTGGGAGTTATGAAGACAGCATCCTTTCCTCTCAACTGGTCCTCCCAGCTGCTGCTCAGCTCACGGAGAAACACGGTGTAATTGCTCACCTTCTAGAAGCAACTTGAATCAGCGACCCTTTGCTGACAGTGTTAGTGACAAGTGATCACATCAGGACACTGGAACAGCAGCCTGGACCTGGGCGCCTGTGTTATTTACTGGTCCATCATGTATAATTTCAGAGTTTAATTTTATCTTCACAAACTTACAGGTGCAAAATGCAGGATAAAGTTCTTTAAGGGGCCCCCATAGAAAGCAGGCTGCACTGGTCCTCCCTCCCTCCCTCCCGTCTGAGAGCTCTCAGGGTGGCTCACTCAAATTAAATCATTATTGAGGAGGAATAATCCTGGTAGGTTCAGAAAATCAGTTTTAAATTCAGCCTGCTAGCAAAATTCTGAATGTATTTACTTTCTAGATTTCATTTCTCCATCCATATTAAAGCTCCGTGGCATTATCAATTATGGGTTTATTGCAAAGCACAATAGGATTCAATCTGGAGGAATGCCTCAGGGTATGTCTAGGAGGACGATAAAGCTAATAGTAATGGGTCTACAACTTCTAAGGCTAATTTTCACAGTTACAAATTTCATAAATAAATAGAAGCCATGTCAGTTTCCAGTCACCCAGCTTGAGGTCTCTCATGCTGATAAAAGAGGACCTTCCCTTGCTTCCATCGGGGGGCTCCCATTTAAATCTTGGTGGGCTGGCCTGAAGGTTCTCTGATCCCTGGAGGAAGGGAAATGATGGAGCCCTTCTGGACCTCCCTCTGCTGCTCCTCTAGCCAGGTTAGAAGCTGGTCTAGATGAAAATGGACACAAAAGCACAGCTAACCCTAGAATCTGGAAGACTGACCATATGGCTCCAGCCCAGAATCCAGTCAAACTCTATGACTGGGTGGGAAGGCCTGTCATGCATTAGTGCTGTGATGCTTAAGCCAGGCTTCAGAGCTCCAGGCAGGATGGAACTGTACCTGATGCAATCTGGAGTCTCTGATGTCCTTCCAGAAAGAGCAGGCAGCAGGGAGAAGGAGGAAGTTGGTATAATGGGTCTATGAGTATACTCCTGGCTATTCTCACCCAGTGCCTCTGATACAGGGAGGGTGGACCCTACCCACTGCCTTTGCGATGCCTACACTCATACACCTCCTACCTGGCCTGCCGTGTGGTCCCCAGAGTCACATCCTCCGGCTAGCTCCAGCTATTGGCAGGCAGTTTCCTGTAAGCTCAGACTGATTCCCAGCTGGTAGCATCCTGCCTCAGGTATGGACCTCTCATCTTTCCACTTTTTGCCCTAGGGTCCCTCCAACACTGCAGCAGCCTCCCTTGCCCAGTGCACAAGTACCACACAGAAGTGCAAGGTTAACACTCAATGTCTTCAACCAACCAGGGGGACAAGTGCCAGCCAGGGCTCAAGGCTCCTGCCATCCTTCTTTCAGGTGGACAAGTTCAGAAGCATTCCACATACTTCTCAGGGTGTCCCAGGAGGGCCAAACCCTGGTCACCAGTGAGAGCAAGCCAAACACACACTTAAACTGGCTTTTCCCTTTCCCGTCTCCCTCTTTTTGCTTTCTCTTTCCTGATTCTTGGGATCACCTCTCAAACTGAGTGCTCTACACCCAAGTCTTAGCCTCAGATTCTGCTTCCAGAAGCTAAGACACATGTGCATCGCTGAGTAGGATAAAGGCAGGGCAGCTTCCAATAGCTCTTGTAAAAATGCACGCATATAACTTAGTGAGGGAGAAAAAGCCCTTCCCCTCTCTCTTGTTCACGTGGAAGTTTCATCAGGGGAGTTATTTATCACTTGGGAAGGCAGGGAGAGAGGAAAACCAAGAGATGGAAGATTATTGATGGGGGGAGAGGGGCTGGAAGGAACAGGGCAAAAGAGGCCCTGGGGAAGCAGGATTCAACAGGAGTGACACCAGCAAAGGCAGGCAGCTGCGAGTGTGCCCCAGATGTGTGTGTGTGTGCGCATGCGCACGGATGTGTGTGTGCGTGCGCGCGGATGTGTGTGTGCTGGTAGAGCGGACTGCACAGTTCCAGGCAGAATGCAAGGGAACCTTTAGGTGAGGAAGGGCCCGAGTCCTAGGCCAGTGTTGAGACTCAGTGATAAACACTTTGCCTGGGGCTCAGTTCTTATTTATTTATTTTTAATTGGAGGATAACTGCTTTACAATGTTGTGATGGTTTCTGCCGTACATCACACGAATCCATCATAACTATATGTAAATCCCCTCCATCTTGAGCCTCCCTCCCACCCAGGACCCAGCTCTGACTGGACACAGCTTTGGACCACAAGTGTGACCCCCAGATGTCAGGAGGGCCCATGAGCTGGTGCAGGTATGGCTGCCGCATATGTAGATCAGTCAGTAGATCTCAGGAGCCTTTAAAAATCCAACCCAGTGGGGAAACAGCATGGATTAATAAGTGGCTGGTATTTCTTACGAGCTTGCTATGCGCCGGGAACTGCTCTGAATTATTTGTCATGTGCTGGCTATTCAATCCTCATGACAACCTTAAGAGGGAGGCACTGTTACTACCTCCATCTATAGATGAGGAAACTGAGGAGAGAGTGGCAAAGTTGTCCAAAGCCATGCAACTAGTAAAGGGATTGCCTGGGACTGGGATATGAGCAAGGCAAGGTGTTTGGTGCTTTGGAGACATAGATCTCATATGAGACACATTTCTGGCACTCAAGGGCTCTAAAATGTATTAGGGGAGACAGACATTTACACAAATAACAGAATACGAAGCAAAATGAAGTCATTCCCATAATAGCCTCTAGGGTACCATCCTCTGTTAAACAGTCTCTGATTCTATGGCTTACGTCTCATTGCAACTTTTACCAGAGCAGGTACTCAGAAGTTGGGGGGTGGATGTGCTTCCTAGGAGTGACTGAGGTTAGGCTGGTTTTGCTCATTTGGATGAAGTCACAGCCTCCTTGATGCTGCTAGGAACAGAGCTGTGATCTGCTTTCAAGGCACCCTGCTGAATGACCCCCATGGTTTCAGGTTTCTCTCATATGTGCATTCTTTCATTCAATCATTCTGTAAACCCCTGTCGAGCCCCACCAGCTCCTATGTGCAGTCCCCACATCTTGTTTTAGGCAGCATACATACTCTGGTCAAGCCTCCCTGTGTCTGTACCCTGCTGAGTAGCTGCTGAAAATGCAAGGGGATGTGGATTCAGGGCTGGGGTGACTTTGACAGGCTATGCTCCAAGTGTGTAATTGAAGGAAGCCCTTTGAAGGGAGAGGGAGCCTGGGTGAGGCTCACAAAGAGAGTCCAGGATGAAAGAGATCACGTGACCTCTGAAAGAGTGAGACCTTTAGTTCCTGAATTTCCATTCCTGATCTCAGTTTATAGCACATTTTCTGTTCTCCATTTCCTGCTCTTGGGATTTTGTAAGATCTGTATATTCACAAGTAAACCTCCTTCTTCTGGGAGGTAGCGTGAAAGGCTTTCCTTTTCTTACAGGCAGAAGAATCTTTTTTATTATTTATTTTTTAGAACTGTCACAATAGAACTGTCACATTAGCAAATAAAAATGCTAACAATTAATAAGAAAATATATTAAAGGAGAAAGCAGTGAATGTGCATAATAAATACGTGCATGAAATGTTTTCTTCTAAACATAGAAAGAATGGACACTAACATATAAAGTCAACACCCAGATTTCATGATACAATGGGTCAAAGGGGATTAGTGAAAAATGTTCACACAAGGATATACTAACTGTAAATCAATGCCTAGGAAAATATTGACTTCACGATTACAAAAAAAAAAAATCTTAATGCATTCAGACATTACAGTATTATTCATAGAGCACCCACAGGACTTCCCAAGTGGCACTAGCGGTAAAGAACTCGCCTGTCAGTGCAGGAGATGTAAGAGATGTGGGCTCGATCCCTGGGTTGGGAAGATCCCTTGGTGAAGGGAATGGCAACCCATTCCAATATTATTGTCTGGAGAATCCCATGAACAGAGGAGCCTGGTGGGCTACAGTCCATAGGGTCACAAATAGCTGGACACGACTGGAGTGACTTAGCAGGCAGGGAGTTGAATCTGTTATAGATGATACCCTCAAAGTTCTTACAGTCTAGTTGTAGTGAGAATAAATTAGGAAGACAATAGCACCTATATATTTGGAATAATGTAGTAACAAAATATTACAAAATAAGTCCAAGCTGGAAATGAAACTCCCAAAGTGCCAGGATCAAATAAAAAATTAAGCCAGCACAACAAATGCATAAATTGATCCTGTGACATCCAGGGAATCTATCAGAAAGAATATAGACTTTAGGAGCTAGGAGTCAGAGTTTGAACGCGGATGTAGAGTCAGAAAATATGGTTGTGGGCCCTCAGAAAATGGGAGAGCTGAAGGTGAGGTCTTTGCATAAAGTTGATATCTTATGAGTATGAAAAAGGGAAGTAGACAACAACTTTGCCATGAGTCTAGGAGGGTGGCAAATATTCTCTTCTCTTTCCCCAGAGCTCTGCTGCTGCTGCTGCTATGTCGCTTCTGTCGTGTCCAACTCTGTGCGACCCCATAGACGGCAGCCCACAAGGCTCCCCCGTCCCTGGGATTCTCCAGGCAAGAACACTGGAGTGGTTGCCATTTCCTTCTCCAAGGCATGAAAGTGAAAAGTGAAAGGGAAGTTGCTCAGTCGTGTCTGACCCTCAGCGAGCCCATGGACTGCAGCCTTCTAGGCTCCTCTGTCCATGGAATTTTCCAGGCAAGAGTACTGGAGTGGGGTGCCATTGCCTTCTCTGCCCCAGAGCTCTAGGTAGTAAATTAAAAGCCTTCAATGAGAACTCAAAGCCCCATGGAGTCTGAAGTTAACCTACATACATGATATAGGAATTTCTCAAACCATAAAATTGCATAAAAACTGAGCCTAGAAAGCAAATGCAAAAATCCTCTGTGACAATGCTGCCACATTCCAGAGTGAAATCCAAGCTCCTAAAAAAGCACATTGAAGATGACTTCACAGTAAAACACGTTACAAACCATGTGAGAACATAATTTACCATGAGGGACAGGCAGCAGAAAAAACAAATCAACAAATGAAAATTCCTATAAGCATCCCAAGACCTTGAGGTAATAGAACAACTGAGACTGTAAATACATTTAAAATAATTAAATCAGTAAAAGATGTAAAAGTCATAATGAAAAGATGTGACACTATGCTAACATAAAAAGGAAGCATATTCAAAAAAGAAGCAAATAAAAAAGATAAAAATAAAAGTTGAACAGATAAGTTAAACAGAATTAGAGACACAGCTGAAAGAATTTATGAACTCTGAGATGGAGTGGAAGAAAACACCTATTATGTATAGTGGGGTAAAGTGATGGGAACCATACCAGAGGGTTAGAGAACATGGAGGATATAATGAGCAGGTTCAGCATGTATCTAATAAAGTTTCTACAAATAGAAACAAGAGGGATATGGCTAAATTAGAAACACTCATGACAAAGAATTTTTCAGAATTAATGAAATCCATGAAACCTCAGATTCAAAAATACAGGGGGTTGTGAGAGTGAGTGAAAAGTGATCCACAATTAGGTGCACCATAAAAACTAAAAAAGAGAAAATCTCAAAATAGTCCATGCGGAAAAGAAGATGATTTAGGGAAACAACTGAATGACAGCAGCAGATTTTGCAGCAGTGTCAATAAAGGAGAAAAAAAAATGGCAAAAAAACAAGGAGAAATAACCATCAATTCAAAAATTGTATACCCATCTCAATTATCATTCAAGAGTGAGGATGACAGTGATCAAACAGCATTACTAACGGTGGGTCCACATGTGCCTCCCGATATGACGCAATATGAAATAGACAACACTGGCTGTGAAGTATTCCTGTCGGAAATGTTCAACCTGAAAAGAAAGGGATGGGGAAATCTTTGGATTTAAAAAGATTTAAGAGACACAACAACTAAATACAGTATGTGGTGTTCAGGTTGAGTTTTAAGTGAAACAAACCAGCTATAAAAGACAACTTTTGGAACAATTAGAGGAATCTGAATACGGACTAGATATCACGTGATATTAGGGGAATAGTGTTAATTTTGTTTAGTTTGCATTGTTAGTGGTATTATGTTTATGTTTTAAAAGTCTGTTTTAGACATGCATGTTGAAGAACTTGGAAGTGTGCACAGTCAGAATCAAGAGGGATAACAGAAGAGAGTTTAATAAAGAAACTATTCACGAAGGTATGGCCAGAATATAGGGAAACCAACAAAGCATAGCACCCTGGAGCTATAGAAGTTCTCAATCATGGGTCTAAAGGGATAGAGGAGGGAGCAGTTACTCAGATCTGGAGAAAGAACTGTGGTTGTAGTTGTAAAAGAACCCAACAGAAGTTGTGGGCTTCAGTGGAGAAAGACAACCACTGCCAACTCTTGGCCCATCTTCTAATCTTCTCCTGGACCCTCCTATTAATCAAGCCTAACCAAGAGCCAGAGGGCAAGAGAGTCTGGAGATCTGGCCCCTAGAATTAATTTTCTTTTCCCTAGAATAGAGCAGGGTAGAGAAAGGAATAGGGAAAAGAAAAATATTCTGCACCAGGTAAAAGTGAGGATGCCCATTATCTACTTAAAAGTACTTTAGGGAAAAATAGATTAAACAGGTATGGCATGTGCTATGCAAAGAGAGGACATGACTGAATGACTGAACTGAACCAAACAATTGTTAAATCCAGATGAAGAATATATGTTTAATATTTTGTACTTTTCTGTATGTTTGAAATTTTCCATAATAAAAAGTAAAAAGAAGTGAGGGTGAAATAGGTATAGAAATTTAAAAGCAGACTGAGATTTTACACTTATGATTTTAACTGGAAGAATTACTAAAGGATGTACTTCAGAAAAAAACTCAGTACCTAGGGCACGGAGGCAACCTAAATGTCCATTAGCAGAGGAATGAATAAAGAAGATGTGGCATATATATGGACTTCCCTGGTGGCTCAGACGGTTAAGCGTCTGTCTACAATGTGGGAGACCCGGGTTTGATCCCTGGGTTGGGAAGATCCCCTGGAGAAGGAAATGGCAATCCACTCCACAATGGACTATTAGTCATTACAAAGAATGAAATAATGCCATTTGCAGCAACATAGATGCAAGTAGAGATTATCATACTAAGTGAAATGTCAGACAAAGACAAATATCAAATGATATCGCTTGTATGCTGCTACTGCTGCTAAGTCGCTTCAGTTGTGTCCGACTCTGTACGACCCCATAGACGGCCTCCCACCAGGCTCCCCCGTCCCCGGGATTCTCCAGGCAAGAACACTGGAGTGGGTTGCCATTTCCTGCTCCAATGCATGAAAGTGAAAAGTCAAAGTGAAGTCACTCAGTGTGTCCAACTCTTAGCGACCTCATGGACTGTAGCCTTCCAGGCTCCTCCGTCCATGGGATTTTCCAGGCAAGAGTAATGGAGTGGGGTGCCATTGCCTTCTCCATGAAATCTAAAAAAAATGGTACAAGTGAACTTATTTACAAAATAGAAATAGAGTCACAGATGTAAAAAACAAACTTATGGTTACCAGGAGTAAAGAGAGGGAGAAATAAATTGGGAGATTGGGATTGATATATACATATTACTATATATATGTACATAAAATATATAACTATTAATGATAAGGACCCACTGTATAGCACAGGGAACTCTACTCAAACTCTGTCATGACCTATAAGGGAAAAGTATCTAAAAAGAGTGGATATATGTATATGTATAACAGATTCACTTTGCTGTACACTTGAAACTAACACAACATTGTAAATCAACTATACTCCAACAAAAATTTTTTAAAAAGAAGGAAAAAGAACTCAGAAATTAAGCCCCAAAGGCAGTGATAGGATGTGGAAAGCAATGAGAAGCAGTGACCTTGGTAAACAGGCAAGGCAATCTACACAAGCATTAACTAGAAAAAAATAGCCAAAAATTACAGGTCAATATGAAGTAGACAGAAGAGGAGGAGGGTTGAGGAAAACTTCCTGAGAAAGGGAAGAGTGACAAATTGACCTGAGTTAAAGATCTAGTGATCAAAGAGGATCAGAGAGAAGGACAAATCCAGGCAGAGAGATCATCGTGAGAAAGAGCAGAGATGGTTCCCAGGGTACACGGCATTTGATAAAGCTGAATGGAAGGGTACCTCTGGAGATGGTAGGAGAAGTAAGTAGGTAGGAACCACAGCCCAAAGGGTCTGGTGAAAGGCAGATCCTCAAGCTGCCTAAGTTAAAGCTACAGAGGTAATGGAAGAATTTTATGCAGAGAAAAGACCTGATCAGATTTGCATTTTAGAAATGAGACTCAAATTCACTTTTGGAGGTCTGATTGGAGACTTCAGAGGGAAGGAAGACGCAGTTAGGAGACCAGTGGAGCAATCAAGGTGAGGTGGGATGAAGGTCTGAACCAAGGTAGTGGCCCTGGTGATGGAGAGGAAACTTGATTCAAGAGACAATCAGGTGGTCAAATGAATGAGAGTTGGTGACTGATAGTTGAGGGTTGGCAGGGAGTGGTAGCAGGGGTGAATCAGGAAGCAAGCTGAAATCAGGGACTGTGAACCTTCAGAAGGAGCAGGCTGGAAGCAAATTGATGGCTCAGTTTTGTTCAAGTCTAAATACCTAGGTTAGAAGCTATGAACTAGTGGGGTTAGGGGAGGACCACAGACATCAAATCTAAATTGAAGATAAGGAAAGCTGGGGGAGGGCCATGTAAAACTTGTCTATCCTTTTTATCAGGAAGAATACATATCCTCTCAACCCTTGCATGCACACACCCAGACACACACTCACACACAGAGAATTTTATTGACCAGATGAATTGGGTCACATGATATCCCTAGCTTCCCAGGAGTCTGGGAAAATAGAGAAGAAAATTGTCATAACTAGCTTAGACAAATCATGATCCCATGCCCAGGGATGACATATTGCTCCCAAACAAAAATGAATTTCTGTGAGCAAGGAAGAAAGGAGGCAAGCAGATGGTTAAAGAGTGTTGGCCCCACACAATCATACTGACTGGGCTTGGGTTTGGGAACTCAGAAAGATGGACTGCAGGGAGACCAAGGCGACTTCCACCAGATGCCCAACTCTGACACCTGAGATGGAGACCAGAAGAGCCCCTACTTCCTGGTCAGCCTGTTGAGTAGAGGAGATGGGCTTCAGATCAAGGACCGATAGAAGCCAAGGGTGACTGAAAACGTACTGCCTCAATAGACAGTTCTAGGAACCAAGACAGTGCCGCATGCACAGTTGGGAAGTTTGAGGAGCCCTGTTGTAGGGATTTGGGGGCCAGCCAGCTAGCACTTGCTCAGTTGTGTCTGACTCTTGCGACCCAAGGACTGTAGGCCACCAGGCTTCTCTGTCCATGGAATTTCAAGGCAAGAATACTAGAGTGGGTTGTCATGCCCTCCTCCAGGGGGTCTTCCCGATCCAGGGACTGAATCTGCATCTCCTACATTGGCAGGCTCTCTTGACTTCTCTGTTTAGTCACTGCTGCCACAGCCCCTCTCAGCCCTCAGCTACACCCTTCATCTGCTTCTGTTTTTTTCTTTCTCCACCCCAAGCCACTTTTGTGGGGGTCACTTGCCCCTAGTGGAAGCCCATCGTAGTGCTCCTGCCCTCTACCCTGCTACACTGTGGGACCACACTGGATGAGTTGGGAACATCCGAATCCCTGCCACACCACCCAGAAGCTGAGATGGCTCCAAAGCCATTTTCTGCCTACTTACATGTTGTCACCTTTAACTCCTGCTGTGACCACACCCCCATGATGGTGCAGGGCCTGCAGTGAGGGGGCCTCCTCCCAGAAACCGGACAGGAAGTGAAGCAAAAATCCTCTATTGCTGGCTTCCTTATATTTCCTTATATTTGGGGTCTCACTCTCCCCCTGCTCAATATGAAGCCAGCCCTGGCACCTGGAGCGTTGTCCAGCTCTTCCTGACTTCCTTCTCTCTACCTTGTCACCTGCTCTCAGAACAGGACACGGATCTATTTGCTCTGGGTGGAGCTCATCCTCCCCTAAAGCCATAAACCTAATACCTTGGCAACAGCAATGAAGAGGGTGTAGTCAAAGGAATGGACTCATAAAGAAGGGAGACCTGCTAGGGAGTATTACTAAAACAGTACCCCTGTGGTGTGTGATATATCTGTCACCAGCTGGAAGCTCTTTCTGAAGGGCCTTGCCACTGTGCAATGCCAACCAGGTACAAGATATGCCTAAAAAGATGCCACAGTTAACTGAACATCAGGTCAACTCCCTTCTCTCTAAATTGCATAGTAAGCAGAGTCTTCCAGGCTTGTCAAATTGGGATCCAAACCAGCAAAAGGAGATTTACATGGATAGCCGGCCTATCAACTGGCCTTCTTGTTCTTCGATCCATTCCTCACCCTCCCCCTGGCTGTGTCTTGTATCCCACGGAAATACACTTCTCAGACTCCCTTGCCCTCCTGCTTCCAGTTCAGTTTTGCCACGGAGCTTCGCCAGGGGCAGGAAGAAGGGAGAAGCCAGGGTGTTTTGCCCTCAGTCTCCGCTTCTTGTGGCATCTCCAGCAGCAGTGATAACCCAGCTCCTCTGTCTGTGGTGACAGCTCCCTGGGCTGGTTCCACCATGGTTCAAGCTTCCCTGGATAGCCTCAGCTCCTGGTCCTCATAAACCCCCTTCTTCCTTGTGTCCACTGAGCTCTTGAAGTGGTAGCAGCTTACTTTGCTGTTGCAAACCTCTGGGTTGCTTGATCATCTGTTTGGCTTTTTCACTCTTCCATTTCCTATCCAGTGGTCCCCAGCCTTTTGGGCACCAGGGATGGGTTTTGTGCAATATAAATTTTTCCACGGACCAGGGGTAGGGGCGGTTTCAGGATGATTCAAGTGCATTACATTTACTGTGCACTTTATTTCTATTATTATTACATCAGCTCCACCTCCAATCACCAGGTGTTAGATCTCAGAGGTTGGGGACCCCTGCTATAACTAGGTTCCTAAATTAATTTGAAAGACATGCTAAAGTTTCTGTTTTCTTATCCCAGCTCTGACTGATATATACATACCCACCAAACACATATATACTTTAAAGAAAAAAATTATGGACAGGGCATGGCTGCATATCTTTTTTAAAACTCAGAAGGTTACATGTGACACCTGTTTGTGGCTTTTGGCGTTTGTTTCCTTCTGTGGCTTCGCAAAAAAGCACCACCACCTCTGGTGTTGCAGCTTGCCACTGGAGGTGACGCTCAGGTCA
Source organism: Aepyceros melampus (assembly GCA_006408695.1). Classification (NCBI taxonomy): domain Eukaryota; kingdom Metazoa; phylum Chordata; class Mammalia; order Artiodactyla; family Bovidae; genus Aepyceros; species Aepyceros melampus. The sequence continues at coordinate 1,024,164 of SJXQ01008272.1, read as the reverse complement.
CCCTCTGGTCCCACAAGTGAGAACAGTGCCCTGTATAAAAGGCCACAATTAATTTTTATTGCACATACATGTGGGGAGATACCTGCTTGGCCTCCGTGTGAGAGCCATAACTCTCTTAAATTGATGTGTCAGCGAACTAAAACTCAATATTTTTTTTCACACAGTATATTTTACAGTCAGAGGCCCTTCCCTAATCGGAATAAAGCAATTTGGCTCCCTGTCATCGCTCACTGAAAACATATGAGCTGGTTGGCATTTCTAGCAGCCCAGATTTATCAGGGTCTCTGATCGAGTGCACAGGAGGTTCAGGGCTGTGGCATGGACAAAAGTGGATTTTTTATGACAGCACCGTGCTGCATCCCCGCGTAGCTAGATTTATCCCTTCATTTCAGAAATATTTGTACTGTCTTGAGTCCCAAATCTACCTCAGACTGAAAAGATTCCACACAGTTTGCATGAGGGCTTGGGGTCATTCTTTCTGTACCTTATAAACTCTAATTTCCAGTCTATTTAAAAAAAAAGTTCCCAGTTTGCCCTCTTCAGCATCAGGGGATTCTGGAAGTTCCAGCTCTGAATTGCTGTCTCCTGCATGACGGCTGTCTGCAGCATGAGAGGAGGCCACGGAAAGGACTTCAGGAGACCTGGGGCCAAGGCTTTTGCTCACCAGCACTTGTAAATCTGTAGCGGAACAGAGCAAACTCCCACACCAGTGTGATTGCCGTCCTCATGGTAACTATAGCAGATGGTGACAGTGTCCTCTTGAACTCCTTGTACTGCTGTTGCCGAGCACCCCTCTGCCTTCATTGTGTCTTTGGTCCTGGCTGCCTGCACCTGCTCTCCTCAGAAGACTGCTCAGGCAACTGGACCCACTCTGCCCAAACTCATGGAGAGCCAGACATGCCTAGGATTTTACGTCCTCCTGGGATGGCCCTTAGCTAATGACTGATGGATGAGGGAATATGAAAACCCAGCTCCCTGGCTTGAAGTCCCACAGGATGTGAGGTATGGCACACACTCCAGCACTCTCCGCTAGGGTCAGGCTGAGGCTGGGACTTTTCCCAACATGGAACCCTTGCTTGGCTTCCTTCCCCTCTCATCCTGCTTCTCCCACTCCCTTCCTGCCCTCTGTAGGGAGTATTTCTAATGAATCACTCACACCTGACTCCTCACTGCTGGGTCTGTTTCCCAGGATCTCAACCTTAAGCAGCAAGTGTGTTTTTAAAAGTTCCTTATTCCAATCACAGATCTGATGCTAGAACATACTTTCCAAGTGCTTATCATGCATCTGCTTGGTTATTTCCAGAAATGGGCAACTCCCCATCACCTAGGGTAGAAAACCTGTGGTGCAGGCAACTCTATACATTATAGAATCATTGAACATAATAGCAGGGAGGAGCCTTGGAGGTCATCTAGACTAACTCGTCTATCTTGATATGAGCACGTTGTTGATGGCCTGGCCCATGTTCCTGAAGTCTTGGACAATCTTAGGCATGCTGAAAGCTTCCCACCTCGAGTACAGAGCAAACTCATATCATGGGTACAACCCGAAAGGCAGGTAAATTGGTGCCTAAGAGAGGAACCCTTGAAAGTGGGAAATGGGAGCTGGTGCAACAGTGTCATAGCCTTCCCATTTTCCAGGAAGGAGATTCCGAGGTATGAACCACATGTTGTCTCGCATGGTCCATCACAGGGTCAAGCCCTAGTTGCCATGAGTAGTAATCTGCTCATGAACTCACATCTAGTAACTCCTCATCCTTCCCTCTACCACTCTCCCCACTCCCTCACTGGTGCTTCTTAACACAGCCTCACAAATAAATGACTGGCACCCAAGTCCTCCACTCAGCATCTGTTTTGAGGGAATCCAAACTGAGATAGGGACCCAGAGAAGCTAAAGATCTTTTGCTTCTTTCCCCTGGAAGGTCCTTCTTCCCACTAAGTGACCTTCCTATCCCTGAAGATTCACTGATTTGGCAGAGCCGATTCAGTAAATGCTTATGCGTCTCAATGCTTTGAGCTCCAGGCCATGGACTGGATTCCATAACACAGGCATTCATTTTGGTTAAAATATATACATTCTGGTTAAATATATGCATTCACTTTGGTTAAAATATATATATAGAGGAGCAAATATGTATGTGTATGTGTGTATATATATAGAGAGAGTGAGAGAGAGAGTAAAGCAATATTCGCAACTTTATTCAATATATGCTTTCTGTAACTCATTTGCACAAACACACAATACTGTATTTCTGTTTATGTCATCTTTTTTCTCTCAGGACGCATTTTCCACACTATGTGTTGGATCATTGTGTTGGTTCAGGTTACTTATATCACTAATGAAGGGGTAAGTCAGACCTCCTGGTTGTCAAATCCACAAACATTAGCCACTGTGGCCACAGAGAGCCTTACTGGGCTCCCCTGAGAGGTCAACAGAGAGACCAACAGAGAGACTTCCATGCAAAGTCTCTCTGCTTGATGCCATATGGCTTTGACACTAATCTCCATTTACCCCTGTGTCAAACCCCTGGATCTGGAGAGCAGGGTTGGGCTGTGGCAAGTCACAGGGTTTAGCCCACACTAACACATGTCCATGTGTCATCCTTTCCTCTGCCCCATCCGTTTCCTATCACGGTTCCCTGGGTGTGGAAAGGGCCCCCTTTATGACACCAGCCCAGGGGAGAATCTGAAAAAGCTGCATCCCAAGGTAAGGTCAAAAGCCCCTCATTATGCACATCCAGAGCCCTCTAACCTCCCGGCCAGGCACAGTCAAAGGCTACCTGTCTACACTTGGGTCCAATAATGTCCTTGCCTTTCACCCATCCTCATCTTCCCCAGAGGATGGAGGGAGGAGAGAGAAGACTTGAGCTCCCCCTAGAGGCCACATGTTTTGACTTACATTCTCCTCATCAAGTGTTGGGCGATCCTGAAGAATAGATATTTAACTATTAGAGAACAAAGTTATACAGGGGTTACATATTGGTAACACATACAATATATACCTCAGAATTACGTATCTGAAATTAGCATGATAAAAAATGAAGTATGAACTCTATTATCTGTGTGATGCTTAGAATCAGTTTCTCAGTAAATACTACCACAGTTTCATTCTTGAATAGCAAAAACATGTATGATGATAAATTGTAAATAAAATAATCTTGATAGCTACTTAATAAAGAACTAAAGAACAACACTGCATACCTTATCTCCTACTGCTTGAGATACATGTAAATGGGATATGATCATCTTTACTTAGGCACAAGTTTGAGCTCGAGGCAGAGGACTTTACTATTCCCTGTGATCAGCACAAGGCCAACAAGTGCTTCTATGCAGGTAACACAGCTAGAGAAACAAACCTGAAAGTCACTGCGGATGGTGACTGCAGCCATGAAATTAAAAGATGCCTGATCCTCGGAAGAAAAGCTATGACCAACCTAGACAGCGTATTAAAAAGCAGAGACATGAGGTCAGTCTAGTCAAAGCTATGGTTTTCCCAGTAGTCATGTATGAATGTGAGAGTTAGACCACAAAGAAGGCTGAGTGCCGAAGAATTGATGCTTTTGAACTATAATGCTGGAGAAGATTCTTGAGAGCCCTTGGACTGAAAGGAGATCAAACCAGTCAATCCTAGAGGAAATCAGTGCTGAATATTCATTGGAAGGACTGATGCTGAAGCTGAAAAGCCAATACTTTGGCCACCTGGTGTGAAGAACTGACTCACTGGAAAAGACCCTGATGCTTGGAAAGATTGAAGAAGGCAGGAGGAGAAGGGGACGACAGTGGATGAGATGGTTGGATGGCATCACCAACTTGATGGACTTGAATTTGAGTAAACTCCTGGAGTTGGTGATGGATAGGGAAGCCTGGCGTGCTGCAGTCCATGGGGTCACAAAGTCAGACACAACTGAGCAACTGAACTGAACTGAACCTACTGCTGGGAATCAGCAACTGGCATGGGACAGCTGATTAACAAATATTTATTAAACCAGTTGCTTTGCTATTTCTTATGTACTTGTCTCTCTACATCTCTTGCCTGGGAAGACTCTCCCCTGCCCCACCACCAACCACCCAAAGAGAGCTCTCATGTTTTCTAAAACAGAAGTGAAGATGGTCCATATGAAAACAGATCTGAGTAGAACAGATGAGCATCTTCAGCCACGGGGTGCTGTGTAGTCCTGGGACTGTAACAGAGAGGAACCCGCAGAGGGACCCATTTTTCTTTACTGCTGGAGTGAAGGGTGGGCATGAAAACTGTGAGCACAGAAATGTCCAGGGTGAGATAGGGACTCAGAATGGCTTCTCCAGGGGAGTCTAAGTGGTGTTCCATCATGATCAACCCAGCCCCAGACCAAGCAGGTGCTAGAGTCTAGGGGGTTCCCTAGTTCCCTACCCAGGAGGAGTCTCCTGGGGTGGAGATGACCTTCTCGGAGAAGAACATTAGAGGCAAGAAAGTAGGCTGACACTGAAACATTTGCTGCAGATCAAACAGTGGGGCTGGAAAAATGGTCCTCATTTCCTTGACACCAGACTAGAGGGGGTTCAAGAGTCATGGGAGGAGAGGAAGCGAAGATAGCAAGTATAGACAACTTTGTGAAGGAGCTGTACTGTAAAGTGGAAGGAGAAATGAGAGAGAACTGGAGAGGTGTGTGCATCAGGGAGGTTTTATTTATTTTTGATAGCAGGTATTATGACATGTTTTTATGCTGATGGAAATGCTTCAGAAGGGATAGAAATATGGGAGAAGCAGGAGTGAGAGTGAGGACCTGATGGCAGGAGCAAAGCCTTGAGTGAGGAACAGGGGGTGGGATGCAGTTCACACTTGGAGGAGTTGGCCTTGGGTAGAAGAACCCACAGTTTGTTCATTTTATCAGGAAATAAAAAAAGGCAGAATCGGGAGTACAAATGCAGGAAGGTAGACAGAAACAGTAGTGGGCAGTAGGAAAGCGCTCCCCTGATTGCTTCTCTCTCAGAGTACTAAGAAACAAGGTCATCAGCCGAGAAGGAACAAGAGAGGAATTTCTAGGGCTTTGAGGACAGATGAAAAAGTATGAAATAGTTGTCATAGGGAAAGAGGAGAACGAATTGATTGGGGAAAACTGGGTATGATGGCCTGGCTGTACTGAA
>SJXQ01008272.1:963141-1018803 GCA_006408695.1 Aepyceros melampus | reverse complement strand
CCAGTCAGCAATGGCTGAAAGTTTTTCACCAGCCACCTTTGGCTGTTTAGGAGCTGGGATGGAAGAGGTGGCAGGCTGGAATTAAACAAGGCAAAGTTGAGCAAAATGAAGGAGCTGAGAGAATGTAGAAGGAGTTGACAGTGTATACAACGAGTGGTACGTACAGTGAAGTCTGGACTCTAATAAAAATGGTGGAGATGGAGGAAATGAAGGAGGTGAGTAGCAGCGAAAAGTTGGCACAGTCACAGGACTGGAGGGACCTAAGGGGGCCTAAGGTTGGTTGGAGTTAGAACACTAGAGAGGGGAAGTTGGGATGATAGGAGATGGGCATGTGGGAAGCTTGAAACAACCATTAGGGAATGGAGCAATCCTTGGTAATGAGACCTTGGCAATGGCTGAGACAACGGTGGTAAAAACCACAGGAAGCGAGGCTGTCAAGGAAACAAGAGGCCCGAAGGTTGGAAGGACTCTCCATGCATATATTGAAATGACCAAGAATTAAGAAAGTCATAGTGGTGGAGTGTAATACAGTGATCCTGGTGGTAAAGTCTTCAGTGAAAAGAAAGTATAGGGTGAAGGTGGGGGGTGTCTGGTCAGAGGATAGAAGGTTACTACAACCATGGGAATGGCCCTCTCAGACCTCCGACTGTGGCCAGTGCCACTGACCTATGGCCCCCACTACTGTGCTTTGAAACCCATCACTTTGCTGAAGACCCACCTCACATGGGTGTTCTCAGTTGGGGGCCAGAGCAACACAGGGATATTAAAGCAGAAACACCCCTGGGAGATAGTGCTTTGGCTCCAAAGCTCCCCATCAGCTTTGCCAAAACTTTTTCCAGGCATGTAGTTAAGTCTGAAACTTTTCCTTCTCCACCTTCCTTTTTTCTGCAGGGTTAGACCCGCATCCTTTGCCTCCTCCAGCTCCCTCTCCGTTTTTTCCCTTGAAGTTGGTTTCTCCAATCAGTCTCTCACACATATAATCTTGTCTTGGTGTTAGCTTCTCAGAAGACCTGAGCTAGCATGAGAAGAAATGAGGGGTGTGGTCTACAATTGCTTCCAAGAGTCTGGGTTCTTTCAGAGAGGAAGGGACAAATAATCCAGAAGTAACAATAAGGAGCAGGAAGATACTTACACTCCCCCAGCCCCAGGGATTCATGAGGTTTAGGTATGGCAAGATGGTGAGAAAATGCCACCCCTTTCCTGGGTTCAGGATTCAGACAGAATTCAGGTAGGCATAAAGGGAGAGGACCCTTCTGATAATCCCTGACCTGGCCACCTAGCCTGATGACACTGATGCTGTCCTGTCCCCTGGGATTCTAACCTGGTGCCCAGATTAGCTCAGCACCCTGCGAAGCCTCTGGGTCATCGTGTTGACTCTTCCTTCCTCTTCCAGGCACTTGAATCAACCAGCAGGATTACAGTCCTACCCAGGACCCCACTCTTATTTTCAGTTAGCTCTTTTCTTGTTTCTTCTCCCTTCACCCAGAACAAAGTTCTATCCTAAAGCCAAGGGTATGGATCTGGGACCTGATCACCTTGTTTGCCTTTTGCTACTTCCTGTTCTTCTCTGGGAAGAAGTCTGTCTCTGGGCATTCAAATGGTGGGGATCTTCACCAATGACAGATGTTCAGGAAACATCTTCCCAGCCCCTAAGAATTAAACAACTGGAAGTCCTTGCTATGAAAGTGAAAGTATTTGTCGCTCAGTTGTGTCTGACTCTTCACGGCCCCATGGACTGTAGCTCACCAGGCTCCTCTATCCATGGGGATTCTCCAGGCAAGACTACTGGAGTGAGTTGCCATGTCCTCCTTCAGGGGATCTTCCCAACTCAGGGATCGAACCTGGGTCTCCCGCATTGCAGGCGGATTCTGCTTTAACCAACTTCAGAAGTGCTTGCTGAGACTCACCTAAAAAGTTCTTAAAGTAAGACAAGGCTGCAGTGCCCAAAGGACACCCTCTGGGCCTTTAGATGGCTTTTGCAGGGTAGCTGGGCAGTTCCTCAAGTAACTATTCCAGCACCTCCTGGGGGCCGAGTGCTGCCGATGATCCAGAGGACGGCCGGCTTGAGTCTGCATGAGTCCTGCTCCTGCGCTAGTATCAGTCTTTTTCTACTCTTGCCAGCCCTACCAGCCTTCCCACATTGTCCTCATCCATTCCTATTAACTGTCTTGGCAGTCACCTCATCCAGTGTCTTTGTTTTGTTTGCTTTTTTTAAAGAAAAAATTATTTATTTAGCCTGTGTTGGGTCTTCACTGCTCTTCTTGGGCTGTCTCTAGTTGTTGCAAGTGGGGGCTACTCTTTAGCTGTGGTTCTCGGACTTCTCATTGTGGTGGCTTCTCTCGTGGCAGAGCACAGGCTCAGTAGTTGTGGCACATGAACTTAGCTGCCACCCCCCCTCCCCACAGCATGTGGAATCTTCCCACATCAGGAATGGAACTCATGTCCCCTGTATTGGCAGGCAGATTCTTATCCGCTCCGCCACCAGGGAAGCCCTTGTTTGACTTTGAGGCAGTCACTGCTGATGCCTCACACCACCCTGGTTCACTCCTAAGGTCCCCTGCAACTGGACTTGTCAGTTCCTGTGCATTCTCACTACATTCCACCTCAAGCATCTGCCTCTCTCTGCTTCTCTCTCTCGAGAATTTCACTAGCATCAAAGGAGCTCACTCAGCCCTAAATAAGGACAGCCCAGAAGGACAGGAGATTTGATGCCCTCATAGGGGCGATCTTTAATCAGTAGGAGATCAGAGTTGGTGGATGACATATTCCAGGTTCCTCAGTGGGACAATTCTAAAGGATCCTGTCAGAAAACTAAGATCATGGCATCTGGTCCCATCACTTCATGGCAAATAGATAGGGAAACAGTGGAAACAGTGGCTGACTTTATTTTTCTGGGCTCCAAAATCACTGCAGATGGTGACTGCAGCCATGAAATTAAAAGATGCTTACTCCTTGGAAGGAAAGTTATGACCAACCTAGACAGCATATTAAAAAGCAGAGACATTACTTTGTCAACAAAGGTCCATCTAGTCAAGGCTATGGTTTCTCCAGTGATCACATATGGATTGAGAGTTGGACTATAAAGAAAGCTAAGTGCAGAAGAATTGATGCTTTTGAACTGTGGTGTTGGAGAAGACTCTTGAGAGTCCCTTGGACTGCAAGGAGATCCAACCAGTCCATCCTAGAGGAGATCAGTTCTGGGTATTCATTGGAAAGACTGATGTTGAAGTCAGTTGAAACTCCAATACTTTGGCCACCTGATGCGAAGAGCTGACTCATTTGAAAAGACTCTGATGCTGGGAATCATATGGTTTTTCCAGTAGTCATGTATGGATGTGAGAGTTGGACTGTGAAGAAAGCTGAGCGCTAAAGAATTGATGCTTTTGAACTGTGGTGTTGGAGAAGACTCTTGAGAGTCCCTTGGACTGCAAGGAGATCCAACCCGTCCATCCTAAAGGAGATCAGTCCTGGGTGTTCACTGGAAGGACTGATGTTGAAGCTGAAACTCCAATACTTTGGCCACCTAATGCGAACAGCTGACTCATTTGAAAAGACTCTGATGCTGGGAAAGAGTGAGGGCACGAGGAGAAGGGGACGACCGAGGATGAGATGGCTGGATGGCATCACTGACTCAATGGACGTGAGTCTGGGTGAACTCCGGGAGTTGGTGATGGACAAGGAGGCCTGGCGTGCTGCGGTTCATGGGGTTGCAAAGAGTGGGACATGACTGAGCGACTGAACTGAACTGAAAAAAACTGTTGAATATAAGAAGAGACTAGACACAAAGGTGTCCTGGAAAGGATGGGTACACTCTGGGGACCAGTCAAGTCCCCTGCACATTGCTGCTAAAAAGAAACACTCACCCAGTCTCACACATACAATGAACAAATGGTTCATTAATAGCTCTTGTGGTCCAGTAGTCAAGAATCTGCCTTGCAACACAGGGGACATGGGTTCAATCCTTGATTGAGGAACTAAGATTCCACCAGCCAAGGAGCAACGAGGCCCACACGCTGCGACTACTGAAGGCTGCATGCTCTGAAACCCGTGTGACACAACTTAAGAGAGTCTGTGTGCCGCCAGGAAAGACCCTGCATGACGCAACTAAGGCCTGACACAGCCAAATAAATAAATAATTTTTTTTAAATAGCTCTTGAAGCACAAAAGTGAAAATATCATGTCCCTGGGGAGGGAAGGAGGGAGGGAGTGAGAGTCGCTCAGTCGTGTCCAGCTCTTTGCAACCCTATGGATTGTATGTAGCCTGCCAGGCTCTTCTGTCCAGACAAGAATACTGGAGTGGGTTGCCATTTCCTTCTCCAGGGGATCTTCTGACCCAGGGATCGAACACAGGTCTCCTGCATTGCAGGCAGATTCTTTACCATCTGAGCCACTAGGGAAGCCTGGCTACCCTTAATACATTCCCTAGGATCAGCATTGTAAAGATACTGTTATTTTTACTGTTATTGTTAAAAAAAAAAAAAAAAGTGGTCTACTTCAAAAAGAGGGAGAGGTGATGGCACTTTTTAAATTTTGACCTGTGTGACTATATTACCTGTTCAAAACAAAATAGAATAAAAACTGTGGCCAAAACTGTGACTGTTGGGTCCTCTAAGACAGGGGTGGCGCCTCCTGGCTGCCAAACACCAACACCCAAAGAGCTCAGATGAGGAAGCATCTCAGCTTCAGGTCACACTCAAACGGTCCCTCCCCAGCCTCACTCTGCTCTTTATAAACAGGCCATTTGTTACCCTTCCTGCCCACATCACAGTGTGGCTGTCAAACTCAAACTGATGGGGCAGATAGCCATGGCCCCAGCATTGGTGCTCTGAGTCTACTGGACAGAAATAAAGATGCCTTAAAGAACTCCAGTAGCAATAATAAGTAAACTTTATGTGTATTTTCCCAAGGGGAAAATTCAAGCTCTGAAGAAAAAAAAAAAAAAAAACTTATGTACAAAGGATGTTCTTCACAATGTTATTTAAACTTGGTAAAAATCTAAAAGTTGGGGACTTCCCTGGTGGTCCAATAGTTAAAAATCCTTCTTGCAAGGCAGGGGACATGGGTTCAGTCCCTGGTCAGGGAACTAATATCCCCCATGCCGTAAGCTCATGCAGGGCAACTACTGAGACCGTGTCCTCCAGGATCTGCACACCACTAGAGGGTCCGTGCACCACCAGGAAAGATCCCGTATGATGCAACAGAGACACCAGGAGCCACAACAAACACACAAAAGTTAAAAAAAACAAAACACTAAATGTTTCATTTAGGGAAATGGCTTAGTCAACCAGTGGAGCCCTTGCATTCACTACTAATGATGGTTCAGCAGATCACACAACATATGAAAAAAAGAAACCCTTAAGAAATTAACATTAAGAGAAAAAGGAGGGTGTGAAATTAAAGTATGGTTACAGACATGTGAAAACACAGGCAGTCATCTGGGGCAAAGAGACGGAAGGTGACGGCAGACCTCCTAGCGTTCGTGCCCCGCTGAGTGTGGTGGAACCTATGACCTGCTTCTGACCCACAGAAGACGGCAAAGGTGACAGGATGTATGGGACTGTGTGTGCAGGACTGTGTGATGGCAGCACGCTTCAGGCTGGATTTCCTACCTCCCTGCCTGGCTTGAGTGTTGAAGCCAGCCTTGTGGGTGAGTCCCAGAGGGCCAGGAACCAGGCAGCTCTAAGAGCTGAAGACAGTCGCCCTCCAATAGCCAGGACAAAATGAGAGCCCTTAGTCCTGTAGCTTCAAGAAACTGAATTCTGCATAAACTTAGGAGTGGATCTTTCACAAAGACTTCCCTGGTGGTTCAGTGGCTAAGACTCCACACCTCCCAAGGCAGGGGGCCTGGCTTCAATCCCTGGTCAGAGAACTAGATCCCACATGTCCCAACTAAAGATCTCACGTGCTGCAACTGAGCGTTCACAGGCCATAGCTAAAGATCCCAAATGCCACAACTAAGAGCCAGTACAGCCTAATAAATAAATAAATAATTTTTTTAAAAAAGAAGTGAATCCTTCCTAGTCAAGCCTAGTTGATACTGCAGCCCCAGCTGACTCCTTGACCACAGCCTAGTGAGACCCTGAGCAGAGGAGCCAGCTAAACTCTGCCCAGTCTCCTGACCCACTGAAATGGTGAGATAGTAAACGTGTGTTGATTTAAGCCATGAATTTTGTAGAAATATTGTTACACAGCAATAGACAGCAAGCCATGCATATGAAATTATTCAGTTGCAAACATGCTGAAATGCTGACAGTGGTTACCTACGTGTCTGGATTAGGGGTATTTTTTCCCTCGATCCCAAATAGCCTCTAATGGGTTTACAATACTTACAGAGCATAATGATGAAAAGTTTTAAAGGACACATGGGATGCAAAATGCTTATGCAGCCGGCACCATCCTCCCAGGCCGGGTCCTGGTCCCACCCTGTGCAGAGCCCAGAGGCTGAGCCCACGACTCAGCCTCACCTCCAGTCGAGTTGACCTCGCTCTGAAATGTCTTCTCCATCTCAGCCAGGTGTGCCTCAGTGAACAGCTGAGATTCATATTGGAAGTCAGACGTCTGGCTAACAGAGATGGATGGTGTTGGGGAGCTGAGAACCTCTTTGCTCTTTCCGGGTCCACCTGCAAAGGACACCTGGAACACAGATGATGACAAGAACCAGGCCCTGAGAGGGGTGACTTCCAGAGCTGAACAGTTTTAAGCACATCTATTGAAAGAGAACATCTGTGAAGTACGTAGTGTTATGGTGTGTTACTTACTGATGCAAACAAGTAGGTCTGAGCCACTTTTAGCCCTAAGAAGTCCAAGGAAGGTCTGACTGCATCCCTTGACTCAGGGGAGTTAACCGTTGCTCCTCTTTTATAGATGTGCTGTGATTGAGGCTTAGAGATTAGTGGCCACAGCCAAGATCCCACTTCACACATCACAGGACTCTAATTTATAAGGTGCTTCAGTTTGGTAACTATATAGTTCCACATCTTCAGTGGTGGAAATTCAAGACCCCAAGGAGTCCGGGTCCATCTTTCCTAGCTATTGCGATCTTGTCTTGACCAGACCGGACACCCCAGGTCAGATCAGATCACCTGTGCACACAGCCCAGCTCACACAGTCCCCGCCATCAGGGACTCTTAGCTTCTTCCTCCTCCTGCTCACCTTCCCACATCCCCTACTAGCCTTCCCCCACCCTCCACAATGCTTCCGCTCTGCAGACCCTACACGAGACTCATTTTGACACTTAGTACAGTGTTTCAGGTTACTGAAGGCTCAGGTCATCAAAGGCTGCCTCTCCCAGAAGACTCCAGGTGTGGACTATGTGATAACCGTTGAGTGTTGCCCACTGATGTACACTGCTTTGGGTGCTGGGCAGTCAAAGAGACATCGGTCCAGAAAGTCAAAGACAAGAGGAGGTTGGATTGCTCACTCTCCCTGTGCCAAGTGCACCAGCGACAGAGCTCATCCACCTGCAAATCCAACTGTGAACTTGCCCTCATTCACTCAGGGTCTGTGCACATTTGTTGAGTCCCAGACACTAAACACACCAGTGATCAGAGTAGAGACCTGCCTTAATGGGGTCCAGTGGATGAGCTGGTTAATTCTCTCACCAGCCATATAGCCGCTGGATTAGACTTCCCAGCACCATCTTTGGCTCCTCCCTCTGACCCCCTTGCATTCTTACTGACCTTCCCATTGCTTCTTACTGTAATCCAGTTCCTACATCTAAACCCTCCTCTCCCCCACCCCTGCCCCACCTTAAGCCCTAGCCTTCTGCTGGGACAAGTGCAGTGCCCTTCCCCAACTGGGACCAGAGTTTGTTCTTCCCTTCCAATCCACTGCCCAACACTACAGCCAATCTTCTTTCTGGAAGGCAAGTCTGATCGTGACTTGACCCCAGCTGATGCTTTCCAGATTACGCCCACCATCCCCATCAACTCCTGAGCGTGGCACTCAAAGCCCTTTGCCATGCAGCTCTGAGCTGTTTCTAGTTTCACTGCACACACCACAATTTAGGCACACCAACTGCTCTCCACCGCCCCACAATCACAGCCAACATTCCACATCTACTTGCATCTTTCCCTCTCTGCGACACAGACCATCACCTCCAGAGGTGAAGTCCCACCCATTCTTCAAAGTCTGGCTCAAATGCACCTCCTCCGAGGAGCTCCTCAGTGACCTCCAGGTGAGAGTCATCACCGCCACCTCTGTGTTCCCAAATTCTTTGTTCCTATCTGCTGTGCATACATGACTCCCGTGCGTGCCTGTCCATACATGTAGCAGCAAGGCACGATGGGAAACATGACGGTAGAGCCCCAGATCTCTGGACTAGGATTCCTCCTGGCTCCCTGCTCCCAGGATCATTTAGTGTGGGCTTGTTACCTCACTTCTCTGAGCCACAAGTTGCCTTGTCTGTAGAATCTCTTCCCTAATACCCACCTTGCAGGGCTGTAGTGAGACAAAATGACGCCTGAACACACGTGAAGCCCCACCACATTGTATTACACTATCCATGAGAGCTGTTATTTCTCTCCATCTCACAGCGAGCTCTTTCATTTATTTCTGGCTGCACTGGGTCTTCCCTGCTGCACACAGCCTCTTTGTTTGGGCGCACAGGGGCCTCCCTAGCTGTGGAGCACCAGCTCTAGGGCACATGGGCTCAGTGGTTGTGACACGCAGGTTTTGCTACCCCATGACACATGGGGTCTTAGTTCCTCGACCAGGGATCCAGCCAACCCACATCCCCTGCATTGAAAGGGGGATTCTTAACCACTACACCCCCAGGGAAGTACCAAAGTGGGCTCTTTGAAGGCCGGGGCATTTTTAATTTATCTTCATTTAATCTACACTAGTTGTCTCTCTGTTTCCCAGCCCCAAGCACACAATGGACACTGAATACTCATCTGACTTGATAATACTCTGTACAGCCCACCCTACCGTTATCACAACGTGGCTGGACAAAATCAAGTTGAGTCTAAGTAGATACTACAAATTGGTGACCTCAGGTTTATTGCATTTGGCCCATGAAGTGCTTCAAAAGGCAAAACCAGCTTACTGCAGCTTAGACTTAAGTTATCAACATTTTGTAAATATCTAAGCTTGCAACCCCCGGTGCAGAGGCTGATAACCTGATAATCAACAGACGTGGATGCTGTCTGGCAGCTCTAGAATACCCCTCCCATTATCAACTCTGATTTTCTTACCTTTCGAGGGAGAGGCTTGTCTCTTAAGTCCTCAGAAGACACAGATCTTGACCTAGAATAGGGAATCATAGTGGCTTTAACTCTGATCTTTGTAAGGACCATGCGGAGGCTGACCTAGCTGAATCACAAGAGGATGGAAAAGTCCAGGTCAAGGGAGAGGGTGGCTGCCCCAGGCCAGTGGACCCACAACTCACATTTGACAAGCACCCCACGTCCCACTGGGGCTCCTCCAACACAGAGCTTTCCAGAGCTTATACCTGCAAGCCCTCTTTCCACTGATGGGGAGCTATCTTCCTGATGACCTGAGAGTTCTCAGGTTACTATACTCCTGGCTTCACCCCAGCAGCTTCCTAAAGGGAGCAGCTTCCTAAAGGGAGTCACCCATTTTACAGAAGTAGAAAAGGCTTAGAAGGTCGCGCGGGGGTCCAACTGTAATCCACAGATTAGGGAAATAAGGTCTGGGGAAAGCATGTTTCCAGAGGGTCAAAGGTTTCCATTCATCAAAGGTAGGGCAAGATGAGCCCCTGACTCTCCACGATGGGCACCCCACGCCCAGCCCTCGATGTCCTTGGAGGCAGAACTTCTTTAGGGAGCTGATAGGACTCCCCTCACGCAGCATGGAGGTAGGTGCAAGTGCGTGGGAGACATCTGTTCCATGGAGCTCTGCTCTGAGAATACAAAGGGCACACTGCCCTGGGTCAACGGACCTCCACGGAGGGTGGAAGACGGTGTTGTGTTAGGGTTATTAGGAGCATCCATTCACCCCATCAGCAAGTGCCACCAGCAGGAATCAAGGGGACACTCCAGGACGGCAGGGGAATGGCCAGGAAAGAGATGAGTCCCAGACAGGCTCGGGGTACAGAGAAAATGAGCCAGTTTGGCTTGACAAAGGGCTCCTGGGTAGGAGGGGAGGAACAGTGCAAGAGAAAGGAGAAAAATGGAAGCAAGATCTTAAATACCTTCACCAAGAAGTCTGAACAGGATGTAGGGCAGTTATGAAAACTCACCAGCATAAGATGTGGGGAGTGAGGAGGAAGACTAGATGACTGTCCAATGGTGTCCCAACCTAAGCCGTGTCTCGGTGACAGCCCAGATATAAGGACCAAAGGGGAGAGAAGAGCCAAAGGAAAGGAGACTTGGAGGCCAGGAACCAAGTAACTGAGGGAAATGCCAGAAACATTCCCAGGAAAGGAAACAATGGAGGAAAGTGGTTTAATGCCCGTGATGCTGGGCTATACAATTACAGATAAAAGACCAGTTCCTAGAATATGGGGACTGAAAAATGGCTACACTGAGGGGATAGAGAGCAGGAAAAACACAAAAGGCAAGGCAGGTCAGCTGGAAGTCTGGGATGCTCCAGAGTGAGCCACGGTGATAAGGAAGGACACTGAACATGGCAATGCAAGGTCACCGGTGAGAAAGCTGCAGAGCTGTACTCACGAGTCCATTTCCGGTAAGAATATTCCATGGAGGTGTTAGCACATACCTAGAGAGCGAGCCTGGAAAAATATACTCCAAAGGTAATGGCAGCTATTTCTGGCACGTGAGATCAAAGAGAATGTCTATAGTATAAAACCATGCATTTCTCTTTATTTTTTAATTCAGAAAAGATTCATGGTAATCTTGAAGATTTATTTAAAGAGAGTAAATGGTGGGTACAATTTAGTCATCTGTGAAAGCTCACTGGACAGGAGCGCTGGCGGCAGTGTCGTTCACAGCATCAAGAAGCATGGTGGACGCCTCTCGGTAGATGAATGGCTGAATAAGTCAGAGCACCTGTACTCAGATGCCACCCAAGGAGCCAAAACAATGAATCAGACCTTCAGCAGACGACCAAGGGGAATTTCCAGGAGATACTCAACAGAAAAGAGTGCACAGAATGAGGCCAATATTTACAAAAGGATGATGAATAGGAACGTGCTGATACATAGAATGTGCGTGTACACGTACACACATCTGTAAACAGGTCTACCCTTAACAGTTACGGGGCCAAGGGCAAAAGAACAAACACTGGTCCACACAGCAAGTCTAGTTACTTAAAATGTTCATAGATTAATATACTGTTAAATAAAATACATTCTATTCACATGCCTTCACAAATACTTTTCATAACCTGGAAGGCCTCCAAGCCCTCTGCCCTGCTGCCCTCTCATTCCTGCTTGGGGGGGGCTTCTTAAATGGTGGCATGTGGACGGCCACCATCAGCCATACACCCATACATCCCGCTCCATGGCCACCACAATCCTAGGTAGGTCTGCCCTCAAGCCATGCACTGAGTGACTTCTCCATGGTCCAACAACCGGTTAGGACTCCACACATCCAACTGCAGGGGCTGCAGGTTCCATCCTTGGTTGGAGAACTAAGATCTCATATGCTGCAAGGAACAGCCAAAATATAAAAAGAATGTTTTTTTAAAAGGTTTTAATGATGCACTAAAGAATAGGCCCCCAGACTCTGGAACCAGGTTCAAAGGGATTTGGGCAGGTAATTCCAGTATTGAGAGCAGTTGGGGAAGAGGGGCAGTGCAACAGCAAGGCTGACCGGCCATCCTCTCAGCCCCTGGGACCTCCCTAATCTAGTAGAAAGGGACGTGGTCAGAGCAGGTTGCCTGGCTCAGGGCAGGGGCCTTTCTGGCTTGGTCTAAGGGGCTCCTGTACTGTTAGTACACACAAAACTATCAGCATAGCCACTAGGGTGTTGATACAGATTATGGAGAGTAGGGGTCGTGTGGCAAAAAAGATGGACCAGGCATAAAGGAATACAGTCTGCACTAACAGAAGGCACATATATCATCCTATTTATATTAAGGCGGCAAGCATGGGTAGGTATACAGAAAATGACCATATTTCCTTTCGCTTTAAAGTCTGGGTTAACAAGTTAACTAAAGTCAACATCACTCATGAGGGAGCCAAAGGCCGTGCCTCATGGCGTGCTGGACTCTGGACCCCTGCTTCTGCGGTATCCCCCTACAAACCCATAACCTGACAGTCCCAAACGGAAGGACATTCTACTAAGCAAGTGGGCTTCACTCTTAAAAATCTTAGTGTCATGAAGGACAAAGATTAAAGCACTTTGAAGAGAGGTAACAACTAAAGGTAATGTGTGATCTGAACTGGATCCTAGACTCAGGAAGCAAAGAGGTCTCAGGGCCATTAGGACCATCAGTGAAATTTAAACATGCCTTTACATTTTTAGGAGATATTGATGTTGTTTCCTGCTTATTAGAAGATCTGGACAAAGGGGAGTTCTTTATACTATTCTTAATACTACTTAAAATTTTATTTCAAAAATATAAGTTTTATGAGAGAAAATGAGTTTAACCAGAAGAGCGGAGCTGTTTGTGTTCAAAGACTGAGGCCACAAAAAAAGGGAAAAAATACTGGTGGAGGACAATTAATGATACCCAAGAGCAAAGCACAAGAAGCAGAGAAAGTACTGGCAGGAAAAGATTTAGCTGGAGAGTTAAATATCCATGTAGGATGAGAGCAGATGAGAGGAAGCCTGCTCTGAGGGGAAGGAGGCTGGGGTTGGGGTGGGGGGTTTGGTACAAATCTGGAAACGAGAGCGAGCGCTTAGAATAGCCACTAAGGGAGCAGGCAGCCAATGGGAGAATAACTGGTTTGCCGTTTGTAAGAATCTGTAGCAGCAGGTGACTGCAAGTGCAGTAAAGCTGCCCTGGAAATCGAGCTGAGAGGCTCAGCTCTCCCGTTTGGCCTTGAGTCTCAGGTATGCAAAGAACTGACTCATCAGAAAAGACCCTGATGCTGGCAAAGATTGAAGGCAGGAGGAGGAGGGAAAAAAAAAAAAAAAAACCCAAAGGCAAAAAAAAAAAAAAAGAAGGCAGGAGGAGAAGGGGACAACAGAGGACGAGCTGGTTGGATTGCATCACCAACTGGATGGACCGGAGTTTGGGCAAGCTCCAGGAGATGGTGGAGGACAGGGAAGCCTGGTGTGCTGCAGCCCATGGGGTGACAGCTGGGCACAACGGAGCGCCTGAACACTGGCTCTCAGGGGCCCCGACTCTCACTCACCCTGACCCGATCTGCTCTCCCCAGTTAAGACTGCCCGCTGTATTTAACGGAGACTTATTGGTTTTCAACTTCCTCCTCGACTGAGACATCTTGGCAGCCACCCCAAGTCCAGAGTGGCTCCTCTGTGAACTCGCTGTGGAACTCTGAGGGCCTCCACAGACTGCAGGGCCCGTTGGCCACACTTAGAACCAGGAAAATGAGACAGAATTCCACATGCAGAACACAAAATGGAACATCAGAACCCATCCCACAAACCGTTACCACGCGGCCATTTTTCACCCAATCTGAGACATTCTTGTTATGATGAAGTTGAACTGAGAGCAGACAGTCGACAGGAGGAGCTCCAGTACTCGGAGCCAGGACAAATATGAGCGGAGGATGATCCACAGGACAAAGGCAGCACAGAGAACCCACCCGCCAGGGAAACCATGGAGAACGGCAGCAAGCCTAATGATAAATCCAGAAGGCCAGCTGGCCCCACAGGTGGGGGGACAGTGGAAGGCACAGCACCTTCTTCACATGCGCTGCACAAGCTCCAAATCTTCATTTGGCTGCGTTGGATCTTAGTTGCAGCATGCGGGATCTTCACTGCCACTGGTGGGATCTTTTGTTGCAGCATACCAACTCTCTAATCGTGGCTCGAGGGCTCCAGGTATCATCGCTCGAGGGCTCCAGGAGTTGCGGCACGTGGGCTGAGTTGTTCCATGATAGGTGGGATCTTAGTTCCCCAACCAGGGACTGAACCTGTGTCCCCTGCACTGCATGGAGGATTCTTAACCACTGGAGCACCAGGGAAATCCCGAGCTCCAAAACAGGAAGGTGACAAGAAAATTGTGTGTAACACAAGGGTCTTATAAATCCAGACTTCATGGCAGGCCTGGACTTGAGGCAGCACTGTTCAGTCTTGTCCCCGGCACAATTCAGCAGCATCAGCTGGTCAAAGGTAAATCTCTTGGTGGAGAATTCAACCAGGGACATGGATTCCAAACTGAGTCACATTTCATGATCACCTAGATGTTACCAAAATGTTAACTGACCACCAAGCCAAGACCCCCCTCCCCAGACCTTCATCACACAGAGACCACCGACAGACAGAAAAAAATTCCTGCTCCCGTTTCATCAACAGTGAAGACAAAAGATTTCATCACACTGTAAAACATGAGTAGAGTGGTTCAATTAAATGTCATAAAAGATGCAGGTCCTTTAAAGCAGTTTTATTAAACTAGGCATTAATAAACTAGAAGGGTTTAAAATTTAAAAAAAAGAAAAAACACAAAGCTGATGGTGCTACGTTTGACTGTTCCCCACTGTTTTTTTGACTTGAGCTTTCATTTTCCAATCCAATGTTATCATTTCTACTTACAGCTGTCCATGTTTACCCACATTTTTCACATGGGTAAAACATGCTAGATTCATTCACAATACCATTTTCCTTCCCAAATAAGAAACATCAGAACAGGGAAATTAGCTAAAATGCATTCCATTTTTTAGGTTAAAAAAAACTTCAGAAAACCCCTGCCTAAAAAGAATAAAATTATGATAACCAGTAACTCATTTAAAAACAGAAGCAGGAGGGAAGGTGTTGAAGGAAAAAAAAATCTCCTAGACAAAACCTCTGTACAATACAATCCTGGAGAAAGTTCAAAGTCCTACTCAACGCCTACAAGTTGAGGCATCACTCACCAATGCCAAGGAGACCCTACTCTGCTCCCTAACAGTGGAGATGGGATGGGTGCTGCCGGAAGGCTTCAAGGGCACTCAAGGACACGGCTGACTCATCCAGGGAAGGCGGCCCTGCCCTGCTCAGAAGCAGTACCAACTCTGCTCTCTTCAGCTTTACCACTGTGGGTTTTTAAAATGTCGAAAATTGTATCCTGGGACCTCCCTGAGGGTCCAGTGGTTGAGACTCCACATTTCCAATGCAGAGAGCTCAGGTTCAACCCCCGGTCAGGGAACTACAATCCCTTATGATTCACAGTGTGGCCCCCAGAATTTTTTAACTTTAGTAGTTGTATCATAATATACTTTTTTTTTAATTCCTTAATAAAGCTAACAAAAGTGAAAACTTGTATCCTCAGCTTTATAAAATGTATCAAAAGTTTTAAGGTGCAACTTGATGCTAAGGAGAGGCTTTTTCCTTTTCAAAATCAAATAAAACAGAAGCCAGTGACCATTGGGAACTGCAGGGGACCCAGAGGATTAATGAATGTTAAGATTACACCTTCAGTTGAGACCAACAACTCAGCTCACATGGCACTTAAAACAATGCTCTTCCCACCACACCCCACCACCAGAGAGAATTCCCAGTTCAAATACCAAAGATTTCAAAATACCATGCATGATTCAGAAAACAGTAGCTTCTTGGGGGTGGTTTAGTACCTACTTACCCAATTCCTACCAACAAAGAATGAAAAACAAAAATTAAGTCAAGAGAGCTACAGAAGCTCGGGGAATTTTTTTTAAAATAACTTTATTTCATTCAACATAATTGTTTCTTCTCTCCGCCTTTAAAATTAGTAGGGAGGGAGGGGCACACACAGGGGCAAGCTGGGATTCGCCTACAGCTACCTGTAAAAAAAAAGTTTATTCCATTCTTCTTGGTAGCGTTTAAATTTCAAAGTAAAAACAGCAGTCATATATAATTACACATATTTAACTCACATTATTTTGTAGAAAAACACATAAAATACAAAAAAAAAAAGGCAATATCAGGTGAGAAACCTTTAGAATGCAAAAAACTCAGATGACCCTGAGGTACACTGGATCTTAAAATCATTAGAACTACTCCAAAATATATAAATGAGCCCGATCAGGAGAAATATAAAATAAGAATGTGACAAAGTAACTGTGAAGTAAGCAGGAGAGGAAAGAAATCTGAAGGTCACTCAAGATTAGACAAGGATAAACCATGACAGATCAGGTGGGAGCAATACATTTCGATTCCTGCGCTAAATGGCGGGCCAGGAAGGGCTGTATTAGCAAAGCTCTCCCTGCAGCTTGCAGCCTATGGGGGAGGGTGCAGGCAGGAGAGAGCCAAACTCATGCGCTGAGCCACTTTTTATTTCACCTGTCAAAATCTTCTTTCAGGGTCAAAAACTTTTATTAAAACACAAAAGGATGTACACTTTACAAACCATTTCATTGTCAGTGCAAGTTTTTTCAAAATTTCACATACAAAATGCCACTGATGCTGAAAAACACTGTGCTTTTTTTTAACCAAAATTGTTTTAACTGATGAAACCTGGCCTCCAGAGGCAACAGTTGCTGGAACTGGGCACTCCCCCACCCTTTCTGGCTCTGGTACCTTGCTGGCTTTTACAGATCTAGGTAATTTTTCCTGGCTCAGAGGGGATCCCAGGGAAACCATCACACTCATCTCCCAACTGAGGCAAAGAAAAGCTCTGCAGACCAGGGACGCAGGGCCTGGAGGACGACAAAGGTCTCAACCCCTGGCCCCTGGCCTCCTGATCACAGCACTTCTTCGTTCCTCTTGATTATGGTCAGAGAAGGGCTCCAGTCACATATTCCCTTTATATATTCAGTCCACCCACTTGCATGCTTGAGCCTGGCTTAATTTTATAATAGTCTACACTGCAGTTTGTGAATCATCCATGAAGGCTGTCTTAGAAACCCATCTTTATCCCTGCTGGAATCTAGTAAAAGCCATAAAGACAGCTTTGTTAAGACCTACTCTGGTGGACTGAACCTCACTACTGGCTTCCCAAATCTCATTCTCCCATGAGAAGTGAATATTAAAGACATCAGCAAATACAGTGAATTGTTCTTTCTCCTCTTCTTCATACCTGCATCCAGCCTATCCTCAGCAATTCCTACGGACTGTGAAAAATATTCAGTCATCCAGGAAGAAGGGAAAAAATTTTTTTGAATTTTTAAGGTAAGACGTCTTACAGAATTTCAAACTGCTAGCAGATCACTCTGTAATTCTAAGTCTCTCAGTGCCACTTATGAAGTTCTAGGCTTTGGTGGCTAACTTGCTTTGCTCTTCCTATGATCACAAGATCAAGATCTGCCTCTCTTTTTCTCATCGTACCCCCAGAAACATGTTCGGGAAGGCAACGTTCATTTCCCATTTCAGAACCTCGGAGCCTCCAATTCAAAAGAAATATAGGTTATTTTTTTTAATTTCTATATGTATATATACATAGTCCTGGAATAAGGGGCCCAGAATTCCAACTCTAAGGTTAGACCTGCTTATCTAGATAATGAAATTAGTGAAGCAACCTGACCACAACCTCAACAGAAAGCTGTGTGCTAGGCTAAGGTAACAGTGCTTTCCAACTCAGATTAAGCTAAAAGGGAAACAGACCTTCACAAGTTATAGCTGCTTAACAATCTGGCTGAAGGCATGTGTGGTAATGGTCAAGTTCATGTAAAAGCACAGAGTTCTTCTGTGGGCTTTCCTTCAGAAAAGGACTCTGCATACTCAAGTCTCACATGTGAAAACTGAGAAAAAAAGTACCAAGTGTCAGAAATAAACATGAACTCATAGGTTTTAAAACTCTGTAACTGGAATGTATGAATTCAAAACTACAATATACGCCTGATTTTAAATCAATGGCAACAGTGCCAGACCAGCAAAATGGTGATTCAGGAACACTGACCACAGATAGGCTCAGGCTCAGGTTCAGCTTGGCTCAAAGCAATCACTTCGACTCTGCTGACAGCAGTCCGATTTGGGTCACCCACATACTAGCAAGCTAATCTGATCAAGCTGATCAGGCCTAACGCTGAGGTTTTGTTTGTAGACTATGCTGAACTATGATAACCATCAGAAGAGGAGTTCTTCATACCAAATCTCATAAAACAATCCTTAAAGAAAAATTTCCTTAGACTTATCTTGGTTATAGCAAAAAGAAACTACTTCCTTTCCAACACCTTATTATATCCTGAAGAAAACACTTATCTTTAAATCAATGAATCTGAATTATTGAATCACTGAATCTTCATTCAAAAGAAAAAGGTGAAAGGTGTGTTTAGATCATGATTTCACTTGGGGGGAAAAAAGGGATGAAAATGATAGTCTCAAAAGAAAGGAGCTGCACTCATCAATTGTCCAAGCTGGCGGGGGGGCGGGGGGAGAGAACTTGTTACTTGTAATTTTACAAAATACTCCAAGCCTATCTGAAGAATCGCCTGTCTGAATTCTCAGGATACAAAACCCCTGGCCTAAGCTTTTCTGATCCATAAAATTCAAACTGGGTCTGAAGAACCAAGCAGTGCTTTCTCACGCTGTTGATTACCTTTCCTGGTTCTCAGCTCACTCTGATGTCAACAAGCACCATGCTTTCTAACACTGTGGTTACCTTTCCTGGTTCTCAGCTCATTCTGATGTCAACAAGCACCATGCTTTCTAACACTGTGGTTCCCTTTCCTGGTTCTCAGCTCATTCTATGTCAACAAGCACCAGGTGAGGGAGGCACTGTAGTCACCATTGTCATCCTTGTTTTCTAAGTCAGAACAAGTGATCAATTATTACTAACTAAAAGTCACAAAGCTGGGAGCAATCTACAAGGACTCTAACCTGATACCCCCCTGCCAGTTACATTTGAGCTTGCAGAGATAAATGCTATGACCAAAATTAGCTCTGAAGACTACATTAAACCAGGTCATCTGAAGCACGTAATAAAATGCAGATTTCTAATCGCCTAACTCAGAATTTCTGCCAATTGGACTTCAGAAATTTTATGTCAATCAAGTTCCACAGGTATGAAACCCATCAGTCTGAGGACCACCAGCATGAGTGAATCCTAAATCCAAATCCAGCCACCTGTTTACCTATCCTGCACACAACACAGGCCTTGCCAAGCAAACCAAACAGCTTATTCAAGATCACAGCACCCATGACCTAACCTAAATGAGACCCATTTAAATACTACGTGCCTCAGCCCAAATAGCCAGGCCAATGGACGTACTAGGTCAGAAGTACACACAGCATCAGCTTCACTCTTTCCAAGGTAACTTCTCAGCTGACAATACTCAACGTTTTATTCACAAACTCCATGCACTCCTGGACGTATCTTCTTGTAGATTATCAACACACATGGTATCCAATTCCTTCTGAAGGTGTGTAACATTTCAGTGAAGGCATCATACTGCTAACTTCTAGAGGAAGTAACATGGAAGTAATCCTAGTGAAAATCATGAAGTCTGGTTTACAAACCATCCGTAACTGTGGTCAGTACCCTAAAGATCATACTGGAAACTACCTTCTGCCCATTTAACTTTATTTCATACTGAAAATAGCAACACATCACCTTCTGAACTCATTTCTTAAGAGTATAGAATTTTTAAAGATTATTTCGGATTGTTGTAGATTGGCTGTGTTTACTGACTTTGAAACACACTTTCAGGAGAAAAAATAAAACAGTACTGCCCCATGGTATCCACCAAGCTCTGTCCTCTAGATTTTCTCGAAGGAAACAGCCTGAAGAAGCTTCATGGCATTGAGGCCAAGCCCTGCACTTCTGAAAGCCCTCTAACAGCAACATGAAAGGGTGAAAACAGCAGGAGACTTAGAAGTGTACTATCTGAACGGAGAAAAAAGAAACAGCCTTAGAAATAAGCACATCTGAAAAAAACAGTGAAGGATTCCAAAAATCAGCCCTAATTTAAGGAAGAAACATGGCTACCTGATCATTTGAACCTAAAAGAATATACCCAGGGCAAGACAAATTTCAGAAGACATGACACTCTTGAAATACAGAATTTTATTTAGAAACTGTTTAAAAATAGAAAAAAACCCTGTCAAGAAAGACCAGGTGGAAAATGGGTTCCCAACAAAATGGAATTTTAGGGCAACAAAAGTCTAAAAGGCCACAAAAGAGAAATAGCACCACTGTTATTTGAACAATGGCTAGTTACTTGCATTTTTTGGCATTGTTAATCACTGAATCTGGGTTTTCCTCTGAATTCCACACAGAGCATGCACTACACAACAATTTTATCATACAATACCTGCTGCTACACACATTTCAGGACAAACTACCACCAAAAACAAATCAATACAAATACATCAGAGGCTGAACAGTCTCAGCAATGGGTGACACACACGTCGCAGAATTCTGCCAAACAAAGGAACTGAGTTGGCTGTGAGCAAAGCAAATGAGGGGGTTAAGGAATGAAATATTTTAAATATTAATTATTAACTCAGACATGGTACTCTATTTTCTGCAAAAGAAAATTAACATTTAGTAACACGCTAACATTTTTATCTCCAAAGAGATTAGTGCACTGGCAAAGTATTCCGATAACAGTGGAGGGCTGTGGACAGCAGGTACCGAAAACACCCAGCCTTGCAGATCCCAAGAGAGTGGTGGCCTTCACCGATCACTCCCTTTGCCAGAGGTCCAGAAAGAAACGGCAGTATGATCACCTGCCTGCTGAACTTCCACTCTAAGCAGCAAATTTTAAGGAGCCAAAGAGGAGTCCCCAGTGGCAACAGGAGCAGAGAAGAGGAACATGTTAAATGTAAACTTAAAAGACAGTAAAACGGGACACAGCCCCCATTCAAATCCCAGAGATGTGGGCAAGTCCCCAAAAGTAGTTGTTAGGTTTAAAAACTGGACACACCTCATTTAAAAAAAAACAAACACGCACAGTACACAGAATTATCAGAGATAACTGGAAAAATCACCAGAGAAATGCTCAATGAAAATCAAGCTCTTTGACTCAGACGTCTCAGGCCTGAAACACACCCCCTATTCATCCAGGCAACAATGCCTCTTGCTTCTTAGCAGGCATGCTATTATTGGTCAAGGACATCAAAATGGCTTACAAAATAACTTTTCAAATTTTGCTTTTGGGCCAACATCTGGGCTTATGAGGATCAAGCAGTCTTGAGAAGGCTGGGAACAGCAGGTCCCAAAGGCTCCAGGTTCCAGCCCTTCCTTCCCAGACCCAATGTCAAACACACATCTTATATTTTGAAATATGGAAGCATCTTTTAAATACTCTTAAGGCATTTATTTATTAAAACGTTCTCTGCCAAGATTTCACATTAACTTAAAATTCAAACCAGTCTTTACATTTCTCTACTGAGGTCTCCACCTTCTCCAGCTATCAGTGCTACCAGCATCCATAAAGTGAGCCCCATGGTCAGCCTCTTTGTTCCCTGGTTGAACCAACTAGATGTTAATACTGCTCCGCTACAAGGTAAACGCTCCTAACTCAAACTTATTGGAAAAGGAGTGAAACTTCTGCAAAGTGCACTTTTAGAAGAGGTACTTTTGCTTATGAAAAGAAACCAGTGAGTCCTCTAAGAATAATAAAAGGGAGTATTTTACAGTTAAGCACATGATTTGGAGTGAAGAATTCAGATGCTGCTCGGCTGGTCCAGGCTATTAATACTCTTCCTGTTCCTCCTGTGGGCCCCCTTCATCAGGTATCACGAAGCCTTCCTAAAATGGGAAGATGGGAGGGGAAAGCTATTATTCGCCGCTGAATGAAAGATCAGTTTCACTGTGGGTTCCCTTTCCTCACATTTAAAGCCTCTCAAAAGTCAACGGTTCTTCCCGTCTCTACCACACACTTGGCAATGAAGGACACAAGACCCAGTGACTGCTTTCCCATTAGTCGGGCAGTGGAAGCACATTGCACAGGACAAAACTGGGCACCAACACACCCTCACACTGTTTAGGGTGATGGATGTGTCCACTGTCCTGACGGTGGCAATGATGTCAAACATCAAGCTGTCATTAAACCAACTGAACCTCAATAAAGCTATTTAAGAAAACTGACGCTCAAAAATCCCTGAAGTCACCATAATAGTACCAGATCATCGCCTCTCGATAACTTGTCCACACTGCCAGCTTTTCCTTCATGCCTTGACTACACTTAGGAACCTGCATCCCCTTTAGGAGAAGGGGATGACAGAGGGTGAGATGGTTGGATGGCATCACTAACTCAATGGACATGAATATGAGCAAGCTCCAGGAGATGATGAAAGAGGGAAGCCCGGTGTGCTGCAGTCCACGGCGTCACAAAGAGTTGGACACGACTGAGTGACTGAACAACAAGAAGGAACCTGCACACTACTGCAGGTGCTGTGGGTGGTCTGTCTACCCGCAGCTAACAAGGCTGACCAAACACGAGAGGCACGGGAAACCTCGGGTGTGTGGCTCCCACCACACACTCACCCCAGGCATCTGGCGTGAGCTAATGGCTATACCATTTACTTAACATATGACTCCACTAAAACAATACTCGGACTAAACCCAAAGACACCTGTATCTTCATTAACTTTGTTTGCATTATCTGGCATACAGCAAACCTGAAACACAGATTTATTGAACAAATTATCAACTTTTCAGTCATCAGTTTTAACACCTCCAAATTCACTTAATGTTTAGAGGACAGTGCTAATAACAACATTAATGTTGCCTTATATTTGTATATGGCCACACACTGTGAAACACTTAGACAAGATACATACTATAGCTTGATCCTCAAGACACTGCTGGGCACGGCAGAAGAATTATTATAATTATAGCCATGAAACAGTGGACAGAGCAAAATATCAAATCCTAAATCCAGGGGAAATGAGTTTTCCCTATTCAGCTGCAGAATACACGACTCCCAAGAGACCTGACCACAAGGCAGTGTGGAGAAATGGGAACCGGGCACACCAGCGTGGGAGGAAAACAGCACCTCTCATAGCTATGGGCAGCAGACATCAAACAGGGCCACGCGCCTAACTCTCCAGGGCACACCTGGGGCCGTGTGAAAGAGAGGCAGCACTCAGACTGAGGGGTCCAAGCTGAGTGGGGTGGGGTGGGCATGACAGGATTAAGAGCACTTGGTGGCACTCGTGACCTACCAGTGGCCACAACCTACAGAAGCAGGGCAGCCGGCCACCTCACTGTCCCATGCCAGCCTCAAAGGCTTCAGACCTCAAGGAGGGTCAACAATGAAGTCTTTAAATGAATACTACACTGAAACACAACAAGCATCAGTACTGAGCTTGCCAAAGACCACCAGATAAAATGTATTTTCTCTTAGGTGGCAAAATGGCAAGAAAACATCCCCAAGTCAGCACGTACGTCTGTGGCGTAGAGAATGTCCACGATCCTCTGCAGCACGGGGTTGTTCTCCCCCTCGTTCTCCTGGCAAATCAACTCAATATTCCTCAGCTTTCCAAAATAGAAGTCTCTCTCCTTCTCCAAGTCTTCCACAGTAAGCTTCAATACATTGACCTGTACAAAACATTAGAAAGGGTGAGACACCTAGAATTCATACACCAACAAACACATCAGGTTAAACCTCCAACCCGAAAGGAGATGTGTGGTCTTTCGTCAAATTCTCTAACAAGGACAAAACTCCCATTTTAATTTGATGTCAATTTTCTTCAGCCCCAGATCAATAGCATGGGCTTATTCATGACACTCTGACTTTAACAATTCCCGCAAAAGGACAGGCTATGTGAGGAAATGTGCAGGTACTTCTCAGAGACTAAGACAAGATCAAAGAAAAAAAGGCATGGCTGCTGAGACAAATACAGAAACAAATCCACAACCTGGCCCAGCAGAGTGGCTGCCAATTATATACTGAGTCCATACCAGGACACTCGTCAGTCAAGTCCAGGTCCTTCTGCAAGCTGAGGTCAACGGTAAGCCAGGGTCTGGTCCAAGGGAGCAGGGCAGAAATGATGAGCAGGAGGGCAAGACTAGTTAAAGACAACTAATACTGGCCAAAGGTAGCTAGCACTGAGGGAGGCCTGGGCACAGAGACTCAACAGTTATTTCTCCCCCCAAGATGTTGGGGCTAGGGTATGACCCATGACTCAAAGGAAAAGCATCCTCTGACGAGAGGGCCCCTGGGTCACTCTCTCCAAGACAGTCTCAGAAGGGAGAGATAAGAGCAGAGGAAAGGGGCACACCCCACCGTATTCCACCCATAGCTCCCTGAGCACATCGTCAGCTCCCCACTCGTGCCACAGGGTCTTCCAGGAGCCCCATGGAGGTACTCTAACTTCCACAAAACAAATCTCAGTGAATGAGTCAGGATTCGGTTCAGCCAAGAGTAATAAAAGTCATAACATTTATTATGTTATCATGACATAATAACAATACCATAACAACTCTCACAGTCCAGTGAGTCTTCACTCCAGAATATTCAACTATGACTCTCAATGAATGCAAATTACATGGCAAATGGTACAATATAGTATCTTCACAGGCCTTCCAGGCCAGGGCCCCATGGAAAGCCCAGCCAGGGAATCAAAGGTGCAGCCGCTGAGAACACCACGGGTAACGGGATTCCGAGAGCCAGAAGCGCTACAGGAATCCAGCCCACCTCCTGAGCGTCTAGTCACTGGCAGCCCATCCAGCCCCCCCACAGCCTGATGAAGGGGCCAGGCTCACCCAGAAGGATCAAGTCCTGCCCCCACAACCTGCAGTTGAGAGGCATCAGAGATGAGGAGCAGGTGACTGGAACCACCGGGACCATTCTGTCAAAGACTTGATTTCAATGTTTGCCATCAAAGGCCTGAACAGACTGATCCAGAATCAAGGCTGTAGAAACAAGGTCTAGACACTCACTATTCCTTTAGCAACCACTGGAATGACTTTTAAAAATAACTGAGGGGCCTCCCTGCTGGAGGCCTTACTGCTCAGCAGTAAAGAATCGCCTGCCAATGCAAGAGACACAGGTTCGATCCCTGATCCAGGAAGATCCTACATGCCACAGAGCACCTACGCCTGTGTTCTGCAGCA
This sequence comes from Aepyceros melampus, assembly GCA_006408695.1. Classification (NCBI taxonomy): domain Eukaryota; kingdom Metazoa; phylum Chordata; class Mammalia; order Artiodactyla; family Bovidae; genus Aepyceros; species Aepyceros melampus. Next base: position 993,849 of record SJXQ01008272.1, on the reverse strand, counting down.
AGAAGCCGCTGCACTGAGAAGCCCACATGCCCCAGGAGAGCAGCCCTCGCTCTCTGAAACTAGCGAGAAGCCACAAAGCAACACAGACCCAGCAGAACCAGAAACAAACAAATAATGTAAAAGTAAACAAATAAAGTAATTGAAAGTTTCAATAAAGTACTAACACCACCTAGTCACCTGCAAAACAAAGTAATTCACCGCCTCCACTCTCCGCACCCCTGCTTTAAATGCTGTTTGCAGCCTCTCCTTAAAGCGGAGGGGGAGAAGGGGACTAAAGGCTCAGAGGTGACTATCCCCAGCAGTGAAAGCTGCCTGGGTCTCCGGCCCAAGGTCCACGAGTGAGAGAAGAGGCCCGTAATCACATGAGAAGGAAAGGGGAGCACTTACCCCGGCACAGCAGCCTGGAGCCCACTTGTACACACACGTTACACCAATGCCTCCCTCATAAGCCCCCTGAAACCTTCTCCCACCTATAAATCATCCAGGGCACCAGAAACCAGCCCGACAGGCCCCACCCACAAGGCCAAGGCAGCAGCCTTCCCTGACATCCCTCAATAACCATGAATCCACAAGAAACAATCAACAAGCATACGATTCTCTTACAGCGAAGTAATAGCTGGAAACTAAGAAGCCCAAGGAGAACGTTTTACACCTGGCACTGGCCAATACAGTTGCTATGAGCCACAGGTGGTGTTCTGAGCACTTGAAATGTAGCCAGTGCAACTGAGACAGGCTGTAACTGTCAAATACATACTGTATTTCAAAGACCCAGTACAGTGTTCAAATGTAAAACATCTCACTGATAACTATTTGTAATGATTACATGGGAATGTTAAACTTTAAATATGTTGAGTAATGTGTTATTAAAATTAACCTGTTTCTTATCACTTTTTTCAGGGTGGCTACCAGAAAACTTTCAGCTCTATATATGTATGTCTCACATTTCCGGTTTACAGTCTATTTCTACTGAATAGTGTTGCTTTGAACTAGAATCAAATAATAGTACACTTCTCCCGAATGACGTAAGAACGTGGAATCGGGCTTCCCTGGTGGTCCAGTGGTTAGGGGTCCACCCTGCAGTGCAGGGGACACCAGTTCAACCCCTGGTCCGGGAAGATCCCACATGGCTTGGAGCAACTAAGCCCACGTGCCACAACCAATGAGGCCCATGTCCTAGAGTCTGTACTCCACAAAAAGAGAAGCCACCTGCAACAAGCCTGTGCACCTCAACCAGAGAACAGCCCCAGCTCTCCGCCAACTAGGGAAACCCACGCACAACAGTGGAGATCCAGTGCAGTCAAAAATAAAAATTAATTACGTTTAAGAAAATGAATATGGAATCACTGAAGCTCTCCCAAGGCTATGAACACCAAAAGGTAATTTGTGTAGAACACACTGCCCACCAAGGCCATGAGGCTCCACTTTTCATGACCGATATGGTCATGACCCCCAGACCTCCATCCCTTCACCAAGAGCACCGCTTTAAATACTCTCAGGGTCAGAGATATCATGTATGTGAGCCATGGGAGTCGGTAACAGGTGTGCATAGGACTTTGACAGTCTGCAAAGAACCTAAAATCCTTCACGTTGAAAATAATAATGATAAAAATCAAAGCTCTGTGCTAGCCACACACGTTATTTCTGAGGCAGGAATGGACAGGCTGGGTGTGAGCTGCACTGCTGTCCTTCTCTGGAACCCCTCACAGAGCTGCTGCAAAAGTGAAAGCAAAATGCTTAGTACAGCACTGGCGCTTGCACTCTAAAAATCCTGGTTTTGTTTTTGCTGTTAACAGTTGTATATTTCACACACAAAAAAATTTGACTCCTGTGAACTTTGAAAACATACTTCAAAACCTTTTCACTCTATCAAGACCACAGACAAGAACCATAATAATCACAACTGTCTTTCATCCACCCCCACCTACCCCATTTATCCCAAACTCTTCCAGGCACTTGGCAAAACATCAGCTTGTGAAATCCATCCAACCACCAAGAGTAAAGTATTGGCCCCACTGCATACGAGGCAGTGAGTTCAGAGGTTAACTGACTCGCCCCAAGTTAGAAGTGGCAGAGCCAGGACCAGCCACAGATCTATACCACCCCCCAAATCCGGTGCTCCCTCACCCAGAACACCAGCTGGGCAGCAGTCCCATGGAATCCATCGCATCTTCTTCTGGAGACCGTGAGGCCAAGCCTGTGCTGGCTGCCAAGTCTCAGTACTGACACCTCTTTATTTCTGAGACCACTTTCTGTGTACACCTGTGCCTGGAAACCAGCAGTTCCGGGGACACCTCCTCATCCTCCAGGACTTCTGCACTCACAGCCACAGTGCCCACAGGGTACTTGAGGCCGCCACAACAATGGGGATGCTGACCCAGTCACCTCCACCCTCCAGAGGCGCCTATACCATGGGGCACACACAAATCAAAGAATGAAAAAAAAAAAACAATCTTTTTTTTTAGGGGGCAGGCTTTTATGTCCTGATTTCCTCAGAGTATGGTCTGGGTCACAAAAGATTCTGGATTAAAGTGAGGCTATTTTCCCCAAGCTTTAGGACTTGGCTTTCAGGAAAGTAAAAAGGTTCATTCCTAAATTCACAGGAATTAGAGCATCCTTGATTTTTAAATCTGGAATTAATTATGAGGAACATCCAAAAGCGAACAAAACAACTATAAGAATTAGTGAGAAAATGTCTAAAAATCTAAAATTTGTTCTGATCTATGGAGACCTCTACTAATACCTTCAGATACTTAACTGGTTCAAAAGAAGACGTTTCAAATCATCTACCTATTAAGAGAAAAGCCATAGCTTTGCACATCAGCTGCACTCTCCACTCGATTCTCCAGTGACCCAGGATGTCAGCAGCAACACTGCAGAATATTTAATTATTATTTAGAAAGGAGCTCTCCATTATCTCCTGTTAGAGCCAAAATTCAAGAGACAGTCTCTGAATCCGAGGAACCCTGACAGTGTTTCAGAGACCTTCAACAGGGTTCTACCTTATGTGTGCATTTCCAAACAGATACTGGTTTCTAACAGAAACAACTGAGCTTAGAAACAGCTGCCCGCCCCCTCTTCCATTGTCATGTCCACGCTCACCATTCCCACACAGCTCCCAAAGCCCTGACACATGTCACCAGGACTGCTGTGACACGCAGACAAGGCAGTTCTTCCACAAGAACACAAACAACGCTCCCCAGTCAGGGCAGCGAGCGCCCCTCCCCGCAAAGGGTTCCTGCTGTGGACACAGGAGATGCCTACCTGCTGCATCAATTCAGCTGCTTCGTCATCTCCATTCCCTACACCAGGATTCTTCCGCACCACACCCGGGCCAGCCTTAGGGGTTGCAGTAGTTCTGTGTGTTGCAATGGGCCTCTGTGGAGCTGAGAGAGGAACAAAGTTGGCTTTTTTTTTAAGAGGAGAAATTTTTAAGAGGACAAAAAGAATCCACCAGACAACAAGAGAAGGTTGTGACCAACTGCTGTCCACAGCTATGCAGTGAAGAGACCCACCGCAGAGAGCCCAGCATGCAAGATTACACCCCATGATCACCCAAAGTGGTTCTGCATCCTGGCAGCACAGGGAAGTACCAATTTTAGCCATGATCTTTCGGGCTGGCAATAAGTCTTTTGGTGTGGTCTTTTTTCCGCCGGGGTGGACGGGACTATCATCTGAAAGAGGCAAAGTCAACCTGGTACAAACAGATGAACTACCTGAACCCAGCTCCAACTAAATGCACAGACAGGCAGCTTCATGGAGCAAAGGGCAAGAGCTCACAGCCCCAGCTGTGGGGCACCCATGACACCCCATCTGGAAAGTAAGGTGTCTCCCTACTCAGAACCTCACACTCCTTGGATGAGGAAAATAAGCGAGCGGGTAGAGACTGCTCTGACCACTAATGGTTCAAAACCCCTTCCTCTTTGCTTTTAAGGTGTTTAGGGGGTCAGGAGAGAAAAGCAGCACACTGACTAGGATAGACAGACTTCTGTCAGTAAGAATGACCAAAGCAAAGACGAGGAAAAAAACAGTAAAGGGGCCAATCTAATAGATTTAACTTATCAATGGTAAGTTAAAACAATAAAGAATCATCAGGAACAGGCTACCTCAAGGCAAATTTATCATTCATGACTTTAGGTATTCGTTCAGCGAGTATTTTGCAAAGTTTATATATTACGCCAGGCTTAGAAATATCTCATCTTCCTAACACTCCAAACTATTCAACAACCATATGACCTTAAGGCCACCCAGAGTAACAGGCATTTCCGCTGGAGGATCTCTAGCATATGTTTAAACTGAAGACTAAATACTTAATCCAAGTCTCCATAGGCCTCTTAGCAGCATCTGAAATATGAAATGCACAGGGTTATCTATGCAATTCCCCATTCTAAGAAGCTGAAGAATCAAAGTACTCAATATCTGAAGAAATCTGAACCCTCATATACTCTGCTTGGGAAAATAAATGGTTCAGCCACTTTGGAAAACAGTCAGGTAGTTCTGTCAAAGGTTAAACACAGAGTTATCACATCACCCAAAAATTCTGCTCCAAGAGTAAGTACTCTTGGATACACACCTAAGAGAAATGAAAACATATGCCCACACAGAAACTTGCATATGAATGGTCATAGCAGCCCTGTTCATAATAGCTTAAAAATGGAAAGAACTCAAATCACCATCAACTGATAAATAAATCAAATGTGCTACAGCCACACAACTGAATATTATTTAACCATAAAAAGGAGTCCTGATACATGATACAACATGGATGAACCTTGAAAACATTATGCTAAATGAAAGAAGTCAGACATAAAAGGCCACATATTCTATAATTCCATTCAGAAATATTCAAAATAGGTAAATCCACAGAGGATCAGCAGTTGCCCAGGACTATCAGGGAGGGCGGAATTCTGGGGAGAAATGGGAAGTGCTGCTACCGGGAGCACATGAGGTTTCTTTGGGGGGTAATGATGATGTTCTAAAACTGATTATGGCAAGAGTATAACATTACCTACGTATGTACTAAAAGCCATTCAATTGTAAACTTGAATACTTTAAATGCGTGAAACTGTATGGTGAGTCAATCAAGAGCTCAATAAAGCTATAAAAATTACAAAGCACTCAACATCCCTCTCTACCTACCAGATAGATCAGCCCCTCTCTCAAGGTGCTATGCAACTTTAATTAATTTTCTTGCCACCTTCTGGAAAGGAGGAGTTAGCATCTGCAGAACACCCACCGCTCCGCAAAGTACACACGTTCTGTGAGTGCATCACTACAAACACATTTGGGAAAACCCACTAGGCCGGGACTTCAAGAGACAGTCTCTCATAAACAGTCTCCCCCTGCCTCCTAGATTCTGCTGGCATCACAGAACTTAGCAGCTGAGGTTCTAGGGAGGGCAGGGAAGCCGTGAATAAGCACAGGTAGCTGGTCTGCAGACAGAAGGATAATGCAGAACCAAGAACAGCCCCAAAGGGACCTGGAAAACTCTTTCAGTTTCTGAGAGTTCAGGTCCGGTTGCAAATTCCAGTTCCAGGGCTCTAAGATGAACTGTCCTTGTGTTCCAACTAACTCTTCTTTACGTGAGCTAACCTGAGGGATTTCTATTCCATACAACTAACGAGTGTTGGCAAAACTGCAAACAGTAACTGATTCAGGCTTCAGGAACAGCCCTCTGGGGCCAGTACTGCAATTCCCCTCTTATAGGGGAGGAAACAGGGCAGAGGCGAAGCGCTCATAGAAGCTCCAGAGACCTAAGCACACACGCAGGGCCCTGAGGTCACAATCCATGCTCCTGCCATGACGCTGGGATTATGCTACTTCAGATCCCTAAGCCTACCCAAACACTTCTGGGTGACTACTGAATGAATGAGTAAATACCTAGACTACCATTATTTGGAAATGGCATTATTTGTGTGTGTGTGTTGTGGCGGTGGGGGGTTGGTTTGTTTTTACCTGCACTGCTAGAGCTGAGAGGTTTCTTCGGTTTGTTCAGAGCGGGAGCAACAAGGGAGGGGGCCACTGCAGTTTCTTGACCTTGTCTGGCAGCTACAGGGTCATACTCTTTTCCATCATAGTTTGCATCAAAAAACTTCTTGAACCACTGAACAAATTCAAAATTATCCTGAAACTTTCCTTTTACTAATTTGTCCACAGGAATTATCTGCAGAAAAATATAAGATTCTTTAGTTCAAAGCAAGAGGTTTCTGGAAAGCATCAAAGGTGTTCACATTCATCAAAATCAGTATAAAACTCTGCTAAAGGGAGACAAAGAGGCAAGAACTACATGTTCAGTAAGCCCCTGGAAGGTTGTAGAGCAAGTTTCATTCAATTTACCTTCCACAGATAACTTAACAGCCAATCCCCACAGTTCAAGACCATCAAAAGAAATCAGAAATGCAAAAGAAACAAGTATCATATAGAAGTCACATACACATCCAAACACATTTTAAGATATGTCATTTCACTGTAAAAAGTAAACCTCTCATGGAACTTGCATGGCCACAGTGCCTGACAGTACCAAGTCCAGAGCACAAAACAACAAGTATTCACAATGAACTGTGTTTAAAAAAAATAAATTATCTTAAAAATAGGTCAAGGTACAGAATCAATCCTGGGATAGACTTCCACAAAATGGCATGTTTTTCAAGTAATTACAATCCTATTAAAATATACTTTAAAGGACCCTCTAAGATTTTTATTGTGTAAGAATACTGTGCTATCAGGTATTACTTTAAATGGTCAGAGCTTAACTATCTTTTAACTCCTCAAGGATTCCAGTTACAATCTGAACTATCCACCCCTCTGAGCAAGCAAACTTTTAAAAATTTCTTGGTATGAAACATCAACAAATAAAGTTAAATCTGGAACTTACTTCAAAATAATCCAGGACTATAGGGGGTAGAGATATATATGAAATAAGACCATCCCTGAGTTGATAATCACTGAGGTACATGGGGGATCCCTGCACTTTCTACTTTTATATACTCTAGGAATCTGCCTTATTCAGAAAAACTAATTCCATAAAAAGAAAAAGAAAAACTACTGTGTATAATAAGATAAACCTAGTTTAAACCATGCCTGACAAGTAAATGATATCCTTCCCATACAAATGCACATTTTATATATTGCAGAGACAAAATGAAATTAAGACTAATTTCAAAGTAAATAAAAAATCAGATACAGAAGCAAGATAATTAGGGGGTGATTACAAGCTTTACTGAAAAATGTCCCCCCCCCAAAAGGGCTTAAAGGATAAGCCCTTTTGATGGGGGGGAAAACTGCTTAATTATGCAATAACGTATTATCTACTAAAACAGAGATATTTTTTCCAAAGAAACCTGGTGGACTCTGTTTCTTATAGCTTCATGTAACCTTGAGGGCAAGAGGGAACTTTCCAGCACCTACTAGCTATAAAAATATTGTAGTTTATACTTTGGTTTTATACTTCACTGAAAAAGTAGATCTAGAATCTTCTCTATTACAACTACTTATTCTGACATATGGTATGCTTTACAGAAGCAAATCCAGAGATTAAAAGATTTAGATCTCAGATTAATATATTAAACAGTTTAAAGAAAATGGGTACAGATTTACAGACTGATTTTCCAGACAGCCGCCAACTTCACAATGAAGAAAGACGACCACACGGGAACCAGGGATAGGACAACAGAGGGACACATTGCTCCTGATAAACTGTTAACTCGAGAAAAGATAACTATACAAACTGGGAAAGGAGAAACAAAACATCCAAAGTCATGGGCTGGCACTGGCAGCCTTGGTAATTATGACGAGTTAAGAAATACCCTAAATGAAAGAATAAAGCTTACTTACTTTGTCAACACCCATTCTCTTAAAACCTGCTTGTAGTATTTTGAAGTTCTGGATGTATTCATGTTCTAGCTTAGCTTGGAATTTCACTTTCTTCAAGGCAATGGAGCCAGGGAACAACATGTCCATAAACTGACAATAGGCAGCCCCTGAATGAGTAAAAAAGAAGAAAATACACACCGGAACATTAAATGCACTAGCTATTAAAGAAGCAGAGTAAAAAGTTAGCAACTTGCTTAATCCACGAACGATTTGAAAAGTTGTAGAAGTGTACCTACAAAATCCCAAAGCGTCATTTCCACTTGACTTTGAAATCAGTAACAGAACTGTGGTTCTACTTAAGTTCTACAACATACTTGTTACCTAAATCCCATGATGAAGAGAAAAGGAATGGTCCTATGAAATTTTAAGACTACTCTTTGTAAGAAACAGGAACAATAAAATGACAACTAAAAGAAAAATGAATGCCAGCAAGAGGAGGAGTTCCTCAATATGGCAAAGATCCATCCTTTGATCAAAGATCCATCCTCTGCCTTAGGTTAAAAACATGTTTTTTCTAAGATGTCTGCCTCCCTGGGCTTTTTACATCTCTAAATAAACTTAATTAACCTATCAGTTTATAAACAAAGTTGAATAGAAGGAATCTGAGTTTTTCCATTTAAATTTTTTCAATTTTAAAGGCCACTATAAGAAATTACTGCATATATTTCATCCCATTTGCTCCCCAATTTCATTCCTTCCTCCACTTGTTCATTTTTATCCATCACTACCCCCAAAAGTGTTTTCTTGGCACTTAAAATTTAGGAATACAATTTCTCTAATGCCTACTAAAATGCACTCTCCTAATACAGGGCAGGCTTCATGTACACTTACTGTCTTTTCAGGAAAAGAGACAAGAGACTATGCAATAGGTGTTCTACAGAATGAGGCAGCCTTAATAAGCATATTCAACTTATTTTACATCAGGCCAAACTGGCTTCCTGCCAGATCTGAAATAAAGAGTGCCATTATTGTTATTTTTGGAAAGATGCAAAGAGAGCTGGAGAAGGCATTGGCACCCCACTCCAGTACTCTTGCCTGGAAAATCCCATGGACGGAGGAACCTGGTAGGCTGCTGTCCATGGGGTCGCTAAGAGTCAGACACGACTGAGCGACTTCACTTTGACTTGTCACTTTCAGGCATTGAGAAGAAAATGGCAACCCACTCCAGTGTTCTTGCCTGGAGAATCCCAGGGACGGGGGAGCCTGGTGGGCTTCCATCTATGGGGGACCTACAGAGTCGGACATGACTGAAGCGACTTAGCAGCAGCAGCAGCAAAGAGAGCAGAAGCACTTCAGTGATCAGAGCGACATTCTTAGTAGAAAGGAGCACTAGAAAGTGAAAGCCTGATTTGTGAGGTAGCTTATTTACTCTTCCAACAAAAATATACTATGGGAATTCTATGTACCAGGCAGTGAATTAGCAATATTTATGCTTTTTAAAACACAGGCACTAATAGCTTCCTAAATTTCATAAGACAACGACCCAGTCTCTTTAACAAGTTAATAGCAGGAAGAGTGATGATTGCTGTATTTTAAGGGAGATTTAAAAGTCAACTTTTTGTTGACTGCAGTAATTTACCACCTGCAATATACAGATCTGATTTGGATCCTGATACATACAAATCAACTTAAAACACACATATACACAGGAGATAATCTATGAAGCATCTATACCTACAGCACTGCTTCACATAGGAAAGATATTTTTTCTGAACCAGCAAAATAAAGTCATTTACTAAATACACAGTTTTCTCAAGCCATTCATGAGACTTTCCATTCAAAACCACTTATAAGCATCAGTCATCTGCTCCTCTAAAAGAAAACCTGCCTGAAGAACTTTCAGTTTTTATTTTAGAGCTAGAAGAATCCTCAGAGCCATTATAAATTTAAAACTGAGGACCAAAAACTGTGGCTCAAGACCACAGAGGCCAGAGACCAAGCTCAGAGCCAGACCCCAGGCATTCTGACTCCCTGTCCACTGCTCTTTCCTATGTCATTACACACTTTCTCAGAACATCCTACCCTAGACTAAAGCATTTCCTGGCTCAGGGAATGAAAGAGGTATACCACCATGCTGCTACACTCTAGCTGGCTGAAACAGAGATAATATATGAAGAAAACCAGGAGGACTCCAATAAAAATAGACAAACCAACTGGACAATTCAACATACAAAAATGTAAACACCTAGTAAACACACAGGGATCCAACCTAAGGGATCTAAGGGAATAATTTCTTTTTTTTTTTTAAATACAGCAAGGGGAATTCCCTGGCAGTCCAGTAGCTAGGACTCACAGTGAAGCCAAGAAAAAGGAAAAAAAGTAAACTTCCGAGAAACAGGGAAAAAAGTAAATTTAATGAAGTAAGACACATTAAAAATACATCTAGCAAAGATTTACACATAAAAATTGTATAACTTCATTCAGGAGAGGAAAAAATGTAAGAAACCTGTATGTCCAACAGTAGGAGCAATCAGTTACATAAATCCGTACAACATTGCCTAAGAGAATATTATGCAAGCAATCAAAGCACATTTTTTGGTGGGGGTTTGGGAAAGAGCTCAAGATTTAATGTTAAAAGAAAACGTAAGATACAAAAACGTATCTATAACATGTCTTCATATATGTAAAAATATGTATAGAAAAAAACTGGAAGAAAGCACAATATATTAAACCATACAAGGTTACTGTTTTGGAGATCAAATATGACTGAACAGTGGCCATCTCTACGAAATGGTACAGAATATATTATTTTTTTAAATATTATTATATACAATGAAAATTACTTTTATAATAAGCACACAAAAAAAGAAGATAAATGCTGAAAAGGAAGAAGTCTGTCAGGTGGTTTTTTACAAAAGGGCTCAAAACTCCTGGCCTGTAGATGTCTCAACTGGGTACAGAAGAGGTTCAAAGGGGCTTTCCTTCCAGTTTCAGCCTTAATAACAAAATCTGGCAACACAAGCTGCACAAGAGGACTTCTCTTAGATGACCCCTGTCCCAGTGCTTTGGGGCAGCAGAGCAGGTTCACGTAACCTGTGGCTGGAAGATGCAGACAGCCACAGGTGGGACCGGATGTGTCATGACGTCAACCACCAGGTCTCCGCTGGCTGCCACAGCCCCGTCCCACGGAGATCTGTGCTACAAGCAGGGGACACACAGGGTGCCATGCAGCCCCTGCACTCAACGCTGCACTCTCCCAAGTGCACAGGCTCTCAACCATTTGGGGCCAAGGGCCCTTGGAGAATCAGATGAAAGCTGAAGTCAACAATCCATACAGGCCAAGACTTCCTTGGTGGTCCAGTGGTTGGCAAGTCCATCTGCCAACGTAGGGGACAAGGGTTTGATCTCTGGTCCAGGAAGATTCCACATGCAGAGAGGTGCCACAACTACTGAAGCCTGTGCACCCTAGAGCCCATGCTCTGCAACAAGAGAAGCCACCGCAATGACAAGCCTGTGCATGGCAACTAGAGAGTAGTCCCCCTCTTGCTTCAGCCAGAGAAAGCAGACAAGCAGCAATGAAGACACAGCACAGTCAAAAACTTATTAATTTTTTAAAAAATGATTCATGTTGATGTATGGCAAAAACCATCACAACATTATAATTATCCTCCAATTAAAATAAATTAATTTTTTTAATGAGTTTAGGTCTGAGAGTATGACTAAGAGCATCACCATAACTAACAGTGAGGGGAAAAACAGATTTAAAAAAAAAATGAATTCTACATAAGACAGATGCTCTCCTATCAAAAAGTCCACATTAAGAACTCTCCAAGTTTTACACAAAGGAAACACACTCCATTAAATGCAAAAGTGTTCAGGCTTTGAGAGTAGGTGAGGCTTAAGTCATTTTAAAGGATGAATACAATTTGGAAATAGTCCCTGTCCAGGCATCAAAAAAAAAAAAATAACCAAAACAATTTGGAAATAGAAGGCTGTGAGGTGTCATTAATGCAGACATTAAAAGTCAGTCTGAAGACATCTTAACATGAGAAAAACTACCCTATTTTAATTTTAAAAGAAAGAAGACTGTACAACTTTGCTTGTATTTGATACTTACTACAACAGTCTGTGTTCAAGCTGGTTTTAGAAAAGGCAGAGGAACCAGAGATCAAATTGCCAACATCCGCTGGATCATCAAAAAAGCAACAGAGTTCTGGAAAAACATCTGTTTCTGCTTTATTGACTATGCCAAAGCCTTTGACTCTGTGGTCACAATAAACTGTGGAAAATTCTGAAAGAGATGGGAATACCAGACCACCTAACCTGCCTCTTGAGAAACCTATACGCAGGTCAGGAAGCAACAGTTAGAACTGGACATGGAACAACAGATCGGTTCCAAATAGGAAAAGGAGTACCTCAAGGTTGTATATTGTCACCCTGCTTATTTAACTTACATGCAGAGTACATCATGAGAAATGCTGGGCTGGATGAAGCACAAGCTGGAATCAAGATTGCCAGGAGAAATATCAGTAACCTCAGATATGCAGATGACACCACCCTTATGGCAGAAAGTGAAGAGGAACTCAAAAGCCTCTTGATGAAAGTGAAAGAGGAGAGTGAAAAAGTTGGCTCAAAGCTCAACATTCAGAAAACTAAGATCATGGCATCTGGTCCCATCACTTCATGGAAATAGATGGGGAAACAGGGGAAACAGTGGCTGGCTTTATTTTTCTGGGCTCCAAAATCACTGCAGATGGTGATTGCAGCCATGAAATTAAGAGGTGGACTGTGAAGAAGGCTGAGCACCGAAGAATTGATGCTTTCAAACTGTGGTATTGGAGAAGACTCTTGAGAGTCCTTTGGACTGCAAGGAGATCCAACCAATCCATTCTGAAGGAGACCGGCCCTGGGATTTCTTTGGAAGAAATGATGCTAAAGCTGAAACTCCAGTACTTTGGCCACCTCATGCAAAGAGTTGGCTCATTGGAAAAGACTGATGCTGTGAGGGATTGGGGGCAGGAGGAGAAGGGGACGACCGAGGATGAGATGGCTGGATGGCATCACCGGCTCGATGGACGTGAGTCTGAGTGAACTCCAAGAGTTGGTGATGGACAGGGAGACCTGGCGTGCTGTGATTCATGGGGTCACAAAGAGTTGGACACGACTGAGCGACTGAACTGAACTGAACTCTTTGGAAGGAAAGTTATTACCAACCTAGACAGCATATCTAGGTTGTCTCTAAAAAGTAGAGACACTACTTTGCCAACAAAGGTCCATCTAGTCAAGGCTATGGTTTTTCCAGTAGTCATGTATGGATGTGAGAGTTGGACTGTGAAGAAAGCTGAGCGCTCAAGAATTGATGCTTTTGAACTGTGGTGTTGGAGAAGACTCTTGAGAGTCCCTTGGACTGCAAGGAGATCCAATCAGTCCATTCTAAAGATCAGTCCTGGGTGTTCTTTGGAAGGAATGATGCTAAAACTGAAACTCCAGTACTTTGGCCACCTCATGCGAAGAGTTGACTTATTGGAAAAGACTCTGATGCTGGGAGGGATTGGGGGTAGGAGAAGGGGACGACAGAGGATGAGATGGCTGGATGGCACCACTGACTCGATGGATATGAGTCTGAGTGAACTCCGGGAGTTGGTGATAGACAGGGAGGCCTGGCGTGCTGCAATTCATGAGGTATCAAAGAGTCGGACATGACTGAGCGACTGAACTGAAGAACAGTCTGTAACAGCAACAGACGTAAATAAATGCAATGTCCATTAATAGGGGACTGATTCAAGAAATTATGGTGCTACAGAGCCATAAGAAAAGAAAGTGACACACACCACACGGGTAACGGAACGCTCTCCAGAACGTCCAACGAGCTCAAACATGCCACCGCTTGTGTAAAACAGGGGAAAGAGAAGAACGCACACACAGAATGTGGACAGATGGACGTTTCTGCCCCTACGCACTCTGTCTCACTGTTTATCTTTTTGTTTCTTTTGAATTCTAAACCATTCTGAGACTTGGTTATTCAAAACATATGTCAATTACGTTTTAAAATTATGGAAAATACTGAAAATACAGCTAAAATGAGTAACCTCGGACAAGTCAGTTAACTTCTCTCAGTTTCTCTAACATGGGGATGATAGACCTTACCTTCCAGGTTATACAGGTGAAGCACTTTGGAAAGTGCCCGACCTATGGTTAAGAGCTCAATAAATAAAACCTTAAAGGGAAAACTACAATTAAAAGATAACAGTGATTATCACTTGTCACAGTACAACAGATTACAGTTTTATTCTTAACGTTTCTATGTTGCTGTTCAGTGCTAAGTCATGTCCGACTCTATGCAACCCCATGGACTGCAGCACACCAGGCTTCCCTGTCCTTCACTGTCACCCAGAGTTTGCTCAAATTCATGTCCATTGAGTCAGTGATGCTACCTAAACATCTCATCCTCTGCCACCCACTTCTTTTTTGCCTTCAGTCTTTCCCAGCATCAGGGTCTTGTCCAGTGAGTCAGCTCTTCATATCACGTGGCCAAAGTACTGGAGCTTCAGCTTGAGCATCAGCCCTACCAATGAGTATTCAAGGCTGATTTCCTTTAGGATTGACTGGTTTAATCTCTTTGCACTTCAACATCCTCAAGAGTCTTCTCCAGGACACTTCCCAAAACATCAATTCTTCGGCATTCAGTGTTCTTTCAGTCCAACACTCGCATCCGTACATAACTACTGGAAAAACCAAAGCTTTGACCCTATGAACCTTTATAGGCAAGTGATGTCTCTGCTTTTTAATATGCTGTATAGGTTTGTTGTAGCTTTCCTTCCAAGAAGCAAGCACCTCTTATTCCCGTGGCTACAGTCACTGTCTGCAGTGATTTTGGAGCCCAAGAAAATAAACTGCTTCCAATTTCTCCTCTTCTAGTTGCCATGAAGTAATGGGCCAGGATGTAAAGATGTTAGTTTTTTTTAACGTTGTGCTTTAAGCTAGCTTTCTTTTTTAATACATTTCTATAATAAAGAAGACCTAATTACTTATATTCAGAAGAAAATAAGTTTGTCTTCTGCTTCAATTAACACAAAGAGGTATTTGAAGAATTAATTAAGCAAAAAAATTTAAAGTGATACTTCCACGAGCAGAGGAATGACTCAATAAAAATGGTCTCTTCAAAAGGCCACAGACAATCATGGGACAAGCAGAGAGGCGTGTAGGGCCCAGTGTGGAGGCCACCATGGCAGCAGCCTGCAAACTGAGAAAAGGCTACAGCCAAAAGACCCTGCAGAAGACCCAGAGGACTCTGTGCTGCTAAGTCGCTTCAGTTGTGTCCGACAGAGACGGCAGCCCACCAGGCTCCGCCCTCTCTGGGATTCACCAGGCAAGAACACTGGAGTGGGTTGCCATTTCCTTCTCCAATGCATGAAAGTGAAAAGTGAAAGGACTCTGTGAGTTAGCCTCAAAAGATGCTTCTCAGGCCTGAGACACTGCAAGAATGGTGGAATTAAGGTCCAAAATGGAAAAGGGAATCAACTTGAGGAGAAAACAAAGTGGGAGAGGCCTGGTCAGGGGCATGGTCTCCCTCTCAGAATGGCTCCAGAATAAGACTGACAAGCTGTTTTATATAAACTAAAGGGCCACCAGGGCCCCACAATAAGCTAAGAAAAAAGGAAATCTAGCATTTGCCTGGGAGCATCTGAACACCTCTCCCATTCAGCAGAGCACAGGAACTGTGAAGCTGGCTGGCCTGGACAGGAGAAGGCAAGGAAGGGAGCTCTGAGGACATTCATACTCAGAGCATATGCTGGGCCCTTGGAAAAGTGCAGAGGGGCCTGATCAGGGACTGGAACCGAAGAGGGAGAGGAATGGAATGGAAAGCAATCAGCATTCTTCACCCCCTCTCCCTACTCTATTTTTTTTTTTTTTTGGCCTTGCCACCAGGCTTGTGAGATCTTAGTTCCCCAACCGGGGGTTAAACCCAGGCCACAACAGTGAAAGCCCCAAATCGTAACCACTAGTCTACCAGGGAAATCTTTTTTTTTCTTTCCTTTCCTGCATCCCCCTTTTGACACTAGCGATCCCTCATCTCAATCACTCTCTGTGACCAGGGTCTTTTTTCTTGATAACTATCTTTCCAAAATACTTGATGACTAACTCTCCAAAACAGAGAGACTGCTACAGAACATAATGAACCTTGAAACAACCAGCCAACCCTATCACTGAAGTCCTCTGCACCTTATCTCACTACCAGAGCCAAGCAGAGGCTCCTTTCACCGTTGGACACAGGGAGCACACAATGCTGATAACACTCAGCCACTTCACAGCCAGCCAGCACATGAACAGTGTAGAACCTCAGGGCTTTGCCCTCTCGAGCGGAAAACCTATTCCTACCTCTCAAAGCTTGTGCATGGTCAGAGAATTCTAGTGTACATGCCTCTCTGCTTAAGGAAAGTAAGATCAGGAGGGACCAGGTGCCAGTGATAAAGGGCCCTACTAGCGATCCCTCATCTCAATCACTCTCTGTGACCAGGGTCTTTTTTCTTGATAACTATCTTTCCAAAATACTTGATGACTAACTCTCCAAAACAGAGAGACTGCTACAGAACATAATGAACCTTGAAACAACCAGCCAACCCTATCACTGAAGTCCTCTGCACCTTATCTCACTACCAGAGCCAAGCAGAGGCTCCTTTCACCGTTGGACACAGGGAGCACACAATGCTGATAACACTCAGCCACTTCACAGCCAGCCAGCACATGAACAGTGTAGAACCTCAGGGCTTTGCCCTCTCGAGCGGAAAACCTATTCCTACCTCTCAAAGCTTGTGCATGGTCAGAGAATTCTAGTGTACATGCCTCTCTGCTTAAGGAAAGTAAGATCAGGAGGGACCAGGTGCCAGTGATAAAGGGCCCTGGGATTCCCCTCAGGCCTCAGTAAACACAAGGATCTGAGGAGCCTCACTTTCTCTCTGATTCCAATCCCCTGGGAGCAAACCTTATTCAGAGACAAAGTGTCTACAGTTCATCCTGTTTGGAAGCTGAGACCCCATTTCCTAAACACCAACATGAAACACACAATGCAACCTCTACACACTCAGAAAAGCCCCACACCACTTTCAAGGGGGCAACAAGCTGTGAACAGAAGTTTGTTTACAAATCACAGAAAGTATTCTGAATGTTCCACTGGGAAAAGGCACTTTATAATAAGAAAAATGACAGGCAGCAGGCAAAATTCAAACTCTTCACAGATTTTTAATGAAACAATATCGCTATAATTGATAATATATTTTAATTTGTTCAACTCTCTTCCAAATGCTTCTTTTCAAAAGACAGAGTGTGGATGAACTTCCCTGGTGGTCCGGTGGTTAAGAATCCACCTGCCAATGCAGGGGACACAGGTTCAATCCCTGCTCCAGGAAGATCCCACATGCCAAGGCAACAAAGCCCATGTGCCACAACTACTGAGCGCATGATCTGCAACAAGAGAAGCCACAGCAACGAGAAGCCTGTGCATCCCAACCAGAGTAGCCCCCACTCACTGCAACTAGAGAAAGCCCACAGGCAGCAATGAAGACCCAGTGCAGTCAAAGAAATAAAATAAAAAGATACAGCATGTTCACAGCAGAAAGACTACAGGCTATGTGGCCAGAAAGATCTGGATGCAAAATCTGGCTCTAAAATGCGTAAGCTGTGCCCCATCCAGGCTCCTCTGTAAAACAACAATGTGTCTTGTCCCTTGAGAGACCTAAGCTCACATCCAGGGGCTGGCACAGAATCAGTATCTGAGAGCTATTTTTACAGGTGAGTCTCACAAGAGCCCAACAGGTGAACCAGATCCTAAGGACTTCCCTGGTGGCTCAGACAGTAAAGCGTCTGCCTGCAATGCAGGAGACCCAGGTTCGATCCCTGGGTCGGGAAGATCCTCTGGAGAAGGAAATGGCAACCCATTCCAGTATTCCTGCCTGGAGAATTCCGTGGACTGAGGAGCCTGGTAGGCTACAGTCCACGGGATCGCAAAGAGTCGGACACGACTGAGCTTCACTTATCCCAGTTTACAGATGAAGAACCAGAACATCAGGGTCCCATCCAAAGTCACAGGGCTCAGAGCAGACTGCGGTCTCTTCGTGTCGACTCCTGACGACAGCTCCCTGACCGAATGAGAGAAACCTGGAGCCAGACCAGCACACGTACAGCTTACCTACACATGAAGACAGACTGCGTGTTTTAATTAAGTGAAATACATCTTGAAGTGTATTTATAGAAAGAGACACATTTCAGGGAGAAATTGCTGGTGAAAAAGCTGGCTCCAATCAAAATTAAGATGACCTCATCCCCCCCATTAGTCATTAATCACGGGGCAAACAAGTGCTTTAAAAGCCTCCAACAAAAGGGGATGTGGTGGTGAAATGAAACTAGCAGAAAAGCAGCACAGATCTAACAGCACCTACAACTAACAGTCCACTGGCGTTTGGCAGGCGTGACTCTCGGGCACCCGTCTCACTGTACAACTTCACAACGAGCCTCTCCGACCATCTACAAAACTGGATTAAATCTCACAGGGGAAGGAACAAGACCAGCAAATGAAACTAAGACCAAGACTCAGCTACAAAATGAGGAAGTACAGAAGCTGAATTCATTTAGAAAATTTTCACATAAATGAAAGCAGTACTTTTAAGGAGATCTGAATGGCACTAGTTGGTGAAGAACAAGCACTGTACAGAGGCTGAAGGACACGGCTCCTGGCTTCAAACATGGTTCAAGCCTCAATGCTATTCTTGGTTGCTTAACCCTATACTTATTATTCAATTTCTCTAAGCCCATTTTCTCATCTGTAAAAAAAAGGTTAGTAAACATCCCCACCTCACAGTTCAGTTCAGTCGCTCAGTTGTGTCCAACTCTGCAATCCATGGACTTCAGCACACCGGGCCTCCCTGTCTATCAGCAACTCCCGGAGTTTACTCAAACTCACATTCGTTGAGTCGGTGATGCCATCCAACCATCTCATCCTCGGTCGTCCCCTTCTCCTTCTGCCTTCAATCTTTCCCAGCATCAGAGTCTTTTCAAATGAGTCAGCTCTTCACATCAGGTGGCCAAAGTATTGGAGTTTCAGCTTCAACATCAGTCCTTTCAATGAATATTCAGGACTGATTTCCTTTAGGATGGACTGGTTGGACCTCCTTGCAGTCCAAGGGACTCTCAAGAGTCTTCTCCAACACCACAGTTCAAAAGCATCAATTCTTCAGTGTTCAGCTTTCTTTATAGTCCAACTCTCACATCCATACATGACTGCTGGAAAAACCATAGCCTTGACTAGATGGACCTTTGTCGGCAAAGTAATGTCTCTGCTTTTTAATATGCTGTCTAGGTTGGTCATAACTTTCCTTCCAACAAGTAAGTGTCTTTTAATTTCATGGCTGCAGTCAACATCTGCAGTGATTTTGGAGCCCCAAAAAATAAAGTGTCACTGTTTCCCCATCTATTGCCATGAAGTGATGGGACCGGATGCCATGATCTTAGTTTTCTCAATGTTGAGCTTTAAGCCAACTCTTTCTCTCTCCTCTTTCACTTTCATCAAGAGGCCACCTCACAGAGGTACAGTAATAAAAAGACATTTGAAAGCACTTACATAACTGTGGCACACAAGTGTTATGTTGTTATGATTACTTGGAGAAGCTGAAGGTTCTAATTCTCTATCCCAAGATCAAGATAAGAATTCAAGTAGCAACAGGATATACAGCTCATCCTTCTACTGTCAGATTCTTGACCCCACCTCCTATCTGGGGTAAATCCAATTTTGATAACCCTAACACATAATGTATGTTCTTATTTTAAATCAGCACTTCTCTGTCATATTCTTAATAAACAGTAGTTCAATAAAGTTGTGGCAGAAATGGCAAACTGGCCTGACTTTGGTTTTGAGTTTTGTGGGAGTAAGAAACACCACTGATAAACTAATACACAACTAGAACAATTACAATTATTGTCCTCAAATAAGTCACTTCAAATCTGGATGCAAAGACTGCAGATGGAGCAGCTGAGGCTACGTAAGCTGCAGACCTCAGAATGGAGCCGCTACAGCAGGAGACAGTGGACATACAGGCCAGAAGAGAGCAGGCTCCTTGTAAGCACAGTCCCGCTCACAAGTGGAACCAAGGCAAGGCTGAAACCAACAGAGCAGCCCTAACACAGAACCCGAACCTGTGGCTTTTGCAATCAGACACAGCCAACCTGTGCATCCCTGAAGGACCCACAGGCTTTCCTGGGGAAAGGGGTCTACTCAACTTCTCTTACCTGAGCACAACTGTTCGATCTTTGTCAGATTCAACTGCAGAGACTCATTGATCCAGGCCAGCATGTCATGTCGACTGAGGTTATCACTGGTGACTGACGTTGAGTACACGTTCACTGCCATCTTCTACAGAATGTGAGAAAAGAGAAAGGATCGCATTACTGGGCAGTAAGAAAGTGCAAGCATTTCCTGAAGTCACCAGAGCAGAAGTATGGGGACACTCAACTTGGAAGCCGCACCCCCATTCTTCCCCAAGATGCCAAATCAGAGACCTAGGATTCCAGCCACAAGCTTAGATTTCCAAGAGTAAACATAACCTGAAATGAATGGCTCAAAACCAGCCAGCCTAAAATTCAGGCCCCATTTTAATGTGATTGGTATAAAAATGTACTTAGAAAATGTCAATTCATTTATCCATTAATGTATCAAAATGTTTACACCAGTTTTCTTCAGATGGTGGGCTTTTTATTAATTTCTCTTTATAGTTTCCACTACAAAGTTCTCCAAATTTTCTTAAAGACTATGTCCACAAGTGCAAGCATTTCCTGAAGTCACCAGAGCAGAAGTATGGGGACACTCAACTTGGAAGCCGCACCCCCATTCTTCCCCAAGATGCCAAATCAGAGACCTAGGATTCCAGCCACAAGCTTAGATTTCCAAGAGTAAACATAACCTGAAATGAATGGCTCAAAACCAGCCAGCCTAAAATTCAGGCCCCATTTTAATGTGATTGGTATAAAAATGTACTTAGAAAATGTCAATTCATTTATCCATTAATGTATCAAAATGTTTACACCAGTTTTCTTCAGATGGTGGGCTTTTTATTAATTTCTCTTTATAGTTTCCACTACAAAGTTCTCCAAATTTTCTTAAAGACTATGTCCACTTTTACAATCAAAAAAGTAACCTTTTCTATAACCTAAGTACTACAGAGGTGGTGGCAAATGACCTCACAGAGAAGAGTCCTTAGTAAAATTCTCTGCTGAACCTACTGAGGACAGGAGGCCATCTGCAGGCCTACTAAGCACCAGGAGCTTAGCAGACACTTGGCTAAGCTAAGTGAGAAGCTTAAGCAGAGTGGCTACAGCCCTGTGAGCAGGAGGGTGAGGAGGAACAGAAGTGGGGAAAGTGAAGCAGCCAGATCCTGTTAGGACTCTGCAGGCATGATGAGGAGTTCAGATGTTATCCCTTAACTGTTCAAGAATCCCTTCCTGGGATTTAAATGGGGGAGAATCACATTCTTATTTAAGTTTGAAAAAAGTCACCAACTGCTGGTGAACAGATAATGGGAAGAGAAGATTCAGTATGAGATAAGGGCAGGTAGATCCAGACCTAAATGAGATTCCTGGGCAATTACCATGAGGACTCATGACTACACAACAGCAGTCCCCAACCTTTTTGACACCAGGGACTGGTTTTGTGGAAGACAGTCTTTTCATGGACAGACTGGGGTAAGGGGGGAGGAGGCAGGCAGATGGTTTTCGAATGATTCAAAGTGCATTACGTTATTGTGCACTTTATTTCTAGTATTATTATATCAGCTCCACCTCAGATCATCAGGCATTAAATCCTGGAGGCTGGGGACTCCTGCTAGAAAATACTAAATTTCACCATGACCGACACTTGTAATTTTCCTCATTTCATGTAACATCAATATGATCAACGCGGGAAGAAAAATTCAGGACAATCTGGAACCACCATGGGACCCTTGAGCATTTCATTCCTCCATCAAGGGACTAGTTAGTCTTCCCTTGCATCTCCAGCACACCTCACAAGTCGAACAGATACAGAATGTGAGGGCCAGAAATGATGGAGATCTACCACACAACCTCCTCTTCATCTGACATCTCAGGCTTGTGCCCCCAAACCCCACATCCCCCTCCCTCGAGGACTTGGCACAGCACATTACACAGTGGGCTCAGGAAAGGCTGCTTGCTTTCATGCTGGCAGGACAGTGTCAAGCAGAGAAAAATGTGTCTCAGAAAGCAAATTATCAACTCTCTTACCTAAACTCAGATGACAAAACCATATTATACAAGAAGTCAACACAATCTAGTTCCTGACTCCACTGGGAAATTAATCCCTATGTTCCCTTAGCACTTCATTCAAACCTCTGCAACTCTTCATTTCTGAACCATTCCCAGATGGGATCTGAACCAGTAGGAAATTTGCTCTATGCAAAGAGCTGAGTACTTGAAGCCTGGGTTTGAACATGAGGCTCTCACTCAGTTGTATGAACCTGGGCAAGTTACTTAACTTCAGTACACCTCATTTTATTTTATGAGTGAATATCCCCTATTTGAGGTGATGTTTAAATGAGGTAAGGCACAAAAAATGGTTTGGCATTAAACAAACAAGTCCAGGAGAGAGACCTTGTCTCATTTATCCTATCTCCAGTGCCAAAAACAGCACCTGAGACCTGTCACTACCATCTCTCACCTCCATCCACTGCGACAGACATCAAACTGGTCTCTGTCTCAAACTGTTTTTATACAAAGCGAAGGAGAATTTTCTGAATCAAAAATCAGACCAAGTGACTCCTGTGTTTAAAATCTCTAAATGAAGAAATGAAATGCAGACTGTGTGGTATCAAAGAGAAACACATGCAAACAAAAACCACCCCAGTCCCAGGGTGAGCACCTATAATCTATTTTGGCAACATTCATACATACATCCATCAAGCACTGTGTGTATCATGCTTCCATAAAATGTAAGCAGCTGGTAAAGCCACGTGTGTCTCCTGACCACACCTCAGCTCAGAAAAACTTAATGGCCTTTCCTCATCATAAATTTAAAACTCTTTCATTAGCAGCACATTAATACCTGGCCCCATGTGCTCCGCAAACTCTGCAGCCACTAAATACATGGGGCTAGGCCCCCTGTGGATGTGCAATAAACATCCACTGACTCAACTATTTAATTTGCTCTTCCAGGCAGTCAAGAGACCAGCTCTCAGAGCCTCAGCTACAGCTAGCGACAGCTCACTCTCTTCCTCCATAAGGATTCCTCTGCTTGGCCTCAGTGGAAGAAAGACCCCATGATCACCACACAAACCTCACCCCTCCTTGATCCACATTTAAACTTCCTTGAAAAAGCCTCCCCTTACCTCTCCATATATAGCCTCTCCTAAAGGCTCCCAAACCCACTCCAATTTAAGGCTGGCTGATGAGCACTTATCACTTTCAAGGTACCATACTGAGCACTGTGGAATGGGGGGGGGGGGAACCTCCCCCCAAAAAGCAATGTGGCCCTAGGTAAATACCTCACCTTTCCAGATCACAAATAACTCATCTGCTCATCCCGAGGAGGCAGTGAGGATTAACTGACTCTAAGTAAAAAACACAGCATGTCCTAAGCTTCCCTATGTGTCAGAAACTGTATACATATATACACCATCATAAAGGGCACACTGGAAACACACTGTCTAGACCTGGACCTCAGGGAAGCAGCGTAATACAGAGATTAAGGGCCTGGACTCAAAGAGTCACAGACTTGGGTTCAGCCACTTGCTGGACACCTAAAGCAGATAACCTCTCAGAGTCTCGGTCCCCTAATTTGTAAAATGAAGATAAAATCTGTTGAGACAAGTGCAATATGACATAAAACCACACAACACCTGGCACACAACAAGTGCCCAATTAGCAAAGAGCTGCTATTATCACTACTCTTACAGATACCCCACCAGAGACGCCGACGGCAGGCCTGGTGCATCTTCCTTCAATGGACTTCAGGAGTTTCAATCCCAAAATGGAGTAGAGGCCCAGCTCTGCCCTGCAGCACCCCAGGTCAGCTGTGAAACCAAGTACTGAAAAAGCACAGTTCATATAACCCTATTACACTGTCTCGCCAGTGATCATATGAAATTCTTTTCCATGTATTAATTTTCTCATTTCCATGTATTTTTTCATTTTCGGTCTCCCCACCACAATGTAGACTACTAGAAACCAGGCCTTTGCCCTCCTGCTCCAGGGAGTATAGCCATTACTTAACACAGTGCCTAGCGCTCACACTGGACGCTCAACAAACACTGATGAAGAAAGGAAGAAGTCCAGGGAGTTGGCTTGCTTTTCACCATACTCGGGGGACAAGACCTTTCTACGTGTAGTAGTATCTTTCTCCCGCGTTTTACAGATGAGGGAACTGAGGCCCAGAGAGGTTAAAGCACCTGCCCAAGGTCGCACAGCAGGGTATTCAATACAAGTTGCACTCCAAAACCCGGACTCTTAATCATCAGGCGGCGCCGTCTCCTACAGTGGAGGGGGGAGGTGGTCCTCAGAACTTCCAGCAGGCCCACTCCAACCCCACACAGGCCCCCTACCCGGCCCAACCATCCCGGAACCTCCTGCCTCCAGTCCTGGTTCCACGCCTAGGCCGCGGCCCGTAAGCCTCACGCCGCCGAGGGGCAGCCCCCACTTCCGGCCCGACGCCCCGCCCCCGTCCCCGGCGGAGCGAAGAGCGCGCGCCCCCCAGCCCGCGCGCGCCGGGTCACGGCCCCACCCTTCCCCCACCCGGCCCGAACCGACGCTGGGGGCGGAGCCCGAAGCTTGATGGACGGCTGGAGTGCCCTAGGGGCGGGGCGCCGGCTGCCGGGGCAATGCAACTGCGCGAGGTCTGCCGCAACCAATGAGATCCCACCTCAGGCAGATGTGACCCCGCCTAGAAGGCGGGATCCAGTTACAAATTCTCCACCCCAGTAGCCAAAAAATTGGTTTTACAATGAATTTCTACAAAAAATGGATTATTAGGAAAAGAAGATAAATCGATAGGCGCTTTAAGGAAGGACTTAAAAGTCACATTAGAGACATATTCTGAGACTTTTCTTTGTAGAATGACCCTGTAATCTCATCATCCGTTTTTTTCTCAGTATAGTCATCTCGTTTAATTGTTTATGCCTTTATTGTCTGCTTTTCCATAAATTCCACGGAAGCAAGAATCTTCTCAGTCCTGTTCCCACGGTGTCCAAGAGCCTGATATTTGGAGTATTAGAGACTTGTTCAAAGAATGAGTTAGACCCACTTTACAGAAGAGAAAACTGAGGGTTAGAGAGATCAGTTCCCCTGTATCACAAAGACTGATCCAAGTTTTGAGCTGGTTTTCTTGTCAAAATATCATTGATTCATGTGTTCAGCAAATGGTTTTTTTCCCTGATTAATCAAACCCTAGGGATTTGGCAGCGACCAAGAAACAGACATAGCCTCTGAGCTCTTAAAGTTTCCAATCTGTCAGGGAAGGCAAAGCACATAACTAATTATACATCACTGTTTAATTACAAGGGCTTCCCTGCTGGCTCAGCGGTAAAGAACCAGCCTGCAATGCAGGAGACATAAGAGACACTGGTTGGATCCCTAGGTTGAAAAGATCCCCTGGAGGAGGAGATGGCAATCTACCCCTGTATTCTTGCCTGGAAAATGCCATGGACAGAGGAGCTGGCAGCCTACGGTCCAAAGGGTCGCAAAGAGTCAGACACCACTAAGCACAATGAGCATGTTTAATTACAAACCAGACTTAGTTAGACAGGAATGGGCTGTGGCAGGAGAGATAGCACCTGCATTGCAAGTAGGGGCCTAGAGGCCTCTTCTGGGCTGGGTCTCACCCAAGTAGCTGCTGAAGCAGGGGAGATGTTCAGGGAAGAATGGGTTAGGGAGCTGGGACAGGAGCTCTTTATCAACTGGTCTGGAGGCATTTCAGTATTTTAACTACCAGTACTGCTGGGTTGTCTTGCTGGTGAGTAGCGCTCCAAGAGTATACAGCAGGAGAAAACCTGACCTCACCTAAACAGTGTGGGAAGGCTTCCTAGAGATATTACTTGCCCTAAAATATAGGATGTTAACCTAGCGAGAGTTAGGGTAGAAAGACAAAAGCATGCAGCAAAGAACGCAGTAACAAATGATTATAGTAATAGTAGTACTATATGGATAATTGAATACAGATAGTCATAAGTGATTTGGGTGTTTGTGTTAATTACCCTCAACTTCAAAAGCAGAGACATTACTTTTCCGACTAAGGTCCGTCTAGTCAAGGCTATGGTTTTTCCTGTGGTCATGCATGGATGTAAGAGTTGGGCTGTGAAGAAGGCTGAGCGCTGAAGAATTGATGCTTTTGAACTGTGGTGTTGGAGAAGACTCTTGAGAGTCCTTTGGACTGCAAGGAGATCCAACCAGTCCATTCTGAAGGAGACCGGCCCTGGGATTTCTTTGGAAGGAATGATGCTAAAGCTGAAACTCCAGTACTTTGGGCACCTCATGCGAAGAGTTGACTCATTGGAAAAGACTCTGATGCTGGGAGGGATTGGGGGCAGGAGGAGAAGGGGACGACCGAGGATGAGATGGCTGGATGGCATCACTGACTCAATGGATGTGAGTCTGGGTGAACTCCGGGAGTTGGTGATGGACAGGGAGGCCTGGCATGCTGCGATTCATGGGGTCGCAAAGAGTCGGACATGACTGAGCACTGAACTGAACTCAACTATACACAAGGATGTTAAGTTTCCAGTGCTTTCAGTAAATTTTGTAAGTAGCAAAGCCTTCAGGTTTGGGTTCAAATCCTGACTCTGCTAGGGGTTAGTATCAAATGAGATGTATGTAATGTTCTTAGACCACTCCCAGCACATAGTATGTGCTCAGTGTTAATGGCTTCAGAGTCCCTTTCAGTTGATGTCAATATTCAATTTCTGTCAGCTGATATGCTGTCAGCAGTACCGGAAAGCCATGTGGAGTGGGGGAGGAATGGGGGAGGGAAATGAAAGTCAAGTCAAGAAGGACCTCAGGTGTCGGACTAGCATTCAAACCTGGTTCTGGAGACACAGGACATCACAGGTCTCTGAGCTAGAGCCTCAGAAAAAAACTCATCTGCCCTCCCAGGCCACAGCGCCCCAAAGAGATAAGGAAGGGCCACGTGGCCTACTTAGGCTCCACCCTCCTCTCTGAGAAGGCGGTTAAGCCAAGGTTGTCCGAGTCACATTAAGCTCTAACTGTGAAAGACCAGAGGGTAAAAAGAAAAAAGAACTTCCATCCAGTAGGACAAAGTTGGGAGATTTTACTATGTGCTTTTAAGTGACTTTTAATATATGTGGTAATCTCTAAACTGTAAGTCTTCTCCCCGAAAACAAAATAAATAAAAATCTATGACTTCAAACCTGAGTTTTCCAAATGTATGACAAGCTTATTAAACTAAAAATTGGTGTTAGGAGGGGATCACCTGCCTTGAGCACCTCACAAGCCCATGGAAGAGATGGGCACAATAATAAGAAATAATACAGAGCACTTTGTGCTGAGATATTCTTCTATCAGTCCACAGGGAAGGACAGCTCAGATTAGAGAATGTCTCTTAGTGCTGCCTAGAATGGGGGCAAAGAAGTCTTCCTGGAAGAGGTGAGAACTGAAGGACCAGGCAAAGGGGAGAATGCTGTTCTGGGGAGAGAACAACATATGCAAAGACTCAGTAAGCAGCCACCAAATCCAGCAATAAAGTTAACAGAAAGAAGAAAGGAGAGAAGGCAGAAAGGAGAGAAGGAAGGTAAGTTGAAAAAAAGTAAGAGAAGGAAGCAAGAAAGGTCAATTGTGTCATAGGCTGCAAAAGGCAGCAGGTAATTTCAGAATCTAGACACACACACACATACACAGATGCAGGGGAGACCAATGGATTCACAAAACAGATATCCATTCACAACTTCTTTGCACTGGCTGTGTGGCCTTGGGTACTAACTTCTGAGTCTCAGTTCTTTTACCTGGGATCACGGTAACCACTGCCTCACTTCAGGGTTGCTGGGAGGACTCTAAACAGTAAACAATAAAGCAGCTGTTGTGTACTCAGCACTCACTACCCACAAGCACTCTGCATGTGCTTCACACACACTGAATTACTTGATCCACACATCAGCCTTATGAAGTTATTATCTTTGTCTTACAGCTGCATAAACGGAGGCTCAAAGTGGCTATGGAGCACATTCAAGGTAACAAGCTAGGAGGAGGTAAAGCAAGGAGAGGCATCCAGTCTGGCTGCAGGAAGGAATTAAGGACCAACCAAGCACAAGCCTGGAACAGAAAATCACTCAAGAGCCAGTTGACTGAAGTAGGGTGGGGGACCCTCTCTGTCCAGTGCTGATCCCCCACCAAATAACCATGGAACTGTTCAGAGGTCAGTCAAGCACCCCCAGGGAAGATCCCTTTCACAAATCTCTGGGGTGCCAGACTCCAAAACCACCCACGCTTACTCTCCCTAACAAGGAGCAAGGGGACCCCAACATGTTGCGGGTGGGGTGATGGACACAATTTCAGCACCAAATACTGCTGTTGCTCAGCTCTTTTGCAACACCTAGATGAAAATTACCTGTCCTTTTAAAAGATTTTATTAATACATTAATATTGGATGTTACCATCACTATAAGGGTTTTATTATCATAATGCCATTCAGTACATGTGAGGGCCTACTGTGTGCCAGGCACCAGGCAAAACAACTTACCCAGGTTACAGCCTTAAACATTCACAGCAACCCAGGAAGCAGGTAGGGTTTACGATCCTCATCTTTTAGAGATGAAAAGTTCCAAGGTGATACATGTGAGCCCCCAGATACAGCCCCAGGCAACCAGAAGATATTTTCAGAAAAGGTCTGCTTGTGGTACAAACCCCAACTACTTCCCCAAGATCAGAATGTCCATCACATTCTCCACTTGGCCTTAGTCATAGGATCCAAACCTGGCCCCCATCTTGAAAAAACGGAGAATTGCCCCCACAGACCCTCCAAGGTCTCCCCTTAAGGCTGCTCCCAAGCAGGCCACAACACTCAAGGGCCCCTCACCTGGACAGCTAGTCCATCTCCTCTCTTGGGGTTTCGAGGCCGAGGCTGTTTATTTCGCTTCATCCTGTCCTGGCACTTGGGGCAGCACTGCATACAAGATGGCTTAATAAGGCAGCTAAGGCCCCTGGGGCCTGAACACCTGAGCAGAGCACCAGCAGGATTGGCTTGCTAATTGCCAGTGTCTCACCATGGTGACTTGCACCCGGGCAGTTCTATTCTAGCCTGCTGCTGCTAAGTCGCTTCCGTCGTGTCCAACTCTGTGGACCCCATAGACAGCAGCCCACCAGGCTCCTCCATCCCTGGGATTCTCCAGGCAAGAACACTGGAGTGGGTTGCCATTGCCTTCTCCCTAAAGGAACCATATGACCAATATTAACCTCTGGAAAGCTACTAGAATCTTCATCAGAACCGTTTCATTGACCAAAGGCTAGAGGTAGTGACACAGAATTGACATGGACTCTGGACTTTGGGACACGTGGCTGGGTGGACCCAGGTGACTTTCTGAAGGGAGTTGCAACGTTAAGCTTACCAAAGGCAAGAAACACAGTCCACCCAAAGAACTGGGGGGCCACAGGCAGCTGTTAAAAATTGATCCTTGGTCATTCCCAAGGAGTCTCCCCTCACTGGAGCCAACTCCCCTCACTGACCATGGCTCAGTTATGACATGACAACTTAGGAGCAGTGGAACAAAGTGCAGAAGCCTACAAAGGGACAAGGAATGGACAGTCAGCCCTGGGATTTTTGACTCATCACAACCAGCTAGCCAATAGCTGTGGGAAATAACCTGGACTTGACTGTTCCAGACATCAAGGCTTTCAATGAACTTGTTATTTGGGGAAACAAGGTTTAGAAATCCATTCACTATCCCAGATTGGTCCTTGGACGGGTATCGAGTAATTCTCAGGCTCCACTTTAGAGTTAATGCATCAAGAGCTCTAGCGGTAGGGCTTGTTCTCCACTGAACAAGCCTTACAGGGCATGCTGATACATTGGAGTTTGGGGTCCATGGTACTTAAAAAGGGCTTCCCAGGTGGCTCAGAATCCACCTTCAATGCAGAAGACATTCCCCTGGGTTAGGAAGATCCCCTGGAGAGGGAAATGGCAACCACTCCAGTATTTTTGCCTGGAGGATCCCATGACAGAGAAGCCTGGTGGGCTATAGTCCATAGGGTGGCAAATGAGTCGGACACAACTGAAGCGACTTAGCATGCACACCTCAGCTCGTATGCACATGAAACTTCTGCACTTTCAACCACCCACCTTTCCACTTTCCCTCACATGCCCCACCCATCTGATCTGCAAAAGAACAAAAGGGACACCAGACTGTTAGAGAAATACTGATTTTAATTCAACATAAAGTAAACTCTAGGCATCTGTCATCTTTCAGCCTAAAAATTAGCAAAACTGTTGAAACAAGGCACAATTTTTCCCCATACTTGTTACGTGGCTCCAGTTACAAAAAAAAAAAAATTATGAAAATGTTTAAACAAAAATAGAAGTCTGAGATTAAAAACAAAAAGTGTATAAAAAAACCTCCCACAAAACCTGTCAACATTGTTCTTTATTCTACAAAATAGCACCAGTAAGAGTAAAAGGTGTTAAAAACCATTACGACAGCATTTCTGAAATGCAGCTTGTCTGACCTCCCACTACCCCCCCAAAAAAAGATTTATCGATTCATCATGGAATAAAAAAGGACTTTAAAAATCTCAGGAGGGAGGGAGGGTTGAGCTTTTATTGCAGTTTTCCCCCTGCAGTCTCTTAGAGAAGGGGAAAGTGCGAGGACTGTGCTTCTGCCCCTGGCTGAGAAAATGGGGTGTCATACT